>CM031241.1:140645199-141136041 GCA_018340775.1 Taxus wallichiana var. yunnanensis
AGAACAATATGGATGGCCTCAAAGCTTACGTGAGGGATAATTCATTTTAGGGATGGAGTAGGGTTTCAAATTGGTTCTTTATTCATTTTTTCATTGTTATCAGTTATCTTTTGCTCAATAATCATAATAAACGAAAGGTTCCTAGTGTGTAGGAGTTGTACATAATTCATTTTACATTATGTAAATGAAATAATAATGCAAAGGAAGTAGATACAACTCATCACATGAAGAAATTTTCATTTATTTCATAGCTATAAAGTAAAGTGAACCAACACAATCCATGGGAATAACTCTGAAAAGAAGATACAAATAAAGTAAAGCATATATGAAACTATGAACAAAAGAGAAGGGATAAAATCCATCATTTCCTGGATTTCTAATGGATTTTCACCTGTGAGCTCCTCACTTCCAACTTTCCCTTCTTATTCGTACTATTTGTCCTTGAAAGGTACCTTAAATACAGACATAGAACTATTAGAGCTATGGATTATTCTATCCTATTACATTCAAAGATTCGTACGGATGTACTTTCTTTAATGTGTATAAGAAATTAGAAGTTCCAAAAAGAATTAAAAGAGCATAATATCATTTTCAAAATAGATCACAAGAAGAAATCAACAATAAAAGAAAGGATTTTGCCTTATTTTTCTAACTATTTTCTGAGGTGTGCAGGTATAGGAATAAATTACTTTTTGAATAACTTAGAAAATCTTAGCAAAGGAGAACAATTTCTCATCAAGGAAACACATTTTTCATATTTTAAGTCAATTTCAACAAGTACAATTGATACAGGCTATCAAGGATGCAAGCTACAAGAAGTTAATGAGAAAAAGGAAAATTACAACAACTTTCATTTCTTTTCAAGAGTCCATTTATGAAGATTTTGTAACTCTTGCAAGCTTGGAGAAGAATCCAAATAATTACCTATAGTGTAGAATCTATCAAAGCTATTTATGCAAACATAGTGCCAAATTTCATAGTTGGAAATAAAGCGGAGCTATGAAAAAGTACATATTTTTGTGGAATTCATCTTAGAAGAGTATGCTTCATCAAGGTTTATAGTATGGATAGGACACAAAGCTACAAAGTCTCAAGAGAATCAAAATAGATGTACAAGAGACCCGAAATGGGTAAATCAGAAGCAATCTACAATTATTTAGCATTATCCAAAAATAGACATTTTTGAGAGGAATAGTTGTTTGTATTGTTCAAAACATGGCTTTCATGTTATAAAATGGCATGTTTTAAATATACAATTAGAATGCAAAATGTAGCCGTGATTATAGGGTAATAGATTTAAACAAGCTCTAAACCCAGTCAAATGGCGAGCACCCAAAACTGATCCTAAAATCATAAAATAAATAGATTACCACCGAGCCAACATGTTGACCAAACAATGCATGTATAACTACAAGGAGTTGAGCCCATACAAGGTAACTCTCCCACCATTTTTAATCATATACAACTTGAATACCATCAAAATTATACAACATTTGGTGTTCCAAAGAATGATCATGGTTCCATTTTTGAAATAATTGTTACACATATATCTTTTACGTATTGCTAGGTAGTGGCCAAATTTTGAAAATATGACAAGAAATCAAAGTGAGCTGAGCTACTCAGTAATGGATACAAAGTGAGATACCCAACTTAAATCGGATAACAATTAATGGTGATAAAAGCATCAGAGATAAGAGGTTCTTCAAGACGTGATATTTTCAAAGAGCATAAATTTACACTTTCCAAAGATAAATTATAAGGATGTAGTTTCCTGCCAACAAGTTTTAACATTCAGACATTTTGTAGTTTAAAGTACATACTTCTAAGCAATAAAAATATAGCCAACATGGCTCCATACTTTAAGAAATTAGCTCCTGCACATGTAATAGCTCAAAATCAACAATTCAATGATTAGAGAAAAGTAACATCAAAGCATAATTAAGAATAAAGGTATGGGTTAAAACCATAAGAAGGGCGAGTTACACAGGTGCATCAAAGTTGAGTAACAAGGATTTCTAGATTAAAATGCCAAGCTACTGTTAGTGTAGGTTATTATTTATCCTTTTATTTATTTATTAGGATAATTATTACACTTTTGTTAGCCCTACACTTGTTGGGTTATCTTGCTTACGTGTACTAGTTGTGTGGAGTTAGCTTACTAGTTATGTTGAGTTAGCTTCTCAATTATGTGGAGTTAGCTTACTAGTCTTTTGAATTAACTTAACTACCAGTATCAGTTAGTGGGAGTTCTTCACCACTGATTTAGGTAGTAGTTGCACTTCCCTCCTCCTATATGTACATCTTTCTTATTGAGTAATTCAAGTCATTTAATTGTAAATGTATTGAAAATTTTGAATTATGATGGATTTCCATATATGGTATTTTAGCTCTTCTATTTTGCAAATCTAATGTGGTGTGCTATTATCATCTGAGATCATGGCTTGGAACAATCTTCTTATCATTCCTTTCATGGTATCAGAGCTATAGATGATGTAGACATCCATCTCAGCAAGTTTTTTCTTTCGTAAACAAGGGTTTATTATTTTCATGTATTTGGAATTTGTTAGAAATTTTCTACATCATGCATTTTTATGCAAAGCATAGTGTATGATTGATTTGGAAGGTGCCAAGACCCTAGAATCAGTCACTGTAAATTTGACCATGTTTTTGAGACAATAAATCTGGACATTTTAAAGGTTTTTTTGGCACATTTCTCAAAAATATTCATACAATTATGTACAGACATTTTTGACTCAAAAATTATATCATCTTTCTAGGTTTTTCAAGAAACTTTCTAGGTTTCTCTCTATTTTTTTGATACAAAGTGCCGGAGAAAAGATATATTTGCATAAAGTAAAGTTGTATATTAATTGTACTTTTAGGTACTTTTTCTTTGTCCATTAGATATAAGCGTGTACCTTTCGGATGCATTATTTTACCCTCTGGATATTTCTATTTTGGATGCAGTCTTTTATCCACTAGACGGAGATTTGTACCCTTTGGGTGTAATCTTTTATCCATTGGATATAAGTGTGTACCTTCCGAGATGCATTCTTTTACCTCTCTCCTGGATATTTCAGTTTTGATGCGATCTTTTATCCACTAGATGTAGATCGCACTACCCTACGGGTGCATTCTTTTATCCATTGATATAAGTGTGTACCTTCTAGATGCATTCTTTTTACCCTCTAGATTTTTTGTTTTGAATGCGCTTTTATCCACCGGACGTAGATTTGTACCTCTCGGTGCATTCTTTTATCCATTATATAAAGTGTACCTTATGGATGCATTCTTTACCCTTCTAGATATTTCTATTTGAATGATAGTCTTTTATCCACTAGATGAAACAAATTTGTACCCTATGGGTGCATTCTTTTATCCATTGATATTGACATGTACCCTTCTGGATGCAATGATTTACCTTTTGAAATTTTAGGTTTTGGGCACAGGATTTTATCCTTTGTTCACAATCCTATATCGTGTGGATTCACTCTTTTACCCTTTGGACATTTGGGTGTCATGTGTACCTTTTAAAAAAACATCAAGCATTAAAATATTATTTTAATAGCAAAACCTTCTAGAGCTCATAACTTTTGATCCGTAGCTCGATTAAGGTGATTTTTTTTGAAATTGTGTATTTTTTTGAGATCTACGCATTGGTGACATTTTTATACACATATTTCAAATGTAAAAGGTACATTTTACTCATTGTAATATTTACACACACTCAATTATAAAGTGCCAAATTTGGGAGGGTGTTGTAATCACTTGTGGACGCAATTTCAGTTGAGCCTGATGTCCTAAAATTTTGGGTGTTGCATTCTTGTATCTATGGGTGTATACATTTATATCTCTCTTGTTTGTTGAGATATTTTGGATCTATATTTTCAACATTTTTTTTGGCATGTTGACAATCTCTCTTGTGGGGAGCTATTCTGTGAAGCCTAGTGTTAGTTTGTCAGTGTTCAAGTAGTTGATTTTGGCAACTCATACAGATCTAGTGGTATCACTCTACTCATTTAGATAGTGGGAGGGTGTGGTTTTCTACCACTTTTCTTTGGGTTTCATGTCTTTGCCTTGTTACCTTGGCTTTTCTTGGATCATGGCACTCATATTTATTTGGATCTCGTGTCCTTGCCTTGTTGCCTTGGTTATTGTTCTTGGATCGTGACACACCTGTTTGTAGCAATTGATCTTGCTTTCTTCATATTTTGTGTCCTTGCCTTATTACCTTGGCTTTTCTTGGATCGTGGCACTCCTATTTATTTGGATCTCATGTCCTTTCCTTGTTGCCTTGGTTGTTCTTGGATCGTGGCACACCTATTTGTAGCAGTTGATCAAATTATGTTTGGTGTTTTTTTTTACACTTTCGACATCACTCCATTGAGTAGTCTCCTTGCATGGAGCTATTCTTGGTGAAGCCTAGTGTCAGTTGTTTTTGAGTTCTATGATCGAGTAGTGGATTTAGACCACAATGCACACCACACTTCTTCAACATTGTATGAGTTTTTGAGCCAAACTTCTTAGGATATCTTGTAGCTGATTTTGCTCTCTCTACTTTGTTATTATTGGTTTTGGGTACCTTACGGTGTCCAATTTTCCCAGTTATTGTACGTGGGTACCTCATCAAGCCTTGTTGTGGGACCCACCTTATTTTTCTCCCACCTAAGTTATGCTTACGGGAGGGTGTTAGTGTAGGTTATTATTTATCCTTTTATTTATTTATTAGATAATTCTTACACTTGTGTTATCCCTACACTTGTTGGGTTAGCTTGCTTAGGTGTACTAGTTGTGTGGAGTTAGCTTACTAGTTATGTTGAGTTAGCTTCTCAGTTATGTGGAGTTAGCTTACTAGTCTTCTGGAGTTAACTTAATTACCAATATCAGTTAGTGGGAGTTCTTCACCACTAATTTAGGTAGTAGTTTCACTTCCCTCCTCCTATATGTACATCTTTCTTATTGAGTAATTCAAGTCATTTTATTGTAATGTACTGAGCATTATGGATTATGATGGATTTCCATATGTGGTATTTTAGCTCTTCAGATTTTGTAAATCTAATGTGGTGTGATATTATCATCGAGATCACGGCTTGGAACAATCTTATTATTCGTTTAGCTACCAAGTTTGTAACATTGTCATAATGGTTGGAGTTATTCGGTTAAAAGAAGCATATGAAATAGAAAAGATAGAGCTGGAAAAGTTATAACGAACGTTAAAATTCCTCGAGCGCAATATAGATGGAAATGGATGAGGCATCACATGGCCAAAATAAAAATAACCGAGAGTTTTAAAGCAATAAATGGTTTATTTAATGAGAACCAAGTTCTGACATTAGTAAAGGAAGACAATACTGAGTTTCATCGTAACAAAGTTGGCCAAAAATCAAGAGAAGAAAAGCATCAATGCTGGCCATGAAGGATAGCCCAAATTTTTCCACAAAATAGCAAGGCATTGATGGTATGAAAATGGCAAGAAAATAAAATTGAGAAAAAAACCATAATGATGGCTTGGCTAAGTATGAACCAATGAAAAGTTCAAACCTAACATCCACTAAAGGAGCCATCAACACTTAGAAGAAGATCTTAAGTAAACATAAATGGAGAAAACACAAAAATGGAAGCCATATCCATTTCGGAGGAAGAAAAATTAATATCCAAATCTCGAGAAAATATATGTCATCTAGTACAGTTGAAACCCCAATGAAATATGACATCATAATGCAGATAAAACCCATATGTCAAAGTTAAGGATGTATGAGATATTACCTTCAAAATAATTCACTTAAGGACTAAACCAAGTTTTGTGCAACAACAAGTTAACATAGATGATAAAAGTGAACTCTAGGTTGTCACCACCAGGCGGAAGATCGAAAGAGGTAATGCAATAAACCACGATTGTATTCAACTCAAGCTCAATTCCCATAAAATTCTAGAACCTCAGCAAAACTCTCCTAGAAGATCCAAAATACGCCAAGCTCAAGCCCATGCGAAATAGAGTAAATAAAACCCTAGAATGTTACGATGTGTAACCATGGCGCAAAGATGCTCAATTTTCAAACAATGATGGCAAGTAAACCCTTCATGTAACTCAAAAATAGATATTTAATGGTGAAATAGTCACAGATTAAAGAATAACAGAGAATATATGCACAAAGAGAACTTAAAGATCTTGAAAAAAAATTCAATGGTTGTCAAGCAAACATTTTCCATGGTTTTTCCCATCACAAAGATCAAAGTGGAAAAATGTCAAGTGATAATGGTTTGAAGTCTTTTTCTCTCATTTCAACCTTGAGTTAACTTAACCCACCTTGAAGAGTCAAGGTACAAACGTGTCGAAAATGACAATAAAAACCCTAATTGTGACCAGGGTTAGAAAAACCAATGACCATATCATCATGGGTCACCCCATCATGGGAGGGGGACCAAATAATTTAATCAAATGATTAAGTTTTCACCATAATCTGAGCAATGTTATAATTTTTTGAACTTTACAAAGTCATATCACATGATTGTATTGATTAGAGTGATGTTAATAATCATCAAGCCTTTACATGTAACAAGGTCCCTTTCCACAAGAAGACCCTCATCATTTTCACCTTTTTGCTTGGAAGGAGGAGAATTTTTGTTTTTTATGTCCACAGGTGGAATTATCAAAAAGGTACAGAGATATCATGACCTACATGTGAATAGGATAAACGAAACATGTGTCACATTAGAGAACAAGACAAAAATATTAAATCAAATTATTCACCCACTTACCTTATTTTTCCAAAGTGACATCATACCCTTTCATGCAACATTATTTGAGAGTCAAAGCAGCTTGACTAAGTGCTACTTTTGGAATTAAAAGGCTTTATCGCCTCATATAATAACATGTGTAATTTTAATCCTTAGTTATTATTTACTCATTTAAAAAGGCTAAAAGCATACCATCAAGTATAATTAGACTAAATTTTCTTTTAGAGGATAGAAGTGAATATTTTTTCTATTTATTTTGTGTACTAACAAGGCACCAAGAGGAATTTTTGATGTACTGAGTGCTAAAGTAAATTTTTCCAAAATTTCCCTTATATGAGAATTAGTTGATTACTTTTTCCATTATTACAATAAAGTGTTTACAAGAGTTTTTCTTTTGAATTTTATTGTTCTCTCAATTTATTAAGCTTACTTATTTTATTTACCTTGTTGCAAATAAGGGTTTTCTTCTAGTTTTAGTGTGCAATTATTTATCTTGTTGTTGTGAGAAGTCCCTCAACAGACAAGTGTTTTCCTTGTGATTAGTTAAAACCCATTTGATCGTGTGTTGTTCCATTTATTCTCAGTATATTGTGCATGTTTCCAAGTCAAGCCCTTACAATTTTTTGGTGTATCACCCCCATTTACTTTTAGTTTTATCCATCTCCTTAACCCTCAAAACCCCAAATATTTTTTTTTGGATATTGTCAAAACAAGGAACCACCTTGTAATCTTGGATATTTACCACAAATAAGGAGACCCACAACCCATGAGGTGTCTCAATTATATCTGCAAAAGTGAGAGAGAATAAAATTTATAACATCTAACAACCCTCAACAAGGGTGCACTTCTAAGAGATAATATTTTTTGGCACACCCATGGGATGAGAACAAGTATTGATGCATTATGAAGATTGAAGATAAAAATAGCGAACTCATCCGGTGACTTCGTAAAATTTTATTTCAGACTAGTAAAGCATTCTTCATCATCAAAGTGACATCAAGTCTTTCAAATGAAGAACCATTAGCTTTATTTTTAAAAATATAAATCTGGTTGTTTTTTGTTCATCTAGCTGTTGTTATAAATAAAATATTTTTTTTTCATTTTTCATACCTTATGAGGTCATGCAAACATGAATCCTCATTTTCAGCAAGTATTACCAATCAGACCCATCTCCATTTTACCCATACTCTTCTTTAGATCAGTATTATGACCCCTATCAAAATGAATATCCCCATAACTTGAACCTTCACATCAAAATGATTATCAAGATGATGATTTTTATGTTGCTCAAAATAAAGGTGATGAATATGGTTATGTTGGATTATGCACAACAGAAATATCTTGAAATTCAATTTAATGAACTTCACCAAGCATATTTAGCTATTAAGGAATGGGTTGAAAAATTGAATGCATCATAAAATAATAGGCATTAGGTTGAGGAACTTCAGCGTTAATGGGATGTTCCCACTTACCTTCCTCTATAAATAATAAAGTGTACAAAACCTTTCTTACTAACCAATACAACTCATTTATCATTCATCAAGTTTTTAGGCTACTACAATTTTTGCCCTCTTTATTCCACAATCACATATTGAATCGAAAATAAGTTTCCAAGTTTTCTTGTTGTTGTTCCAAATCCTACATCCTCACATGCATAGTTTTAATCCCTTTACCTTTGCCCAAAATTTTGATAAAAATTATTGAAATCTATCACACCCATCTCCTTCATCAGTAGTACCGATTCATGAAGGAGAAATCAAAGTTTCAATTTGATTTTATTCCATAATTAAATAAAGAGCCCATGCAGGAGTTTCAGTTTGATTTTTTAGTGGATCAAAAACAAGTGGAAGATGACCAATAATCTTCATATTCTTAGTGTAATGTCCATGAAGGAACCATACTGATACCGGTCGCTATTTCACCACAGCTTACAGTCTCATCTAAAGAGGTAAAATCAGTTTCAAGAGGAAGATTTTTAGGTAAATTTTGAAGATAAAACAAAGGTCATAATGCGTTGATCAACATGTTTCCAACTTGACTAATTTTTTATTAAATGATGAAGTTGAAATCAATGACAAGGAAAGAAAGGTAGAGCAGTTTCAAGATGACCAAGAATATGTATCTGAGTGTGAAGACCCTCATTTTTCTACATGCATGGAGATTTATACATTATTAGAGACTTGCACCGATTCACAAAGATTATCAAAAGACACATAAAGTAGCCAAGAACAATAACCTTTCAATGAAGAGGAACTTGAGTTTTCTGGGAGAGGCATGGTGGATCTAAACATTGGAAAACAGTTTAACACCGCTACTGAAAAATCATTCATGAAAGAGGTATTACAACAACTAAGAGGCAAAAAAGTTGTCAAATACATTTGAGAATGTGCCAAAGATTAAACAATAGCTTGAGGAGGCTAAAACTTGTTCAAATCAGCTTCAAAGTGTGTTCAAATATGTATATGAAATCAATAATACAGTGCAAGTCAAAACAATCATTTTCTCAGCTGATAGAAGTCCTTGTCCAATTCGGTTACCACTGTTGGTTCACATGAAATTACAACAAGACTGAGTTCATGTTTGTCTTAGAGCATAAAAGTGAGTTTCATATTCTCATCATCAAGCCCCAAATCATTCCAAAGCAAGTGTTATAATCTGACAATTTCAACACATTTTTCAACTCTTTGATGTTTTTGTTGAGAAAAGTAAAGGTAATTGTGATGTCTCATTTCCATTTTATCATGTATACTTGTTTCTCAGATTGAATTCATGGCCTTGGTTTTTGAGAAAGGGAAACTATTTTTCATTGCATGTTTTTGGTTTTGTTTAGCTTCAGTTTGTAGCTAGTTAGATTATGTTAGATCAACATTTCCCTTTCAATAAAGTGCATTTCATGTACACTACGGTTGTTTTTCAATTTAATAAGTGCATTTTATGCACGTGATCTCAAGCTACCATATCTTTCCCGCTTTCTTCATTTTTCTTTTTGAAGACTTCGGTTCTCAAAAAAGGACATATTTTGGTATTATTCTTTTGAATCCATGCCCAATGGACAAGAGCAAGGCATTGGTCTTAAATATAGCAGAACAAATTTACCCCACAAGATCAAGCCAAAAAAATGTTGACATTTTTGCACTTGTAAAAGGTCAACTCGAAACTTCATTTTTAAGATGGAAGGGGTTGTTGTGATGGACCTAACAAAGAAAGAAAGGAGAAGTGAAATGTCACTTTACCAATTTTAGAATGCCTATATTCTATTTAGCATGTCTTTCCATCAAATATTTGTCATGATCAAGTGACTTGCAAGATCGAATAAATTTCAGATTGGAAATAAAGTGGAGCTATGAAAAGTACATACGTTTGTGGCATTCATCTTAGAAGTATATGTTCATTAAGGTTTATAGTATGGAATGACAGAAGTCATGAAGTATCTAGAGAATCAAAATAGATGCACATAAGACCCAAAATGGATAAATCAAAAGCAATCTACATCTATTTAGAAATATTCAAGCAAAACAAGTTTGAAAGGAATAGCTATTTATATTGTTCAAAATATGGCTTTCATGTTATAAAATGGAATTTTCAAATAAAGCAATACAGTAATGTAGCTAAAACGATTGTTGAACTCTACTTTGAATTATCCACGAAACAAAAAAAATGACGGTGTTCTACTTTCTATTAGTGAATGAGATTAGTGAATGAATTATGCTTATGAAGATCCACAATTATAGGAAAGGAAAGAATTTAAGGTCATAAACACCAAAAAAAAATTATCCTGAAACCTCCAGAGGAGGAAAAACTAGTCAGGGAAGGGAAATTGCTCTTTCTTCCCACTTTTATTGGCCAATTCAAAATAACAAGTACAAAATTTACAATAAGTATGAAAGAGAAGTAGATAATATCTCACACTTCCTCCCAAATACTTGTTTTCTCGTCTCAACACTCCTTTCTTCTACAAAACACAATTCCAGCACTAAGAACTTCTTTCTCACTTGCTTTCATGCTTCATGATCCTATTCTCTTCTATAAACATGTATTTATAGCCTTTTCCATGTCCTCCCATGCACTGGAGAATGGGAAAGGTCATGGAGGAGAAGAGACACGAACAACCTTCCAAATTCTAGGCTATTCGTTTCATATTTTTGTTTTTTCTTAAAGGAGCCAAGACCACCGCCCAATGCAGACCGAGGTCCTGAACTACCACTGCCCGGGTGGCGAATGGTTTGTAACCATCACTCTAAAGAGTGGTGGTCCAGTTACTAAAAAGATAAAACCTCCTTATATCATTTTTTCCTTCTTCGTGCTGACTGTTTTGATGAAGTAGATTCATTTTTGATCCCTATGGATCACACCTCCCCTACTTAGGAGGATTTTGGTCCCAAAAAATCTTAGTGGGGGAGTAGATGAGGAAATAATTCCCTCACTTGCTCCTTTGAGTACCACCGGCCTACCTTGGTGTCTTTCCTTTCAATCCAATCTGCCAAGACTCCTACGGACCTCTCCTAGTCTCTAACCTTCTGCTACAACACTACATCCTCCTCCAATTCACCTCATGAGTCCAAGATGCAATCCTCAATGGAAGGTAGCAATTGTAGTCCTTCATCTTCATCTAGCATGGATGGCTCATATAGGTGCAAGTTCTCATAGTTTACTATAGAGTACATCCTCATAAATGGTGGCAAGTCAAGTCAAAAGCATTTTCTCCAACCTGCTCCAATATGGTGAAGGGCCCATATCATAGTGGCTTGAGTTTCCGTGCTTGACCTTGTAATCTCTCCTTGCTCAAGTAAAGCCAAACTCTATCTCCAACATGTAGCTTATGTTCTCTCCTATGTTGATCATGCCTAGCTTTGTACTTGGCTTGAGATTTCTCTAGTTGTTCTTTGACTTTGAGATGGATTTTCCGATCCTCTCAATGAATTTTTTTCTCTAGTCACCTCTGTGTCTCATGTCTCCTCCTCATCCTACTCCCAACTACTATGTCCAGTGATTTGTAGGTAGATATCCCAAGCATGCTTCAAACGGTGACTTCATAGTGGATGTGTGTACTACCCGGTTATAGGAATGTTGAATGTAGGCTAAGGACTCATCCCAAGTCCTTGGATATTTTCTATTATACCCTCTGATCAATTGTACCAAAGTCTTGTTTACCACCTCTTTTGTCCATCTATCTGTGGATGGAAAGTTGTGCTCCTCTGTAACCTGGTATCCATCTTGTCCCACAAAGTAGTCCAAAACTTCCCAAGAACCTGAATCCCTTATTAGAAACAATAGACTTTGGAAACCAAAATGCACCCATACATTAGCAAAGAAAAGATCTGTTGCCTCATGTGTTTTTACTTTTTTTACATGCCATAAGAATACACATCTTACTAAATCTATCAACAACAACATATAGATAGTCATGGCCATGTTTAGACATAGGTAATCCTCCTACAAAATCCATAGAAATGTCCTCCCATGGATGAGTAGGTACTAGAAAAGGCATATACAAACCCTCCTTCCTAGTCTTAGGCTTGCTAGTACAACAAAGTTTACATCCACGTATAAATTTTGATACTTCTTCTTGCATATTGGGCCAATACACGTACCTTTGCAAGTGGGCTAGGGTCTTACCAACACCGAAATGTCCCACTACTTTCGAGGTATGTGCTTCCCTCATCAATAAAAGTCTTTCTTCTTTAGGCACACAAAGCTTCCCCCATCGGTAGAGTAGCCCATCCTTGAGATAACAATCTTCAATCCCTATCCTTTCAGCCCTTGGGACTGCAACTACTGAAATGTCACCCCAAAGTCTTTGTCCTGGGCATATGCCTCTCTCGTAAGCTTCCTTCATGAAGGGCTCAATCTGAGAGATAGTGGCCAAACAGAAAACTTCTCCTGTGTGGGTGGCCTAGACAACATGTCTACCACCAAATTTGTACTACCCTTCTTGTATTTGATCACCAGATGGAACTGCTGAAGGAACCCCATCCATTTGTAGTGCCTTTCCTACTAATTTAGACTATGTTTTTGTAAATACTGGAGAGGTTTGTGGTCAATGTGCACAATAGTTTCTTTACCCAACAAATAATGCTTCCATTTTTTATTTCCTAAACTAGTGCATACATTTCCTTATCATATACTAAATATCCTTTAACTAGCTGAAGTGAAAGTTTCAGAATGATAACATACGGGTTTACCTCCTTGAAGCAACACTGTGCCCATGGCGTAATCACTGGCATCTGTCTCTACTTCAAAAGGCTGCTTGCAAATTAGGAAGAGCAAGTACTGGAGCATGACTAATCTTGTATTTCAATAACTCAAAGGATTTGTCTTGTTCCTTACCCCAGTCAAAACCCTTACTCTTTATGGCCACTATGTGTAGAGGTGTTGCAATCACGGAGAAGCCCAGAATGAACTTCCACATGTACTATATTGCTCCCACAAAACTCCTAGTCTCTTGTGGCTCCTGTTGGTGTTGGCCAATTAGTGATGGCTTCCACCTTCTTTAGATCCACTCATAGCTCTCCTCCTCCAACCACGTGCCCAAGATAGACAAGTGACTGTTTGGAAAATTCACATTTCTTCATATTACAAAGTAGTTGTTTCTCCCTGAGAACTTGCAAGACTTGTTGTAAATGAGTTAGATGTTCTTCCCATGTGGCACTAAAAATCAAGATATCATCTAGATATACAATGACACATGAATCTATGAAATCCCGCAATACATCATTCATCAATCTCATAAATGTAGCGGTGCATTACATAACCCAAAAGGAAGTACTAACCATTCATACAAACCTTGTTTTGTTTTGAAGGCAGTCTTCCATATATCCTCCTTCATTCTAACTTGGTGATAACTGGACTTGAGATCCAACTTCATGAAGAATTTGGCATGTGAAGCTGGTCCAAGAGATCATCTATGCAGGGAAGTGGATATCTTTTCTTTATGGTGATCTTGTTCAAAGCATGGTAGTCGATGCACATTCTCCAAGAACCATCCTTCTTTGGCACCATCACAATAGGCGAACCACATGGTGAGGTGCTCGGATATATCACCCTTGGTCTAGTAGTTCCTGGAGTTGTTTCTTTACTTCAATACTCTCAAGCAAGGATTGCCTATACAACCCGATGTTTGGTAGAGGGGACTCTGGAAATAGCTAAATCTCATGCTCTACTTCTCGTTTTGGTGGTAACCCACTAGAGCTTGAAATACTTCCTAAAAAGACTAAATAATACTATCCAAATCATGCTTTCCCTGGTTAGAAATCTCTGAAACTTCTACCCCATCTTGTTTATCCTTTAACAAAAGTAAACAAAACTTGATTATGATTTTCCTAATAAGTCATTTTGCTTGGTTAACACTCACCATAAGAACTCCGTGTCTTACGCTAGTGTGCCCGATGTTGTAGCTGATCCCATCCTTGACCCATCTGTATTGGTTTTCCCTTCTCATAAATATAACATCCCTAATATACAAGTAAGGACTCCTAATACAACATCAAAAGCATCAAGTGGAATAACGTCAGCTTCCAAAACATCAATATATTGGGAATTTATCCCAAACTTGACCTTACATCTTCTTGTTACCTAAATTTCAACACCCTTCTTCACCCAACCCAAAGGATAAGGGTGTGGATGCTCATAAGTCTCAAGACCAAGCTTCTTTACAACGCTTCAGAAATCAAGTTAGACTGAGAACCGATATCAACCAAAGCATTTACCTTAGTTCTCTTGATCTAGATTTTGATCTGGAATAGTCTACTCATCTCCTCTTCCTAGCTGTCCATGTTGGTGGCCGTGCATCCAAGCCTTTCATCTACATCAGAGTCATCTTCGATTTCCACCTCCCCTTCTATTTTTACAATTATCATGGACTTCTTTGAGTCCTTGGTTCGGTTCTTCGATGTAACTCCGATGCAACTTCCAACATGTAGTGTTAGTATGACCATTGATATCACAATTCTTGCAAAAATTCTTGGGATCTTTACAAGTATTTAAAGTAGTGGCAGTTTTTTACCTTTCCCTTTCCACTTACCCTTGTTACTTGTTTTCCCATACTCTTTTTTCTGCTTATTTGTCGATTTCTTTGCCCTTGGCTCTACTTCTCCCTTGCTTCTTTTCATCATCTATGTAGTATGCTTGCACACACATGCCTCGTTGAGATATTTGGGCTTTGTGGAGATGAATTTTCTTCGAAGGTGAGTGTGAAGTCCTCCCAAGTACTTAGTCAGAATATCCTCATCCTCCAAGTCCATGTTTAGCAACATGGCCTACCTCCAAAACTCCATAGTATAGTCCTACACACTTTGACCACTACCTTGTCTAAAATATTGCCATTTAATCATTTGGTCAGTCTTGTGGCCAATAGGATAGAAGTTAGCTCTAAGTAATTCTTTAAATTCTTGCCAAGATTTCACAATAGGATGCTTCTTCTTTTCACAAGTGGTTAGATGGGTTTCCCACCAAACCAGAGTGTGTCCCTCCATTTTGAGATGTGCAAAGGTGATCCTCTGTGCCTCAGTGACATTATGGATGCTAAAGTAGACTTCTAACTATTTTAACCATTTATCAAGCAACTCCACATCTACTTGTCCTTCAAAGCTTTTAATATCAACTTTCATCTCAACTTTAAAAGGAGTATGATCAGATTTTACCTTTTCTCTTGTGTTTGAAGTCTCTTCTTCATGCTCTTCCCCATAAATTTCCTCATGGTGGCTCCTTCCTATGCCAAACTTTTCAGCTAAGCCTCGAACCACTGAGTCCATGGAGTCTTTTTGACAGAAGTTATCTTCTATAAATCAGCAAGCTCTTCTTTCCTTCTAAACATCCTATCCATCATGGTCTCCAACATCTCGATTCTACATGACCAAGTTCTCTTCCTCCATTTGTCCCCAAATTCTTTGTTTCCACTTCTTTGTAGAAATTTCTAGATCACAAGGTAAAGCCTCTTCGCCTTTAGATCTCATCACTATCATACAAATCCAAGAATGAATACCATAGTCCTAGATACTTGTTAGCTCTGATACCAAAATGATCTGTAAACTCTTCAACTTTGGAATTATCCACAAAACACAAATAAACGTTGTTGTTTCTACTTTCTATTAGAAAATGATAGAGATAGCTAGTGAATGAATTATGCTTATGCTTAGAATCCACAATTACAGAAAGGAAAGAATTTAAGCTCATAAACACCAACAAATTTTATCCTAGAAACCTCCAGGAGGAAAAACCAGTTGGGAAGGGAAATTTCTCTTTCTTCCCACTTTTATTGGCCAATTCAAAATAACAAGTACAAAATTTACAATAAGTATGAAAGAGAAGTAGATAATATCTCACACTTCCTCCCAAATACTTGCTTTCTCTGTCTCAACACTCCTTTCTTCTACAAAACACAATTCCAACACTAAGAATTTCTTTATCACTTGCTTTCATGCTTCGATGATCCTATTCTCTTCTACAAACATGTATTTATAGCCTTTTCTCATGTCCTCCTGCATTGGAGAATGGGAAAGGTCATGGAGGAGAAGAGACATGAACAACCTTCCAAATTTTGGGTTGTTCATTTCATATTTTTTCTATCCGAAGGATCCAGGACCATTGCCCAATGCAGACCGGAAGTCCCAGGACTACCGCTGGTGGTTCTATAACCGCCACTCTGCACAAAGCAACGGTCCTGTTACTAAAAAGACAAAACCTCCGTGTATCATTTTTTCCTTCTTCATGTTGATTGTTTTGATAAAGTAGATTCATTTTGGATAACTATGGATCAAGATCAATAGATCTAAACAAGATCCAAACCCAGTCAAAATGGTGAGCACCCAGAAATTGGGATCCCAAAAATGGTAAAATAAATAGACTGTCATTAAGCCAAATGTGGTGACAAAACAATGCAGATATAACTACGAGGAGTTGATCCCATGCAAGTAACTCTCCCACCATTTTCAAACATATAACAACTTGCTTCCATAAAAATTATACAACATTTAGTGTTCCAAAGTAGGCTTGTTTCCATTTACAAAATAATTGGTATACATGTGTCTTTTGCATTCCGCACTATGATAATTCTTCACCGAACTCCTCGCTATGATTATTTACTAATGCACAACCTTTAGTTTGGTGGATGTAACTGAAACAAAACAACAACCGAACACAAGAATACCATCGACTATGATAAGACTAATGATGACAAATCTGAAATATCAAAGTAAATTATAATATTAACATGAAATTGTTACAATCTCACCCATGAGGTACTTCAACAAGACTATGGGAGAAACTTTACAATTACACCTCTCGATGGCTTCTTCAACACACCTTTAACTGATGGCTTCCTTTGCACACTTCCTACAATATTTCTCACTACTTCTTTCTATGCTAAATGAGGGGGGTGGCCTCTCTATTTATAGAACTTCCAGGCTTATCCATCCTATCTCTAAGATAGGATAAGAAATCCACTCTGACGAATCATATTCCATACCTTAACTCTTATCTGTACATGTAAGCTTATCTCTTAAGATAAGATAAACCTTATCATTTTACATGGGTTCCACATTTTTAGACTTTTTACAAATAAAATACACAAAATATTTATGACCTCACTCCTTGTCCTTATTACCAATATAATATTTCTAATTCCTAATCATGTAGACCCTACTTCTCTAATTACCCAAACTTTGACATTTTAACATTACCGACCACTTACGACAAATATTTACTTTTTACAACATTCCTATTGTACTTTGATCACATCTACCGTACTCCACATTATCATGACACCGCATCGACGGCGCCGTTATCTTCTATCGACGCTACTACTAATTATACTTAACAACATCCTATTCCTAATACATACATTAATGAAATAGAAATTATGGAGGAAAATTTTAGTGTCGACATCTTCCCCTTCCTAGCTTCTACTCCGTCCCTGAGTAGACTATTCTCGTGCTTGGAAAATCTTCAACTTGTCGTGGTTGACCCATTTCGTAATGGGAGTGCCATCCAATTCCTCCAAATGGTATACGCACCATTTTCATGCACAACTGCTATTTTGTAGGGCCCCATCCATTTTGGAAGAAATTTTCTCGTCTTCTTTTTTGTATCTGAATCATATACTAGACCAAGTCATTCACATGAAATGGAGACCATCGGATCTTTTGATCAAAGTATTCCTTCTCGCTTCATTTTCTTCTTATGGCTTGTATCCTTTGCTATTTCCTCATTTCCTCTAGCAAAAATGAAGATGTACCAACCTTTCTTTTATCAATCACTTTCATCCATCCTTTCATTTTTCATAACTCTCACAAAGGGGAATATCAAACTCAATAGAAGAACTGATCAATGCCATAGGCCAACCGAAATGGGGAGTATCCTCTTGTGACTTTGATGTTGCCCTATATGCCCACAATGCCGCATGAATCCTTTTATCCCATTTATGTACCGCAAGGCCGCATCTTTTGCTAGAATTTGACACACAAACACAAAATTTGTTCTGCTCCACCTCGTCCATTTGTGCTTGGCTTGTATGTTGTTGCCTTCCCGTGCTTAATAGAAAACTTATTGACTAGGGCTTCTACCACCTCATTAATGAAGTGGCTTCCTTGATCTCACTATAATTTCTAATGGACAACCAAATCTGGTGACAATGCTCATATATGAACCTCGCCACTTCATCCATGGAAGTTGTTTTCAATGGCCTAGCTTCAACCCACTTGGTTAAATAACTGTGGCAACTACAATATACTTATTTTGGCGTGATGTAGTCGAAGTGGACTCTACAATGTCTATTCCCCACTTTTCAAAGGGACCAAGGGAAGAATAGGACATAATGGAGCTGATGAAGTCTTACGGTTACCATGTGTTTGACAAATATCACATGTCTTACAATAATTATAACAATCTTTAAAAAGAGTGGGCCAAAGTGATAACCTCGCATCCAAGATCCTTCTTGCTGTAAGTTGTCCAGAGAAGTGCCCTCCACATGTACCATTGTGGAATTCTTCTAGCCTCCTTTCCTTGATCACGTCCAACTGCCTCTCAGACGTCCATCGTGTCCTATTCAAATAATACTCCATGCAATAATAGAATATGGACGATCGCTTGAGTAATCTTTCTCTTAGTCTTCGTGATCGGCACCATCAGAAACTTGAATTCATTCGATAATTCCAAATATCTATGTATTCACTAGGGATTGTGTCAAGGGATAAACAATGTCGCATCGGGAAATCATCATCATCACAAGATGATCCTAAACCATCATAGGCTCGAGAGAGTGCATCCGCATTGACATGCTTCTTTCCCGCCTATCTATAATATCAAATTCAAATTCTTGTAGCAAAATTATCCATCTTGCTATCCTCCCTGATGGGTTAGGCTTATTTACAATATATTTTAGAGCCTGATGATCTGTTACAACTATAAATTTCTGCCCTAGCAAGTAATTTCTAAACTTCTTTACAAAGAAAAATGATAGCCAGAGCCTCTTTTTTCAGCATAAAGATAGTTTACCTCAAGACTCGCTCATTTGTCTCCGCTCCCAAAGTAAATTGATGTTCATTCCCATTTTCATCCTTTTGGCTCAAAGTACTTCCTAGTGCTGCATCTCGAGGCATCAAGTACACAATGAATGGCTTGCTCCAATCTGGATTCTTCAAAATAGTGAAGACACCAAGGCTTCCTTCAATTGTCCAAAAGCTTCATGCGCCTTATTTCCTCGGTTCATAAGTAACATCCTTCTTCAAGAACTCGGTTAGTGGTCAGCAATCTTTGAGAAATTCTTGATGAACCTTCTATAGTAAACCCACATGGCCTAAAAATGATCTCAACTTACTTCTATTAATAGAGGAAATGGTAAATCTTTGATTTTTGAAACTTTATCGATCGCACTAATACCATCTCTGATACAACATGCCCTAACAAAACACTTTTAGAACATCCAAAGACACACTTTGTAGGGTTTAGTGAGGCTTGTGCTTCATCTAACCTTTGAAATGTTGTCTCCATTTGGTGCAGTGTGGTCCAACTTGCTCCCATAGATGCAAAAATCATCCGTAAATACTCGATGAAGGTCCCAATGTAGGGTTCGAACACCCTATTCATCAAACGCTGAATGTTGCTCGAGCATTACACAACCCAAAAGGCATAACTCTATAAGCAAACGCTCCCAAGGAGTGGTGAACGTGGTCTTCACCGATCTTTCTCTCGCTATACGAACTTGGTCAGTAGCCGCTATATCCATCAAAGAAAACTATAAGACTCCCGCCAGCCTACTTCGGCCCAAGATCTGATCTCAAAATGGAAGAGGGTAATGATCCTTCTTTGTTGCCTTATTGAGCTTCTCGTAATCAACACAAATGCGTAGCTTCCCATTCTTTTTTATTGAGATCACAATGGGAGAAACCCATTCTCAATTCTCCACAAAGAAATATGAATCCCGCATCAAGCAACTTATCTATTTCTTCTTTTACGCCTTGGAAAAATTAGGATTCATTCTATATGGCATTTGCTTTATGGGCTTAAGACCATCTACCACTCAATACAATGTTCTACCCAACTTACTTGATGGAGTTCCTTGTAATCAAAAGTGAATAGGTGTATGTACCTTCAAAGAGCCGGAGGTAGGATTCCTTCTCACTCTCCATCACAAAGATCACCAATCTTTATTTGTTGAGACGATCATCAACTTCTTCTTCGATAATTTTATGGGGTCATGAGTTGGTGTGACTGGGAGGATATCCATGACTCAAACATCCACCTCACTTTCTTCATCTTCGTGTCCACTTCACCGGTACTAGAGTAATCGAGGATGTCCAATCATCGCTTCATCACTTGAATCCACAGTGTTCTACTTTATGATGTCGAGGATCACATTTATCTTCACCCTCTCTCTACCACGTCCAAGTGTCATGAAACCTTCATTCCAAAGAGTTTCTTGCATGAACTCTCCTTAGCCATGGTCTTCCCAAAGAAGATTGGGTACGCACAATGCAGCATACATTTTTCATCACCCGAAAGTCTACCACACATACAACACCCATAATAGATATTGCCACATTTGAAACTACACCTTCTCGGTTTAGTTTTTCCTTATTTAATGACCTTAACATAAGTGTCAAGGGCGATCAATTTTTAAACCCAACATATTCATTACAGACTCGGTCATTACATTAATCGCAGCACCTCCATCAACTAAGACATCATGAATTGAAATACCATTACATAATACCTCACCAGGGAGCATAGGGATCTCCGCCTCGCTCCAAAACAGGGACCTCAACCTCCTTCCTTCTTCGAGCATTGAGTCCACCTCGCAACTCCCGCCTCTTCTCGAAGACATAGCCAAGAGTTGACCATATGTAATATTTGCAGCCTTTGGATAGATCTTCCAAGATGGAGTATGGTCCTTGCCCCGTGAAATCGAAAATCCCGCACACCCAACTTTCTTCTCCTATGTTTCTTACTAGTTTCTCCTTTCATCTTCTTAGATCATTTCCATCTTGATTATCTTTTTTTTTTTTTTTTTTGTTACAAACACATCTACTTCATTATTTCTACTCTTATCTACTACATCAAGAGAATTCACAGTGCTTTTCCTTTATCATTATCTCTTTACTGTGATGTAGAAGCTCTATCTCGACAATTATACTTATAATGACCCTTTTTATAACAACCATAACAAACAACTTCAGAAATATTTCTTTTGACCTCTATCTCCTCCCCGAGAACTAAATTCCTTTCCTCAAGAAGATTAATAGTTAACTCGCCCATCTTCCTAAGCAGATCTTCATACTCAAGAGATGTACTAGGAGAAATATTTGTGCTCACCGGAGTGGTCAGGTGGATTCTGACCAAAGGTGCCGGTGTAGGCTCTACTTTAACAACAATTTCTTTGGGCTCCTCTTCCATGCTTTCTTCTTGCCTTCTTGCAATCTCCTTTGCTTGTTCAATGGTAGCCAGGTGGTCATACTTCACTCGTTGTTTGATCTCTCGCTTCATCCCAAGAATGAAGTGCTTACAGAGAGATTATCCACGCCATTCATCAACCCATCCGCTAATCCTTCCTTCCGATCTGGGCATCGAGCTTCCTCCTTAGCTCTAGAACACGAGCATGATAATCCCTTATCTTCTCCTTCTCTCCTTGGGATAGCTTTGTGATCTCGATCATGAGATCTCATATTTCTCGTTGTTCACCAAATTCTTCAAGAAAACTTTCGCTTAATAAATCCCATGAATTTTTCACATTATCACCTAGTGTTTCAAACCACCTAAGTGCTTGAACCATCCAAAAAGGTAGGAAAAATTCAGTCCATTGTTCCTTCTTATAAGGCCATTACAAATACAAGATCGCTTAAACTTCAATGAAAGAAGAAGCATCTTCATTAGATTGAGCTGAAAAAATAGAATCTTTCCCATTTTCAAAAGTAACCACCGTGAAATACCAACCCACAAGTACAATCAACAAGACTTATGTGCACAAATAATTGGAATTACTATAGAAATGACCACGGTAAACTATGGTAAAACTTGACTTACTACGTAAAAACTGATTTTACCGTGGTAAACACTATTCACTAGAAAAAGTGAAGTTATCATGCGTAAATACTATTCACGGTAAAAAGTGACTTTACCGTGATAAATACTATTCACAAAAAAAAATGACTTTATCATGGTAACTACTATTCACGGTAAAAATGACTTTACCATGGTAACTACTACGCACAAAAAAAACAAGGTTACCCTCCAATTGATTTTTGACTAAGTGGGAATATCTCTCCGTAAAATCCACCAACGAGGAATGGTCCTAAAGAACGGAACCAAAATGTCATCACCAATCCAGCACTATGATAATTCTTCACCGAACTCCTCGTGCTATGATTATTTACTAATGCACAACCTTTAGTTTGGTGGATGTAATCTGGAAACAAAACAACAACCGAACACAAGAATACCATCGACTATGATAAGACGGAATGATGACAAATCTGAAATATCAAAGTAAATTATAATATTAACATGAAATTGTTACAATCTCACCCATGAGGTACTTCAACAAGACTATGGGAGAAACTTTACAATTACACCTCTCGATGGCTTCTTCAACACACCTTTAACTGATGGCTTCCTTTGCACACTTCCTACAATATTTCTCACTACTTCTTTCTATGCTAAATGAGGGGGGTGGCCTCTCTATTTATAGAACTTCCAGGCTTATCCATCCTATCTCTAAGATAGGATAAGAAATCCACTCTGACGAATCATATTCCATACCTTAACTCTTATCTGTACATGTAAGCTTATCTCTTAAGATAAGATAAACCTTATCATTTTACATGGGTTCCACATTTTTAGACTTTTTACAAATAAAATACACAAAATATTTATGACCTCACTCCTTGTCCTTATTACCAATATAATATTTCTAATTCCTAATCATGTAGACCCTACTTCTCTAATTACCCAAACTTTGACATTTTAACATTACCGACCACTTACGACAAATATTTACTTTTACAACATTCCTATTGTACTTTGACTGCTACCGTACTCCACATTATTGGCGACACTGATCGATGCACGCCGTTATCTTCTATTAGACGCTACTACTGAATCAATGATTATAGAAAACTAACATCAAAGCATAGTTTAGAATAAAGTTATGGGTTAAAACCATCAAAAGGGCGACCTACACAGTGCATTAAAGTTGAGTCACAAGGACTTCCAGACTAAAATTCCAAGCTACCAAGTTTGTAACCATGCCATAGCGGTTGGAGCTATTCATTCAAAGGAAGCATATGAAATAAAAAAATATAGAGCTCTAAAATATATAACAAATGTAAAAAACACTCGAGTGCAATATAGATGAAAATGGATGAGGCATCACATTTCTGAAATAAAAATAACCCAGAGTTTTAAAGTACCAATAAATGGTTGATTTAATGAGAACCGAGTTCTGACATCAATACAACAAGATAAATCTGAGTTTCATCATAGCAGAGTGGGCTGAAAAGTAAGAGAAGCAAAGCATCAATGGCGGCAGTGAAGGATAACCCAGATTTTTCCATAGAATAGCAAGGCATTGATGGTATGAAAATGGAAAGAAAATAAAATTGAGCAAGAAACCACAATGATGGATTTATTAAGTATAAACCAATACAAATTTCGAACCTAACAGCCACTAAAGGATCCATCAACACTTAGAAGTAGAGCTTAAGAAAATAGAAAAGGAGAAAACCAAAAAATAGATACCTAGATCCATTTCAGAGGCAACAAAATTAATATCCAAATCTCAGAGAAAAATGAATGGCATCCATTATAGTGAAACCCCAATTAAATATGACATCATAATGTAGAGAAAACCCATATATTAAAGGTGAGGATGTACGGGCTATTACCTTAATAATAGTTCACTTAAGGGAAAAACCAAGTTTTGTGCGGCAGAACAAGCTAACCCAAGATGAAAAAAGGGATCTCTAATTGGATTTACTACCAGAAGGGTGAAAAGAGGTAATGTAATAAACCACAACTATAGTAAACTCAAGCTCAACGCCCATCAAAACCTAGAGCCTTAGGAAAACTCACCTAGAAGAGCCAAAATATACCAAGCTCGAGCCCATGTGAAACACAGTAGAAGAAAACCCCATAATGTTATGATGTGCAACCATGGCATGAGAACCAGAGGCCCATGTTTTGAACAATGAGGACTAGTAAAGTCTTTAGGGAACTCAAAAATAGAGATTAAAAAGTGACATAGTCACAGATCAAAGAATAACAGAGAATATATGCACGAAGAGCACTCAGAGAGCTTGAAAATAATTTCAATGGTCGTCAAGGAAAAAATCTCCATGGCTTCGCCCACCCTAGAGCTCAAAGTGGAAATATGCGAAGTGATTAGGGTTTGAAGTCTTTTTCTCTCATTTCAACCTTTAGTTAACTTAAACCACCTTCAAGAGTCAATGTACATATGTGTCAGCATAATAGAAACCCTAATTGTGACCAGGGTTAGCAAAATCACTGACCATATCATCATGCGTCACCCCATTGTGCAGGGGGTGCAAATAATTTAATAAAATGATTAATTTTTGACCATAGTCTAAGAAATGTTATATTTTTTTAACCTCTGCAAAGTCATAACGCATGATTATATTGTTTAAAGTGATGTTTATAATCATCAAGCCTTTACATGTAACAAGGTCCCATTCCATGAGAAGACCCTCATCATTTTAACTTTTTGCTTAGAAGGAGGAGAATTTTTATTTTTTATGTGCACAGGTGGCACTATCAGAAAGGTACTACGAGAGATATCATGATCTACATGTGAACTGGATAAAGAAAAATAGGTTTCACATTAGAAAACAAGGCAAGTGTATACATGGGAAAGGAGACTTACACATCAAGAAAGACAAAAACTAGCTGTCAAATTATTCACCCACTTACCTTATTTTTCAAAAAGTGACCATACACTTCATGTATCATTATTAAAGGAGTCAAATCAGTTTGAATGAGTGTTATTTTTTGAATTAAAAAGCTATTATTGCCTCATGTAACAACATGTGTAATTTTATTCCTTAGTTATTATTTATTCATTCAAAAAGGCTAAAATTACCATGCAATTATAGTTAGATTACATTTTATTTTTAGGGGTAGGATGAACATTTTTCTATTTGTTGTGTGTACTAAAGAATGCAACAGGGAAGAATTTTTATGTAATGAGTGTTGAGGAAATTTTTTCGGAATTTCCCTTATATAAAATCAATTAACTACATTTTCCAATTTTTGCAGTGGTGTGTATTACGGTAGTTTTTCTTGTGAAGTTTATTATTCCCTGAATTTATTAAGCTTGCTTATGTTATTTACCTTCTTCAAATAGGTGTTTTTTGCTAGTTTTAGTGTGTAATTATTTACCTTGTTGTTGTGAGCAGACCCTCAACAGAAAAGTGTTTTCCTTTTGATTAGTGAAACCCATTAGATCGTGTGTTGTTCCATTTATTCTCAGTATATTGTGCATGTTTCTCAATTAAGCCCTCACAAATTTCAGTGTATCACCCCCATTTAATTTCTACTTTATCCATCTCCTTAACCCTTAAACCCCAAAGTTTAGTTTAGGAATAATCCAAAGAAGGAACCAACCTTGTAATCCCAAAGATTCACCTCACAATAGGGAGACCCACAACCCGTGAGGTGTCTCAATTGTATCTACAAAAGTGAGGGAGAAGAAAAGTTAGAATATTTGCCAACCACCAAAAAGGGTGCACTTCTAGGATATAACAGGTGGTGCAGGGTAAATTTGTTTTGTAGGTGTAATATCATCTTTAGATTGGTTTGAAGAAGATACCTTGAAGTTTTCAAAAACCACAAAACATTGTTTCGTTTTTCTTCAGATTTTAAAATCTAAAAAATTATATCTTATTATTTATTTCCTTAAGGCCTCTCAAAGTTTTTTTCTTTTTGTTTTAAAACCTCTTTTCTTGATTCCCATATGTTGTTTGGGTGTGTTTATTAAGTTACATGAATTTCCATTTTTTCAAATGTACGAAATTTTATGTTCTTCTAACCATGGATATCAACAACTATTAAAACCTGCATAACACTAATATTTTCTGCACCACAAATGAATACTTATACCTTTGTGAACATGTTAGTGTTGGTTAGTAGTAGAAGGATAGATGACCCAGTAGACGAGTGGCTTTGTTTCCCGTTGCCAAGAATTTTTGGAAAGGATTTTACCATCATATTATTTTTTTAGTCAAGGAGAATAAAGTCTTTGTTGGCGAAGATGAAGAGGTTCCTGTTAGAAGAAAGATGTAGAAATGGATAGTGGTTGTTTTTGTGCTTAGGTGGTAGTCACGGTATGAGATAAAAATGGAATTTTGAGGACTCCTTCACTGGGGCTCTTTGGGATAAACTCGTAGTTAAACTTCATGTTACATCTGATAATGTTGTTGTCTAGATGGAACTTATTGGAGGCATACCATTGGCCATTTGTGACCTTTGTTGGTTGAGAATTATCCCATTCACAACTGCAGCCAGTAGGGATTAAAGTATTGGATGTCATTTCCCCCATCAACTGACCCGCCGGTTTGGACGAGTGTTCCATTGGTGAGAAAGGCTCTTAATAAGGATCACCATGTGTCGTTGAATAGGAATATTAGCCTGCCCTTGTTGGATCCTATGTTATATTCGATGGAATGTGTTCTGTAGCATTAGGTGAGCACCAAGTCCTTAGAGTTTTTGCATGCAAGATGACTTGTCCAAAGCATGAGCTGTAAACCCAATATTTATTCGGCCAAACATTACAATTATGATTAAATGTGTGGTGACCATGTGCATGGCAGAGACACCACCATTCTGAACCAGATGCTTCCATCTCCTTGGCTTCACCACCACTTACCTCACTACTAAAACAGGGGCAAGTGGTAGGTTTTCCACTTAAATCTTGTGTCTTAAGTTCATTTACTTTCATGTTTATGTATGAACTCTAATATATAATTCATTATAACTTGTTGTTTAATCATAAACTATAATCATTGGCTTGTTTATTTTGATGGATATATAAATATGTGTTATTATTTATCCTCGTGTTTCCTAACATTGTATCATAGCTAGATGTTTGTGGTGATGTAGGATAAAAAAAATTGTATGTGCAAGATCATCTTTAGATTGGCTTGAAGAAGATACCTTGATGTTTTCAAAACCTACAAAACAATGTTTCTTTGTTTTGTGGATTTTAAAATTTGAAAAAGTTATATATTCTTAGCTATTGGCTTAAGGCCTCTCGTACTTTATTCCTTTTTTTTTACAACCTATTTTCTCGATTCTCATACCATTTTTAATGTGTTTATTAAGTTATATGCATTTCCCTTTGTTTCAAATCTACAGAAGTTTATGTTCTTCTAACAATGGATATCAACAACTATTAAAACCTGCATAACACTAAGTTTTCCAAATTTACTAAGTTTTTAAAATATGGCTAGTTCATCTATTTTGTCCATTGATAAATCTCATTTGTTAACTGTAACTAGGCCATCCAATAACTAATTATTTTTTATATCAACCCAATTTAGGATCAATGGTTGCTCAAGCAACATAGGGTTTTCAAGCATGGTTCTCTGCCTTATGAGAGTCTCCATCAAAGAGTTCAAATCCGAATCATTCTCTATGGAATGTGTCTCATCTTCTTGGGTTTAAGGGTCACTTTGATCAATTAATTTTGAGTTCGAGAGACAATCGACATTTCCTTCCATTCTAAAATGGAATTCAGAACTTTCCCTTCATACGTAGTGAATGAAGCAACCCAAATGTATTTTTGAATTTTATTTGTTTTCCAAGTAATCAATAGGAATTTTGGGTAAGTGCATCGAGTTGGAGGGGAAGACATGGTCTTAAGTGGACGTTTTTAATTAAAAATGAGAAACTTTAACTTTTACAAGTTTCTTGAGATAGGTAGACTCTAAATTTGAAGATGTTACAAGACATGAATTGTAGAATTTTGAGTCTAGTAATTAAACTATTAGGTCTTATTGAAAATGTTTAATTGGGTTAAAGAGCTAAAATGTCAAGAGGTGCTTTTTTTTTTAAACATAGTGGATATTCAAATCATGTCGCCCCACCCCGCCACCCCCTCATTTTTTACCATTGTTTTGTCTTTTGTAAAACTCATTGGTGGAAAGTTAGATAGGATCATCTAGTTTGGGATACAATTTTTATTTTATTTTTAGTGAGTATTTTTTTACTATGATTCTCCTTGTAAAAATATTTTGAAATTTGAGAAATAATGGATAGTCAACTGTGCCTCCTTGTCTACCTCAAAAATATTGAAATTTAGAATTTTTTTGAATATATATAAAAGTAGTCGTAGTTTAGAACTGTCTAACTTTTATTCAATTTGAATAAGCGAAACAAAATATACATGGAAAAATATAGACCTGTATAAATACAAAGAATAGAGCTATTAAAAAGACAGAAATAATAAAGATGGAAACCTTGGAGGAGTCAATAAATTTGAAAAACCGTATACTTAGAAAGAGGAAACTTTCATTGACGTCGTATTCATATTTTAAAGAAATTTGTGGATCAGTTTTGTGAGATTTATTATGAGGAAAGACCAATTTTAAACATTTTCTGTCAAAAATATGTTGTTATCTGCTTTACTGGTCCAAGCCTCAGGTTCGGGTTTCAAAACGAGCTCAAAGCCTTGGCGCCTTTCCCTGGATCTTTAATTTTAAGTAACATGAATGCATTATAATACAATTGCCTTAGAACATGCTGGCGTTACTGTATTTTATAATCCACTACCCGTTTGAATTGCAATCTTTGCAGAATGTATTTTATATTCTACATATTTTTTGATAAATCATACGCTTGTAGATAAGTTAAAGAATTTACGGCTTGATTAGCGTGAACAATTTAGAGTCGCCTCTAGCGAACATGCAAAAATAACAATGGGCTTCAAAGAAGAAAATATACATTATAAGCATCGTAAAGGTGAAAATGATTTGCACGTATTATTAATATTTTCAATGAAAATATACAATCTTGAGAGCTAGTTTACAGAATTCTGTGGTGAAACCTAATCAACGCTATCGTTGGTTTTAAGAGCGTTTTATTATATCTAGACAAATAGAGAGAATGATAATTAATTCATGAGAGGAGGAATGCTCTGAGAATTCCTAAAGTAGTTTTGGGGATCCACCTGCGTTTTGGCCTTGACGAGCCTGTCGAAATTTCCATGGAAATACTTGTCACCCCAAGCCCTGGCCTCTTCTACCGTTGCACTCCCATTGAATGCACTGCCGAGATCAAGGTCAAGATAATTCACATACGCCGCCCGGGGTGAATGCGACACATAAGGCTCCATGTACTTGTAAAGCTTCCTCATCCATTCGATATAGTAATCGTCCTTACTTCTCTCTAACCAGGTAACCTTATACTGTATGTCAAACAGTGTCCCCGCGCGCTGAGGAAAAGGCGTTGCAGAGGAAGGGATCCTGTCGATCACCCCTCCAAGAGGAGAGAATATGGCATACGCACTCACTTCTTCTTTCATGATGGTCCACAGTTCTCTGAGCGCAGATTTTGGCAGAGGGGATTTGCCGAAATCTGACTTTATTTTGAAGTAGACCTTGTTCGTATAAAACCGGTTTGTCAATTGGGTGACGTTGGTATTGTCAAAGTTGGCTATTGTCTCTATCCATTTCATTTCTTCACAATCGTCAGCCGTCAT
Source organism: Taxus wallichiana var. yunnanensis (assembly GCA_018340775.1). Lineage (NCBI taxonomy): Eukaryota > Viridiplantae > Streptophyta > Pinopsida > Cupressales > Taxaceae > Taxus > Taxus wallichiana. The sequence continues at coordinate 140,675,138 of CM031241.1, forward strand.
TCCCAGCTCTGGAAAAATCTTACTAATTTTAGTCATGAGATCCTTTTTACGCCCCAGATATATTCCATGGAAGGAGGCTCTGATGTCTTTGCCATCGGACGTATTGTTCACTTTGATGCCGAAGAACTGCACTCGCATGAAGAGGTCATCTTCCATGTGAGGCCCAACATATTGCCATCTGTGAACTGTATCCGTTACGTTATCGCTGCCGGTTTTTAACACTGTGAAGGCCGTGACAATGGAAGGCACACTCACGAGACGAATTTTCCAGGCAAAAACAACACCCCAACTCCCTCCGCCGCCTCCTCTCAATGCCCAGAACACGTCTTTACCCATACTGTTTTTATCCATGACATTACCAGACGCGTTTATGAGCATAGCGTCCAACACATTATCGGCTGCAAGCCCGTATTTCCTCGAAAGGAAGCTCAATCCCCCGCCGGCAATATGACCGCCTGAGCCGACGGTGTGGCAAACCCCGGCAGGAAAGGCCAGGTTAGGGGAACTGGTTGCAATGGCAGAATAAACTTCACCCAACGTTGCGCCCGCTTGCACCCAGGCCGTCTTCGATTTCACGTCCACTGTGATTTTGTTGAGGTTTAATAGATCGATGAGCACGAATGGCACGTCCGAAGTGTAGGAAAGCCCCTCGTAGCTGTGCCCTCCGCTTCGAACACGAATTTCCCATCCGTGTTTTATACTGCATAACACAGACTGTTGCAGCTGGCTTTTGCTCTGCGGTATAATGATAACGTAAGGCTTGGGCACCTGAGGCTCTGTGAATCGAAGATTCTGCGCTGAGAAATTCAGCAGAACATCGAAGTCAGAAGAGGCAATGGTTGTGATGTTTGTTAGCCCGCCTGCGTGCAAACATGACATCAATCCTCCCTCATTTGCATTTTCTGTGGCTGCCCACGCGCTACTTAATATGAACAATGAAAACAAGAGTATATAAAACTTTCCCATCATTTTCGCGATGTATTCACGAATTCTTGATGGCAAACCTCTGTAATCGAATGCAATTTATAAACACCAGTTTTTAGCGTGCAAGCCCAGATTTCCTCTCGATAAGCTTGCAACTCGCCGATTTTGACTGTTGACTCAAATTTATATGCCCGATTATTAGATAAGATTGATAGACTTTCTCAGTTTGTGGAATCGTTGATCTACTCGTTTGAAATTTTTAATAATTTCGTTGATACACAGCGACATTGACATTGGCATTCATAATTTTAGCGTATTGAATGCTCGCTCTCGTGTCAAATTAATTAGAGATGTAAACGAGAGTGTATGCCTTCCAAATTTTTAATTGAGTTTGAAAGCAAACGTTTGTTATTATCTCGAACTTGGCAACCTTCATCCTTCCAAATTTTTAATTTAGTTTTGAAAGCAAACGTTTGTTATTATCTCGAACTTGGCAACCTTCATCTTTCAATTTCTAAGTCTTTAACGGCGCCTAAATTAGGTACTTTCTTGCAAAAGACTTTTAGCACAACATTTTTTCCCTTTTTTGCGCTTTTATTTAATATTCGAAGTATTATGTAATATTGCTTTGTGGCCTTGTATTTACTATTATTTATTATTTGAAGCATTAGGTAACATTGATTTGATAAAAAAATATTTGTTATATTATGTAAGGGAAAATATTATTTAATAATCACAAAAAATGGTGTTATGATAACAATGATGGTGCATCATGTTACGTAGTCAAGCAAAAGAACTACTAATGGGAGGACTTGGGCATCCCACTTGTCTCATCCAACACTAAGGAGTTTGTTCCTCTTTAGAATGGGCTCTCTACCAATGTTGGCCTTGTTCATTGTTTATATATATTCTATAGTAATCTCTTCAATGTCAACTTTGGTGGGTAAGATTTCGACATTAGATGTGAAAATATTTGTGTGCTTCAAAAGGTGTCCAACGATTTCGATCACACAAGCAAAACCCTAAGATGAAGGCAAGCACATGCAAGGAAGAAACCAAGTAGCTCAATTGTGAGAGTAGAAGCGAGAGTAGTCCATTTTATGGCCTCCCATTAGATTACCATCCCTTAGCAGTCAAGAAAGAAAACACTAGCCATAATGCATGGAAGATTATGCCTTTGATCTAATATGGTTTTGCAAATTGTTTACCTCCACAAGCACCTTATTTCATTAAAATTGAATCCATATAAATAAATTTGAAGTAAACATAACCTCATTAAAGATAAATTGTGCCTCAACAATACAAAGTGAGCAAAACATTTTGATTTCTTCCTTTTCGTATAAAGAAAATAACTTATATAGTAGATGTAGGCAAAATATGTTTGTATTATGTATGAAGAAAGGTTAAGTCTCTTAGAAGAATATAATGCAAGATGAAAGGCTTCAGCTAAAAGGTTTTGGAAAAATTATGGATCATTTTCAAGGTTATAAGTGTCTTACTAAAACACCAAAATTAACAAGAGAACAAGATCTTCGTGTGCAAAAAACACACTTTATTTGGATAACCCCTAAATGAAAGAGATGATGACCAAGTAGAAGCCCATAATACAATAAACTTTAACATGAAAATTGCATAAGCTTAGGCTCAAGAATGACACTTCAAACCATTTAAAAATAGTTACTCCTTGTTTACGTAGCGAAGTGGAGAGACAAATTATGATCATTGACCTTGTCAACCATAGGGAACTAAGGTGAAAACAATTGAAATCATATTTTGGGAGAACAAATCTCAAATTTTGTTTTAATATATATCACTTCTAGTCTTTCATCAAGTGATAAAATATTTAATCATCACTATTTACGTGGAAAATTAGATTTTCAATTTTACTTTAGTATGTGAATTCCTCATATAAAGAATGTGAATGCGTCGATCCATACAATTACTCATACTAAAGGATTGCTATGAAAATGAATGAAAATTGACATCCATAGGAATGTTGACTGATAAAAAACCCATTCCTAATCTCATCACCATTTTTCAGACCTAAGTTTTAATTTTTCCCCCGCTTTTGCTAAATACTTTTGAAAAAAAGGATCTAAACACTTTGAGAGGATTGCAAAAAAATATGTTATATTAAAATCATATCCCTTGCAACTAGCCAACCCATAATGATGTTATTCTAAGATACATAACCAAAGCAATAGTTTCCATTTTTATATCTATTCAAAATATTGAAAAATCCATTTCGTACAAGGTTTGGTGTGTCTTGCTAACTAATATCTAACAAACCAACCGCCCAATCTCCTTATTAAAGAAAATACCATTTTAGGATACATAGCAAAAACCCTTCCCATGTTCAATGTTTTCCCAAAGAAAATATCTAAGTAGTTTATTTAATTTATGATATGAAGTTTTAAAGGGAAACAAACAAGTGGAAAAATAAACATCAGTTGTTATAAGGTGTTTTTTGATAAACTTTGAACTTATCTACTATGTTTGCAAGCGATGTGAATTCAGAAATTTTTGTGTAGATGATCAGTAACTGATGCATAAGATTAACTTCCGAAGACCATGACTTTAATTTGATCTAGTCTTGGTATTGTCTTTAAATTTTCCAGGGTGTTAGAACTTGATTAGTAATATGCCATGACCAACATTTCTAGAAAGGTTGGGTGATAGTCCGGCATATTTTCAAAGCCAAATTGCTTCGTCTAGTAGTCTTAAATTGGCTCAGAACTTTTTTGTTTTCTCTAGAACTTAGAATTTTAATATGGTTTTCTCTATTTTATGTAATAAGCCAAGATTTTTCATGTGCCCTAATTTAAAAGAAATTATTTTGAAAGGCATATTTTGTATATAAAAATTAGGGTCCATCCAAAGTGTATTACTTTTTAGGTTTTTTATGTTTTAGGATTTTTTCACATTTTAGGGTTTTCTTAGTGATAATGGGACTACATAAAAGGAAGAGTGTAATGTTTTAAAAGATTAGTGAAGATTCAAGAATGAGAATAAATCTATTTTAAATCTTTTAGAGTTTCAAACAAATTTGTGTGTGTGTGTTTTGGAGGTATTTCGACCTCTTACAGTTGGATCTAAATAAATTGGTATCAAAGCAAGATTTGGATCTTGTAGGAATGGTGAAGGTAATATAAATTATATTTGTCTATGTGATTTATTACCTCTATTTTAAATAAGCATGGCTAGACATGGGAGTGGAGGTTATACCTAGATGAATAAGCATATGTAGAAGCTACATAGACAAGTTGTTGATCTCACAGGAGAATTTACTCACCTCAGATGGAGACATGGAAATGGGGATGTAGACACACATGGTGATATAGAAGAATTACCTTTGTTAAGGAATGTAAAAGGAACGATAACCATATCGTACCAAGCCAAGAACATAGATGCTAATCAAACACCATGATCAATAAGATGAAAGCAATTCACCAGAATAACTTTACATAAAACCTTTGCAAACAAATGAGCAACAATATCATATATTATTATGGAACTAAATGAAATACAATGAGAATGGGCCTTGCTTATATAGGCAAGGAATAACAATATAAGAACCATTCAAGGTCGTAGATCAAGCCATAAATCATGGAAAGAACTAGTCATCAAAGAACTAATCAAGTCCGTAGATTTATGAGAGAACTAGACATCAAGGATCTAGTCAATACCATATATCAAGGAAAGAACTATACCTAACAACTAGATAATATCTCCTAATATATAAATAAATAAAAAGAAATATCCACACACATAAGTGGGTGAGGATAAATATAATAAAGGTAAATAAATTACCTAGGTGAACATGAGCTAAGGTAAATACCTACTCTAACACCGCCCCTCAAGTGAAGCTAGGGGCCAAAAATTGAAGTGGCATGCCCACAGTATGAGTCCCGACAACTAGGCTTGATGAGGTACTCATGTACAATATATCCATGAAGAAATTTCGAACCAAAAGAAGCAAAGAATCCTGATAGAAGGAAAGAGAAAGAAGAAGAAGAAGGAAGATGTTCTCACAACAACACCCCAAGAACAACTTCTGAAACCCCAAGCATTCCATGCAACTCAAGGTAACGAGGTGATGCAAAAATATTCGTAAAGATGTCTGCAACCTACCGTCAACTCCGGTCGGAATGTACTCCAAGCAAAGAACTCCATCTTGAATGTGCTGACGAATGAAGTGGATGTGTATCTCAATATGCTTGGTCCGCTAGTGCTCAACTGGGTTGTGAGAAATGTGAATTGTACTTTGGTTGTCACACCTAAGTATATTCGGTGAATCTGTGGGAATCCAAACTCACAATAACTAGTCAAGCCAAAGAATCTGGCGACACGCTTTAAATTCTGCCCGTACTGCTCTGTTGTGAATTTAATCCTTGGGAGGTCCTTCATTATATAATTTATGAAGATATTGGCGAGATTAGAGATGTCAACAACTCATATTATGGTTATGTGTTGTAATATAATAATTAGTTTCTTAAAATAATGAGGTGTGAGAGAGATTCTTCAAGTAAGTTGCATTCTATAATTAGAATGTAACTGCTCATGATATTATTATGAGAGATTTAATCGATAAGTGTTGACTCCTACTTTGTAGGAGATCATTATACTATATATAAAATCAGTCTTTGTACATAATGATCTAACATATCAAATTTATTGTGTATGTAATCTCAATATTCTTGTATTTTACTTTTCAAAGCTATAACGAATTTATCATTCAATATTAGAGAAATTTTATATGATAGGGTAGATTGATCAAGAGTGATCTAATTATGTTTATTTAAGTTGCATGAGTTATAAGAGCCTTTGAGAACATGGTTAATTTTATGTAGGATTTTTTTTCTATGTGGTAATATTTAGATAGATAGGTTTAGAGGAGTGCAACACACACATAACAATTAATAGTATTTTAGAATAACTTAGTTCCAATCTCATTTTTTACTAGAAAATCATATTCCAAATTCAACTTCCCTAAGTACATGTTTATTCCATATTTACAATGGTGGTTCAAAATTACATGATAGTAAGGAATATATGAGTATGGTTATATGCATTCAAACTCAATACTAAGAATTACAAGGACCTATCATTCATCTCTACACTTTATTATCTCCTTATTTTAACTTAAATCACTATTGATGATCGAATGGGTTGTGGTCCAATGGTGTGGATGATGGTGTAGAAGGTGTTTCCTAGCCATCCAACAAAGTTCCACTCCCATGAGATATTAGTATTTAAATGGGATGAGGTCGGGATTGTGCCCCGAGAGACTTTGGCGGAATGGATATCTCTAAGACTTGGCATCTAAGCTAAAGGTTACTTGATTAATTCTAGGCCTTCAAAAAAAATCACTATTGATGATTATAATTTAACAAGTAACCATTGTGTGGGGAGGAATTGTTTAAGCTATTGATCACCGTTGGCATCTAACGTAAAAAGGTAGCAAAATATTGGGTTTGGTTATCCTTATACGTTATTTCCTTGTTACTTCGAAGGCGTATACATAGTTAGAATGTATATGGGTGGAGGCTTTCTAAGACTGACGTGTTTCAGTAAATCAAAGGTGCATAGGGAGGTTTCAATACACGTGCGTTGAAATCTAACGCTTATGAATTATCAGTAGATTGGTGCCAATGGATTGTCACACTCCAGTCCACATATGCCATAGTACTATCATCTTGTAACTCAAGAATGGTGCTAGAAAGGTCATAGTGCATGTGCACAGTGGTCGAAGAAGAAGGATCAAAATCAATACAACTAGAAATTACACCCAAATGAAGTGCCTCCTAATCCTCAATCTTCTTCTTCTGCATACAACAAAGACAATGGTGTCGTGAAGTAGTTTCCTCTCGAGACCATTGAACCCTCTCTTGAGATACAAATATAGATCTAGATCAATCAATTTATATATAGTAAAATGAGGAGATATTATGGTTACAGATTTATCTCAATGTGCAGATCTGATTCAACCCATAATGGTGTTGATTTTAGGATGGTTATTAGCGAGATCTTCATTTAGCACAATTTCATGTAATGTTTTGTTTATTTATTTAATTTAATTCTCACTGCAACTATCCAATTATTACTAAATTTTCAACATTAACTTAGGTTTCAACGTGGTTAACACCTCTAAATCTCAAATAAAGTGCTTTTATTATTATGCATGGAAAATGACAAGTCTGAAAGGTCATTTAGGAAGTATCGCTCTCCATGTTGTGCTTTGGGTTTTGAAGAGCACTTAACGTGGTTGGTGGGTTTTTGACATGGGTCTATTTTCCCACTCAACTTTTATTTTGATATTAAATGAATGGATAAACAAACAATATATGATACTTTTGAAGCTATATGATTCATATCATATCTTTTCAACCACAATCTTATCAATCTAAGGAATATCTATATCAAATGTCGTTAAAAACAAATTTGAAATGTGCCCTAATTCTACAAACCCTAAATTTCCTACATTAATCTTTCCCTATTATGAATAAATTGATAATGGAATACAGGGATGAGGATAAATCTAAAATATATGTAACATGGAAACCCTAAAATTTCATTGTTATATTTTTCATATCAAGGAAATATTGATAAAAATGCATACAAGGTGTTGGTGAAGTTTAATTGTTGTGAAAGATCCCAACACCAATACAATGTGTGCAAGTGACTTGCCTTACTTACCAATGATAATATGCTAATTTTATTTCTATTATTGGAAAATGAGAGAGTACTCTATTTGTATATATGTTTGATAGGTGGATGGGAGATTCAAATGTGTTTTAATATGTAGTAACTAAGATATGTAGATACATAAATATTTTATTATAAAATGATATGTAGGTGAAAGACAAGTAGATTGAAGATTGGAAAAAGAGGACACACATTTAATGTGTAGTATAAGAGTATTTATTAAGAAATATTTCACCTACCATGTAACAATTAGATCAACAATGCATATGAGAACCATGAGGGGGAGTAGTTTTATTTTGGTTTGCTTTTTCTTTTAGGGGCAAGCCTTTTTCTGTTTTTGTTGGATTTTCACTTCTGCAATATTTTTCTACCACTCCTTACATTCACATATATACCTATAAATTGTTTCTACAACATCTTGAACAACACCCCTATTCTCCTAAAAGTATTTCCATATGCAACGTCATGTTGTTTGACGTTTGAGTTTCACATTGTTTCTACTTTCTATTTTCATTGCACCCACACTTTTCCATCCTCTAACCCCTTCATCTTCACCCCTCTTCCTCTCCCAATGTTTCTCTCCTTCCAATATGAATCCTTCAAAAGATCTCCTTTAGTGTTTCCATCGTACATTTCACATAAGAATGTTAGTATAAATACATCTACTAATCGACTTTATTTTTCATTGTGACATATACCATATCATGGATGGTGCATTGAATTCTTGGATACATGTTGTAATGCCCAAAAATTACACACAAAAATATAACACTAAAAATACTGAAATAAATTTGTTTTTGTCATACACTATTATTTACTTGACACCACATGACAATGTAAGGTATCTCTTAGGACAACACATAACACATGAGGTGCTTGCACAAATCTTATCACATATAGATAACATGAATAGTACATGATGCACATCAAGGCCACCTTTTCCCAAATGACAAGACACAACACAATGATTCAATTACATTATGATTCCTATATAGGCACCATTCATGACAACGCTTTCCTGATTTACATATTTATGACATTTATATTTCGTTATTGACCTTATTTTCTTGGAAATCACTTTTTAATTATTTTATAATTAAACTACACTATCTTTAATTTATTTAACATTTCACTTGTAGTAATCCCATCTAATTTTTCTTGTTTCCGCTACCATACCGTAATGTTGTAACTGGTTATTGGTATGAACATATGTACATACATGATTCTTTTAGTGTTTGTTCCAAAGATTCATTTTCTAAGTTGCATGTTTGATTGGATTTTCCATTTATCTTAGTTGAAACAAAGGAGGTTTGCATGATAGACTATGTGTTCTTTTCATATTAGCATTTAATTTCTAAGGTCAATATATTTTGTTTTACATTATGACAACTAACCATGTATCTCATCTACTTCACTTAATTGTTTAGTCATCAAGGTTCTAATGGGTGTGATTTCACACTCCACCAGGTTTGGATTCTTGAACAATTAAGCATTAGATGTGTGTTATAAGGGGATATTCAATTATAAATTTTACACACCTTACTAGGGTCACAACTAGAGTTATTGTACACCCTTATCTCCAAAATCATCTGGTAACTCTAGGAACATTCGATACTTCTTGTCAAGCTGACACTATTGTTTGAGAGGGGTTAAAATAGATTCACACTTAGTATTCTCATGTGTAGGTATCTAAAACATAAGAATTGTTTGAATCATTTACATTCATATTAAAATGATTTCACTTAATTTTATTTAATTAGTGTTTGAAATTGTATAAAAACCCATTGGTTAATAAGGACATTTGCATGCTCGTGAGCCTACTAGCTCTTGTCCTAGGGAATTGCCTCAAGAACATGATCACCTAGTTTCACAACGTACATTCATTATGCATTAAGAAAATTGGAGAACAAGAGGGAATACTCCTTCGTTTAGAGGATTACGGTTCACCTTAGGGATCACACGTCAAGAATTTAGTCCCTCGACCCAAGAGATGGTTTATACACATTATATGAATGATCTAAATTTCACCTTTCTCTAAGCACATCATCTTATGGTTACATTTTCACCAACTAATCATAACTTAATAAGTTGTTAAGTTTCACAATTAACCCTTAGTATTGCACCATTAAGCCCATGATAAAAGAGATTGAGTATCGAGTTCAATTATAATCCCAACCCTTAAGGATGACTGTCAAGGTTAGTTGGTGGTCTTCACCACTCAACATGTATGTTGGTCCAAGAGGATTTTACACTAAGATTAATGTCGGTTCCCAAGGAGTACTACCTTAGTGTGTTAACATCCCACATGCCCGATTAGCCCCCGCGTACTTTGTTTTTCCCTTTTCTCCTCTTATCTTGGCTTTTTGCTCTTGATGATGAAACCGCCGCCTGCGCTCGGTGGCGGTCTCGTGACCAACGCCGGAGCAGGAGGTGGTCTCAGAACCGCCGCTTTCGTTTTAGGTCCTTTATGCATTTTCTAAAAATATCTTTTAACACGACTCACGTAAATTTCAATGATTCACCAGCTTTTTTCACCGCCATAAGCTTGCATTAATGATTCTGGTTCCCTAGAATAGTGTTTTGCCATTATTTATAGTTTAAGAGTTCTATTTGGTTTTTACCTTGGGTAAATCCAAATGCTATAAATAGATGGCTTGTGCTCAAGCAAATGGCCCCTCAAATTTACCTCTGAATTTCTCATTGCAATAGATTAGTCTTTCATTTTGCTTAGAATTCTTAGTTTCTTTCATTGCATGCTTAGTTAGTAGTGTTGTTTTTGTTATTGTTAAGCCACATATCCATCTTGTGTAAGTGTTTTTGATATTTTATCCAATCCATTGGAGTAAAATAGTTTTTTTCAATAGGAAGCCATTAAAGTTGCAGGTTTTGTTCTTCAAACAGATAGTTTTAGGTTCTGGACGTTTTATGTTGCATGACTCGCAATAAATCCCGCTAGGAATTACATAAGCCAAGCTCTGTACTCTTGCGCTATCCCTCTCCTACTCACATTGTATTCAGTTTGTATCCTAAGCTGCCTTTGTCCCAATATCTACTTCTATTGATGCTAGCATTACACGCTTTTCTGGATCCACGTGAACACGAAGGAATGAGGAGATCACACTGAGGGGACATAGCCACACACACCATCGGATTCACCACTTGTTCTACAGAATCCAGGTTCTAGCTTTCAAAGTTCTAATTAGAAGCATATCAAATAGAGTAGCCAATCACTTTATTTCAGTCAATTTTACTTTCGATATTGCCAGGGAAGCTGTGGGGATTGATAGTTTCTGAGAAACTATGATTCATTTCTCACTTCTGAGGTAGGATCGAGAGTCTTGCAAATAGATTAGATCAGTTATTTCATTGCTTAGAATAGATTTACAATTGCACAGACAAATAGCTATACTCGGTTATCTTGTTTGTTTTAATTTGTTATTCTAAATTGTCAATTTCTAGATATATTAAAATAGCTGCTCTTTCAAATTCATTTAAAATTCATCAGAAAATAACAAAAATATAGGAGTTATACATGTTATAGACATACTTAGCATAGTTAATTTTATTTTATCGCATTAGTTAATTTTCATTATTGCTTTTATGACAATCACGGGACCTAGAGAGCCCAGGGAATACGTATTTGAGCCAATCATGCCCCAACCCAATCTCATCACAGCCATAACTGATATAGATCAGAATCTCAGGATCCAAGTCTTCCAAACAACGGTAAACTTACAAAAATTTGTTTCTAACTGCACGGGTTAAACATAGAAGACGACCAAGCACACACATTTTGGTCAAATCAACCAAACTACAGATTACCCTAGATTCATATCCACATGACTGTAGAAGGGTTTGAAAGAGAGCAGACCTTTGGTTGTGATCCTTTGGTCCCACAGCCAGACGCAGGAGATACTCTCACAGACATAGATACTAGCTTGAGAATTCAGGTTGCACAAACGCCTATAAGATACTCTGAGAAGATCACACAATTATTAATTCTGAATATAGAAGCTGAAAAGGCATATGACTATTGGATACTAGGGATTAGGGATTGATTCCACGCATGACCATAACGAGGACCACAACAAATACAAATCTACGGGTGTGACCCACAAATCCCATAAATTTCAACGAGCCTATAGGTGAATCAGACATAGATGTTGGCCTACGTACACTAGTATTCAGATCTACTCCACTTCCACCTATCATCATCGAATAGTTATCCTTATTAGACATAGCAGCTAACAAAGCTAAGGAGTTCTAGACTAGGCTAGAGAATCACCCATAGAGTCAATTATATTTATCATCCGTCCTATGACCTTATCGGGGACATACACGAAACTATCCCAGGACATTTTCCACGTATTCCACAACCTATAGACCGAATCACGCCAGAGCTCGATATTGATTGGAGCCTTCGAGCAGTCATCCTTGCTGATCGATCTATCACACCAGTTCAGGTTAGGAGGGCCTTCTTTGCCTTAGATTCACAATTTCCACTAGTGCGTGTCGAAGACATCAGATTGCCTAACTAGTTTGTCTACATCCCACGCATATTCCATCCCCACCGGCTGTCTCAGCACGACCTCGGGAGGTCGGGTGTGAGGAAGAGTTACTTGTAGATTCCCAAGCTCGCTTGTCACTTTTCCATCATACAAAATTGGTGAACCCAACGTGAACCTTTCTACTTTCTAGTCTGGAGTCAGATTTCTACTGGTTCTTTCAAATTAAAATGACTCTTTCATCTTTACTACCTCATTAGCTTTCACCATCACCTTCGCTCCTTCCCATTATTCTATGGGTATTCATATACCCCCCGAATATGTCGGGATTCGATGCATATGGTAGGCCTCTCTTAGGTCTTGAGGCATACTACGCTCAACTGAATAGGCAGTCATCACCCTCGCTCTCGGTATGGGGTGACAACTATTCAGATAACCAACTATCAACACAAACTCCATCTCCAAGGATCAGATATAACTCATCTTTCCAAACAGAAGAGTTGGATCAGTTCACTCAAACACGGCAAACAGAGCCTTCAGGCTCGAATAATATGACGCTCACAGGAGAATCAAGTTCATCTCCTCAGGTACTACTTAGACCACAAATTAGTAGACAATCGACTCATACCTAGGTTTAGATGATGAACATTCGGTACGTTATGCCAGGAATGAACAACGTTCTCAAGTATGTACCCACCTATGTAGGAGGTTTACAAACACAACCCGAGGTCTCTTTTCAAGGAAATACCTCCATGCCACTACACATAGGAAATGCCCTCGGGGAAACTTGGCAGGAAGCGATCAATTCATAGCAGGATATCACATGCCTATACAACACCATGATATACAACAAATGCCGCTAAGGCAAAGCACCATGACTTCACCAAATGAAGTCATTTCAACATTAGTAGAAAAAGTGAGAGGGTTAGAACTTGCTCAAGCAAATCAAAATTCCCAATTCATGCAAACAGGAAGTTCCAATCCTCCACACCATCCTAGCCAAGTAGACCTCCTCACAAGATTAGGCACATTGGGTATGACTCCTCAGTATTCACAACAAACGCCGATTAGAACCACCGCTTCTAACATCGCTTCAATACCTCCCGATGGGTAGTAAAAGTAATCCATTCTTGGACAATACCCCTTCATACTTAAACATGTACTCCAAATCACCACAAGGGGATATGTTCTCCTCTCCCGATATTTTTACTCAACCACAGGGGTTCCCTTATGCTCCTACCAATGCATATGCAATGCCATATCAACAACCCATTCCACCTCCGCTCCCTCAACAAGCACCATCAATGGTCGAAACCTATGCGATAGGGACTTACTCAGAATATTTGAAAGAGCCCTTAGATTTCACCATACGAAGCGTCATGCTTCCAAGACCTCTTCCCGATTTTCCCAAATACAAAGGTGAGGGAGATCCAAATGCACATATCAAAGCTTACGCTATAGCCATCCGAGAACTACTCCCATGGGATGGGGTTGTTGCTAAAATATTCCCCAAAACTTTGGAGGGCATCGCTCTCGATTGGTATTATAGAATACCTGAGGCTTCCATCCATTCGTTCAAGCAACTCGTTTCAGAGTTCATCAAGGCCTTTGACATGAACAAACTATTAAGGACAGGAATCAGGGAATTCTTGCACATTAAACAAGAACACAATGAATCTGTCACCCATTTCATCTAGAGGTGGCGCACAGTTCTCTATTCTTCGGCAAGTGCTCCGAACATGGATCAAATGGAACTATGTGATCTATTCCTTCATTCTCTCAGCAGAGAGTAAAGGAAGAAGTCTAGAAGTTTCCCACTAAGAACTTACGATGAAGTACTTGAGAGTGCTCTCCGAATAGATCAAGCGGCATTGATAGTGGTCGCAAGACATATGGAGAAAACAAGAGGTTAATCACCTCCAACCAAAACACTACAACTTATCCTACTACCACACAAATGTCAATCAAGGACCTAAAATCCTTAACAAAAATCGTGGAGTGACAATGGATGGAGTAACCGATCAGGCTAGAAAGACAAATGTTGTGAATACTCCACCACAAATAAACAATCAACGAAACAACAACTTTACCCCGATAATCAATGCATAGGGATTTTAATCATCCACAACAACAACAACAACAACAACAACGGCGAAGCCCTACATGGGATCAAATCCAAAGTTCAACTAGGTATCAAAATCAGAATTCAAAATCAAAAACAACAAACACAAAAACTTTAATAGTAACGGTTTGATCAAAGTTTTGGGCCACAATATACACCAAACCAACAAACTAGGAATTACAATCCTAATTCGTATTGTGGTTTCCACAAAATTCAGGGCCATGACACTAGAACGTGTCGTGACTACAATAAATTCATGCAACACTTGCCAGATGAACAAAGACAACTTTTCATAGATATGTTCTTGGCAGATCCTACGTCACCAACACCAAATACTTTTACAGGGGCAGTTTCCCCTCAAAATGCACCCCTCAAGATCTTCAATGATCCGCTCCCAAATCACAACAATAACAAGTTAAATCCAAGTGGGACAAACAAGGGTGTAATTGCAGGAAACAATGATCATGAGGCTTCAACTTCACTAAATCCATTAGTTGCGCCACAACTAGGAAGTCAACCACGACCTAAGATAGTCGGTTTAGTGGAATTAGATGCCGAACTACCCGTAGAAGCTGTAACAAGGACACGAGAGTATTCCTCTCAGCTAAGTCCAAGCTACCCGCTAGAAAAAACAATATCCAACAAGTATTAACAAAACCCGTAGGTGCTTATGATTTAATTAATGATCTAACAAAAACCTTCTCGCACATCTCCTTTTTGGATTTATTAAAGAACTCCCCTGCTCACAGGGCTGCTCTTTTAGAAGCATTGGGTTTAGGTCATCTAATTAACATCACTCCACCTCCCGAAACACAGGTAAACCATATAGACTTTGATATCCATCCTCCGGGCAGCCGGATAGGGACACCGAATTCATATTCGAAATAAACAAAATGCCCACAGACGCTGAGGTTGCGCGCCGAGGTGATCCGGCCTTACACTTACAAGTGTGGGTTTATAACAATTATGTGAAAGCGTGCAATGGTTGACGATGGGGCAGCAGTTAACATAGTCCCTTTTTCTTTCCTTCAAAAGCTAGGGTATGGAGAAACAAATTGTTCCACAACCCGAAATACGCTAAGAGGCTATGACAACCTTAAAGCCACTTCGATTGGAACTATAATATTACCGGTCACCTTAGGACCCAAAACCATCCTGACTGAGTTTTATATTATAGATCGGGAAACTAACTATAATATGATCCTCGGCCGACCATGGATACACCGCATGAAGGCAATCCCTTCTACGCTATTTCAAGAAGTAAGGTTTTTACACTTAGGAAAGATATTCATAGCCAAAGGTGATCCAAAACCATTCGATGTACACCTAGCTGACTTAAAGAAAAGACCAGGCATGCACTCAGAGTTTGAACTCCCAACAAACCAACTTAATAAACCTACCAATGCAAAACCAGAAGAAAATTGGTACCTACGACAGATCTCGAAACTATGAGCCTAGCCAAGGCAACCCTAACCCCCAAAGATGAGGCTAACACTATAAAAATAGTATCATTAGGAACTACTACAAAAATTGTTGAATTACTAGAACAGATCTACCAATGTTCCTACCATTTGATTCTATAGGCATGGGGTGCACCCTAGGTGTCAGTTCTCTCTCCAGTAGTAGATCTCTGCATGATAGAAGTAGAGAATGTTAACACAACAAGTGTCCCAGCATTGCCCATGTTCCCAGCTAAGTATTGGACTCTCCATTTCGATGGAGCTAGATGTCATTACGGAGCTGGGGTAGGTGTAATCCTTACTTCTCCCAGGGAAAAGTCCTACCATTTTCCTTTAAGCTAAAATTCAAATGCACTAACAATGGCGCCGAGTATGAAGCCCTTCTCCTTGGCCTCATCCTAGCTAAGAGAATCGGTGTTGATAACATCAGAGTGTTAGGAGACTCACAATTGGTAGCAAACCAAGTCTCTGAGGTATATGAAACCAAAGCCGAGCACCTACAACTCTACAAAACAGCTGTATTGAATTTAAGCAAGGAGTTTGACTTCATATCAATTGAAGCAATCCCACGAGAACAAAATCTCCTTGCTGATTCAATAGCAACGTCAGCATCACGCTTTACTCCAAACAGTAAGTTAGAGGATACCCATTTCATGGTATCCCTTCGTGATGAACCATTGATAAAAACAATGTCAAATCCTCTTTTAAATGGAAATGAAAACAAATCTACTATCCTGACCACACGTTGATAGTGATACAAACTCTTGATTACTTAAACACCTATGCGGCATTACATCTCTCCCATCACGTGATAGATTTATCTTTAATCCCACATTCATCTTCCTATTACGGGAATCCCATGTCAGAGCTTCCCCTACAAAAGGAACTCAACATATACACAGTCGGAATGGAGATGAGCTAGAGCTACCCCCAGCCCCACCTGAGTTTGAAGAAGGTAACGCTTCTCTAATCAAAGAAACAATTGATATTAACATCGGAACGGAAGATGAACCAAGGATATTGAAGTTAGGATCCTCGCTAACTCCATTAGAAGTAGAAATACACACTCGATCCTCAAAGAACATCAGAAGGCGTTTGCATTTAATTATAAGGAAATGACAGGAGTTGCACCCCACATTGCGGTACACAACCTCGTCACTAAATCAGATGCAAAACCAATTAAACAAAAATTAAGACCAATGAAACCCAAGGTAGCTCTCATGGTAAAAGAGGAGGTAATAAAGCTCCTCCAAGTAGGATTCATCAAACCATTGATTACTCTCAATGGGTATCTAATATCATTCCGGTTCTAAAAAGAATGGAAAGATACGCATCTGCATAGACTTCCGAGACATTAACAAGGCATGTCCTAAAGATGACTTCCCATTACCATCTATAGATGTCATCGTTGATGCAACAACTAGATTTGAGCTTTTATCTCTCATGGATGGATTCTCGGATACAATCAAATCAGAATATCCAAACAAGATCAAGCTAAAACCACATTTATAACTCCTTGGGGAACCTATTGCTACGTTGTTATGCCATTTGGTCTCAAGAACGCTGGCGCTACATACCAGCGGGCTATGACATATATATTTCATGATCTTATTCACAAAATTGTGGAATCCTACGTAGATGACTTGTTGGCTAAGCCAAGAAGCGTTGTGACCATCCGGAAGTACTTCATGTCATTCTTTCACGTCTAATAGAATACGGAGTCACGCTAAATCCAGAAAAATGTGTCTTTGGTGTGACAGGAGGGAAGCTCCTAGGTTATATTATATCATCACGTGGGATCGATGTTGACCCAACCAAAATTAAGGCTGTTCTCGAAATGGTCCCACCTTCGGATGAATCTGGAATCAGATCATTTCTCGAAAAACTTGGTGCGATCCGGAGATTCATCCCGATTTAAGTTTCACCATTCATCCAATCAACAATCTACTCAAGAAAGATTATAGCATTGATTGGACCGAAGACTGCAATGAAGCTTTCAACGTAGTTAAGCATTTCTTGTTATCACCACCTACGTTAATGCCACCTAAGCCAGATCACCCATTAATTTTATATTCGCGAGCCACCAATGTCTCGCTAGCCTGTATGTTGGCTCAAGAAGATGATGACAATAGGGAACGCGTGATTTATTTCATTAGTCGAACATTGCTCGACTATGAAACACATTACACACAAGTAGAACAAGAATGCCTCGCCATAGTCTTTGCAACCAAAATGCTTAAGACATTATATGCTAAATCAAGAAACAAGGGTCATGGTAAAAATGGACCATTTACAAACTTTCCTCACGCAAGGGTCCTTGTCTAAAAAGGTTGGTGCTTTATAACCTTAATGGGTGAATTTGAATTAACATTCATAAATCAGAAGTCGGTTAAAGGACAAATCATCACGCAGATTGGTTAGCTGATAATCCATTAGATGGAGGTGATCTAGTAGATCTGGACTTTCCAGATGAGTGCGTATACTACATCAAAACCCGACCTTCTATCTCTGAGTGTCCTTGGTATACCGATATTATTAATTATATCATGGACCATATGTATCCAGAAGGTGCTACTCCACAACAAAGAAGGTGGTTACGCATTATCGTAGCCAAATACGTCATTATAGAGCAAGTGCTCTATCGAAAAGCATTCGATGGAATGCTTCTAAGATGTGTCGACACAGAAGAATCCAAGAAGATTCTCCATGAATCTCACAGTGGATGTGTGGAGGCCACTTCAGTGGCCATGCCACCACTCGTAAAATACATCGAATGGGCTATTTCTAGCCTACTCTAGAACATGATGCAGTAGAGTTTGTACGAAGGTGTCATAAATGCCAAGAATTCTCTCATGAGATTCACATGCCAGCACAAGCTCTACAACCAATCGCTACTCCATGGCCCTTTTCTACGTGGGGCCTAGATTTAATAGGGAAATTCTCTCCCTCATCCACAGACGGCCATAATTTTATAATCACGGCCACCGAATATTTTACCAAGTGGGTAGAGGCTATGCCTCTTACTACTGTACCGGGTTCTGTAATCGCCAAGTTCATTTTGAACCAAATCATTTACAGGTATGGTGTCCCACAAATCATTATCTCAGATAATGGAACTTCTTTTAAGAATGATGAAGTTCACGAATTGTGTAATAAATTTAAAATAAGCCATCATACGGCTTCATTATATTACCCTCAAGCCAATGGACAGGCTGAGGCGACAAACAAAACATTAAAAGCCATTCTCCTTAAAACGGTGAAAGAAAACAAACGAGATTGGCATTTGAAGTTATATCCGGCCTTATGGGCCCACCGAACCTCAATAAGAACACCAACAAGAGTGACTCCTTTCTCGCTAGTATTCGGGGCAGAAGCAGTTCTCCCACTTGAGGTTGAAATACCCAGTCTCCGCATTTCATTACAAGGGATCTAGATGAAGACGCTTATAGAGAAGCACGTCTTTCCCAACTAGAAAGTCTAGATGAAGCTAGGTTAGATGTTGAACAATGGCATAGAGTCTATGCTGACCGGATGTGCCGGCAATATAACAAGAAGGTCTATGAACACGACATATATGAAGGTGATCTAGTTCTAAGGCTAGATAGCCGGATCGACAAAAAAACTCGGCGAAGGAAGGAAGTTCCAGCCCAAATGGTTGGGCCCATACCGAGTCATGAAGGACTATGGAAATGGTGCATACCTCTTATGTACACTGGAAGGTGAGGAATTTGGTGAAACAATCAATTCCTTGCACCTCAAATGATTCTACGCGTAAGCAACTAGCACTACTTATAATTATATCTACATTACATCTTCATATAGATTAGGATCATTTTGTCCGCTTGTTTCGTACAAAAATTGTGATCAAGGAATTTGTTCTCAAAGCAATTCATTACAAACTCATGATGTTGTTGGCATAAACACTCTAATCGTACTTCTCCATTTCCATGATATCATCAAACTTATTTTGGAATCATTTCATCAAATAAAGCTAGATATGACAAAGTCTTAACGGTAACCATGCCAAGATCTGTAGGGTTTATTCTCACTTTTGGTTTCTTCTTAGGATAGGTGTCTTGCCTATGGTCTATTCTAGAAGCTTCATGGTGTCACATCTATCCCGTATATATATCTCTTTGGAAATAAGAACACACTGACATTTTGCTCAAATAAACAAGTCAAATATAGATCAAATAGAAAATTTTAAATTTACACATTTCCTTGCCCCACCAACCTTCGGTGATGAGCTTGCATCTCTTACTAGTGACGTAGGGTTGGGAAAGGATGGAAATGCCCTTACTCGCCTATGCCTTGCCTATGGTGATAAACCCACGCTTCTTACTAGTAGCATGGGGCAAAGTGTAGGGGGTCCTCTTGACAAACAAATGTAAAAGGTCATAGACAAACAATTCAAATCTTGAAATCTTGAGTCAAAAACAAATGAATCAGATGTCCAAAATTCCAAGAGAATTAAAAACCTAAAAACCTAGATTTTGTCTACCATGTGGCCATCTACGGATCTAAGTCTAGATAAACCGCAAAGCAAGTTGCATCCCAAAACTATGAAGTCACTCGAGTGGAGTAAGCTTGTAGCATCCTAATTTGGTTCCACCAAAGCTTTGTCTATCTCTCATCAATATCATTTCAACACATTTCATAGCTTGTGCCCTTTCTAGCTCTCGGTGATGAGCCCTCACATCTTACTAGTTGTGTGGAGTTAGGAGAGGGGCAAGTCTATCTACTCATCATACCAGGTTTGTCTTCACCACTTTGCCAAAACAAATATGAAGTATCCAAAATTGCTTACAGAAACTAAAATTCAAAATCACATTGTATCTACATTATCATATATCAGCATCATGAAATACAAAAAGAAAGTAAACATTTGTATCATTTGTTCTCCATTGCATACATTCTAAAGAGCATACAAGCATAACATCATAATCTACATGAGGAAACTAGAAAGGAAACAAAGCCATAAATGTCAAAAGTCTAATCCAAAGAGAATATAAATATATAGATAATCAAAGTTTCTGTACAATGCCATCATGCGCCAAGCATGGTCAAAATGCTCAAAGAGCCCAATATATACAAAAGAATATATCATACAAAATCTAGGAGAGCCAAGTGGCTTCTCAACCCCTATGAGACCCCTCCGAAGGTGCACACCCACACCTAGGACTCTGGCTATGCCGGCGCTCTGAGTGCACGGAGGGCTCAGGATCCCGAGGGGCAGCCGCAGTCTCACCATGAGAATGACTCCTCATCAGGCGCTCGGCTGTCCTATACCCCGCTAGCTCCGTGCGGAGAGTCGATACCATCCTGGCCACATGCCAGACTAGGGCAAAGACGTCAGTGTGTCTACCAACTATTGAGGGCTCCCCAACATCCATAAACAACTCTGCATGGGTCCTCTCCATGGGGATCATCAGGGTATCAGTACATACCCTACGAATCAAGTCTCGCCACTCATCGGCGGTCTCTGCAAACAAAGGAGAAAACAAATTAGAAACAAAACAAGAGATAAAATACAAGAGCAAACAAAAGGAGAAATAGTAACTAAGGAAATCCTAATTAAAAACAAACATTAAAGAGAAGGGTGGTAACTTACTCGGATCACCAGGCCTCCAGGATGGATCTCTAGGGTCAAGCACTTGCCACGATGTTACGCCCGCTGACTGAGGTGCTGCTCCTGTGACTGGAGCAACGTAGCGCCCCGCAATGGACTCATCCTCCCCACCATGGCCCTGGGAGAGTGGCTCCTCTGAAACCAGAGTCACCCTCTCTGCACTCTACTCGGCCCTCTCTGCCTGCATGATATCCTGAGTATCATGCCACTCAGGATCAGTCTCCTCCTCTGTATCTCTCCCCTGTAAACTCCTCGGACTCGGAGTCTATGTCAATGGGGTCATCACTGCTATGGGCAAGACCCGCGCAATCCAAGCAAAGGTGTGCTTGAGGTGCACCGGCTCTCCCTCGAGCACGTACTACCCTCCTGGCCGCAATAGGGACACCAGGAGTAACAACTGTCCAACCCCGGCCTCTAGGACCCCCTCTGGCCTCTCAAACTGACCTATATACTGGCTACTGGGGAAGCATGCCCATGTAGGGTAGGCCAAACTACTGAGGAACTCCAAAGGGGTGTATCTCCACTCGCCCCACTCTGTCAATAAGCTACCCTGTGGTGGAGCAGGAGATCAAAGTAAGAGCCTCCTCGCCCCATATGCCTGCCATGGTCTGATATGGTGTGGCCTCCATGTCATCGGTGGTCAAGGAAGCAACTGGCTGATGAGGTGCTCTGAGCACCGACATATCTGTCCATCTAGCTACCCTCATAGCTCCGGATCTATCACCTCTACACCTCTGCCATAGGGGATGAAGTGCTCATAAACCCAACTCATGACCAAGGTCGGGTGGCTCAAGGACTACCCCTGTAAATGGACTACCCTGTATAAATCATGGTAGGTAGTCCCAAGTATATCTGCTCCCCAGGCATATATCCGGCCATGTCCCTCTATCTGTGTAATGATGGGGGACCAGCAGTATAGCAGTGTGTCTCCTCCCTTGTCCCCGATCAATCTCGAGGCAAGGATCCCCATAATAGCCTGACGAAGCAAGGGGATGGGCAAACTAGGAATGGATCAACTCTAACCCCCTTCTTCGACCCCATGGAGATGACTGCATCTCCCATATAGGAAGCCCACTGTGCTATCTGGGCCCGCGAACCTGCTGTCTCAAGGGTCAGATGTCTCCCAATGATCGGGACCCCCAGAATGCGATAAACATCCTCCAAAGTGATGGTCCACTCACCACGGACCCCTGGTAATCGGAAGGTGTTCCGATCAGCATCCCAATAGGAAAATAAGTCACAAAGAATGTGACTGGATGGTGCAACATGCGGAACGCGTGAGATACGTAGTATCCCGGCCCTCTGAAGAGTGTCCTCCTCATCCTGAGAAAGTGCATCTAGTACTGCTGGGAGCCAGTCACACTCCCTCTCTCGGCTCCACCGAATATACTCCTCTCTCACCTACATACACCCAAAAACACACAAAACAAAGCAAGTTAGCATCCGAATAACATTGGAAAAATCATGAAAACACATAGAAATGCTAAAAATGCAAAAATAATCTCAAACAGATGTTCTTTTGGCATTCTGTGCAAAACCGCCGCCCTGAGCAGGGAGGCGGTTTTGTAACCACCGCCTTAAGGGGCGGTCATGTAAACCACCGCCAATAGGGTGGCAGTAACCACCACTTACCCCACCTGGGGGCGGCGGTCGTGGCCCGAAAACCCACGTGGTTTTTAAACCTAAAAAAGCCTAAAAATGCCAAAAGAGGACCATTTTTACTAAAACAAGGCCTACCCAGTAGGCCCCCCTAGATGGACCTTTTGAACCTAACATTTTCAAAAATTACCCCCCCATGACAAAGATTTTAGCATTTTAAAATTAAGGGGGTGAAAAGGATAAATTGAAGAAAACTAACCTGTGATCTCGCGGGTCGATGTTCCACTCGCGGAGGCATGATCACTATCCTGTCATGAACGTTTTGGCTCTACTCATGCAAGAAACCGTCACCGTGGGTCCCAGAGCTCAAAATCAATCAAATCAACGTGCGCAAATGAATAGGAAAATGGGCCCACTTTCATATATATAGCAACCTGACTTGTTTTAAAAATGTTTTTTCGCAGGTTTGGAGCACCGATGGAGGTAAGTTCTTACCCCCACACAAATGGTACGTCCTCATTTCCCATTATTTTAGCGTTTATTTTCCGATCTATCTTGTCTATCTGCACTTGAGTTCTCTTTTCATTTTGTAGGGAGCGGAATTTTGGATGGCGTCATTTCACACACGGACATGTATCAGGTATAACTTTCAACTTCCCATTTTGGGACCACCATACTTCCTTCCCACCGCTTTTTACGCCTCTTCATGGCTAAAACACTTCTCCGAGGGGGCAATATGTACGTACCCAAAATTGTAGGGTATTGCACTACCGAACAATGTAACACGTGCCCCAATGATGATACAGGTCTCCTCGTAAGGTGTTCGGGATCCGAAAATCTCTCCAAGTGTGCGTTAACATCCCACATGCCCCGCTTAGCCCCCGCGTGCTTTGTTTTTCTCTTTTCCCTCTTTTCTTGGCCTTTTTCTCTTCATGAAACCGCCACCCTACTCACGGCGATCTCGTGACCACCGCCTGCAAAGGGCGGCGGTCCTATAACCGCCGCCCTGCTCAGGGTGGCGGTCCTTTACATTTTCCATAAATGCTCTTTTAACACGACTCACGTAAATTTCAATGATTCACTAGCTTTTTTCACCACCATAAGCTTACATTAATGATTCTGGTTCCCTGAATAGTGTTTTGCCATTGTTTATAGTTTAAGAGTTCTATTTGGTTTTTACCTTGGGTAAATCCAAATGCTATAAATAGATGGCTTGTGCTCAAGCAAATGGCCCCTCAAATTTGCCTCTGAATTTCTCATTGCAATAGATTAGTCTTTCATTTTTCTTAGAATTCTTAGTTTCTTTCATTGCATGCTTAGTTAGTGTTGTTTTGTTGTTAGTAAGCCACATATCCATCTTGTGCAAATGTTGTTGATATTTTATCCAATCCATTGGAGTAAAATATTTGTTTTCAATAGGAAGCCATTAAAGTTGCAGGTTTTGTTCTTCAAACAGGATAGTTTCAGGTTTTGGACATTTTATGTTGCATGACTCACAATAAATCCCGCTAGGAATTGCATAAGCCAAGCTCTGTACTCTTGCGCTATCCCTCTCCTACTCGCATTGTATTCAGTCTGTGTCCTAAGCTGCCTTTGTGCCAATATCTATTTCTATTGATGCTAGCATTACACGCTTTTCTGGATCTACGTGAACACGAAGGAACGAGGAGATCACACTGAGGGGACATAGCCACACACACCATCGGATTCACCACTTTCTACAGAAATCCAGGTTCTAGCTTTCAAAGTTCTAATTAGAAGCATATCAAATAGAGTAGCCAATCACTTTATTTCAGTCAAATTTTACTTTCGATATTGCTAGGGAAGCCATGGGGATTGATAGTTTCTGAGAAACTATGATTCATTTCTCACTTCTGAGGTAGGATCGAGAGTCTTGCAAATAGATTAGATCAGTTATTTCATTGCTTAGAATAGATTTACAGTTGCACATAGAAAAATAGCTATACTCGGTTATCTTGTTTGTTTTAATTTGTTATTCTAAATTGTCAATTTCTAGATATATTAAAATAGCTGCTCTTTCAAATTCATTTAAAATTCATCAGAAAATAACAAAAATATAGGAGTTATACATGTTATAGACATACTTCACATAGTTAATTTTATTTTACTGCATTCAGTTTGCATTATTGCTTTTGTATGACAATCACGGGACCTAGAGAGCCCAGGGAATACGTATTCGAGCCAATCGTGCCCCAACCCAATCTCATCACAGCCATAACTGATATAGATCAGAATCTCAGGATCCAAGTCTTCCAAACAATGGTAAACTTACAACAAATCAGTTTCCAACTGCACGGGTTAAACATAGAAGACGACCAAGCACACACATTTTGGTCAAATCAACCAAACTACAGATTACCCTAGATTCATATCCACATGACTGTAGAAGGGTTTGAAAGAGAGAAGACCTTTGGTTGTGATCCTTTGGTCCCATAGCCAGATCGCAGAGATACTCTCACAGACATAGATACTAGCTTGAGAATTCAGGTTGCACAAACGCCTGTAAGATACTCTGAGAAGATCACACAATTATTAATTCTGAATATAGAAGCTGAAAAGGCATATGACTATTGGATACTAGGGATTAGGGATTGATTCCACACATGACCATAGCAGGACCACAACAAATACAAATCTACGAGTGTGTGACCCACAAATCCCATAGCCCAACGAGCCTATAGGTGAATCAGACATAGATGTTGGCCTACGTACACTAGTATTTAGATCTACTCCACTTCCACCTATCATCATCAAACAGTTATCCTTATTAGACATAACAGCTAACAAAGCTAAGGAGTTCTAGACTAGGCCAGAGAATCACCCATAGAGTCAATTATATTTATCATCCGTCCTATGACCTTATCGGGGACATACACGAAACTATCCTAGGACATTTTCCACGTATTCCACAACCTATAGACCGAATCACGCCAGAGCTCGATATTGATTGGAGCCTTCGAGCAGTCATCCTTGTTGATCGATCTATCACACCAATTCAGGTTAGGAGGGCCTTCTTTGCCTTAGATTCACAATTTCCACTAGTGCGTGTCAAGACATCGATTGCCTAACTAGTTTTTCGCATCCCACGCATATTCCATCCCCATCGGTTGTCTCTGGCACGACCTTGGGAGGTTATATTTCTTTATAACATTTTCAAGGTAAGGAAAACACGACATGCCAATTAATTGATCATCTATTGCACACTGGAAATGCACTACAAGATATTAAATTCAAATTCATTTAACACACACACACACACATATATAACCTTTTTACCATACGTAAATCTGAATCAAAATGGCACCTATGATTATATGCACATTTCCCAAGGCATCCCTAAAACTAGCATCTCATACATATTACCAAATTTCAAATATAAACTTTTCTATAATATGAAAATACATTATACATATATACATTTTACAATGACCTATATAAATTACAATAATAAACAATGAATTACACCACGCCTTTTCACCATCTTTCTTGCATCTTGCAAAACCATGTGAGCATGAAATCAGCAATAAATCACTAGCATGGCATCCACCTAGATCTAGCATAATTAAAAAAATTAGTTTCCCATTTACATATTAATAATAATTAATTTGCATTCGAAAAGAGATGGTTAGAGACATGTATTTATTTCGTTTCATTTCACTTCATTTCATATTCAAGGAGAGAGAAAGAGATAGGAGAGAGAGAGAGAGAGAGAGAGAGAGAAACACTATTTTGCCAAAAGTTAAATTTTCACGTGATAGAGTTTCAAACATTTATTTACAAGTGTCAACAAGTTTCCACAATGGTTTGGTAACTTGACAAGTCCTACAACTTTCTTTTTACATTTTCCTACTAGTTGCAAAGACGTTCAATTTATACTCAAATGCTAAGAAACCACTTTCAAACATTGTCTTCCGATGAGAAAACACACCACGGGTAAAATTTATATGTTTCCTCATATACAAAAAGAATTCACAAGAACTGATGGAATTGAAAACTAGACAATCGTTTCGATTGGCTGCCATTTTTCCAAGGCCATCTGTCGTAATTGGCCTAGTCGTAAATGGTCAAAAGTTAGCTCGAGGGATCAAAAACCACATCCAAAACTAATGTTTGATGGAAGAACACGCAATGAGAATTTTCCTATAAATCCCGCTATAAATTGAGGATTTACCAGAGTCAATGGGACTGAGAACTAAAAATGGGTTTCAAACGGCAACGTGTTTTCCGTGATCCATCGGTTGTAATTGGTCCAGTTTGATGTAGTCAAACTGCAACCGAGGCCTAAAAAATGTCTTTTCCCAACTGTCAAGAAGAGAATTTTTCTCCAATCTGATGGTTCCGCACAATTATCTAGTAAAAAGACTATAGGTTAGCAAAATCGGTCAAGCAATTCATTGCTCGGGTTCAAACGGCTATCCAAACAAAATCCAACTTTTTAGTTTTTAAACAACTTCATAAAAGTGCAACACGAGGTAACATGACCCCTAGAGAAGTTTCGAAAAGAGAAAAGACAGTCAAAAAGGTTGATCTAAGTTTTGAAGTGACTCCTCACATAATAAGGAACGTGGAAGAAACTTAACATCTCTTTTCCTGATTTACGAACGTTGCTTTACAAGTCTCCAAAAGTCGCGATCTACTAGTTTTAACAAGGGAATGGTCAAAAAAATTACAGGGAACTCAACCTTAACTTGTCAATAAAAAAGGGTACTTTGGAAATCTAGTTTGGCTAGGAAGTTTGCTAGATCATTTCAAAATGTAGGTTTGAGTTCATGTTTGTCTACCAAGGAATATTTGATTACGCAAGTTACGGAATGACGTCTTATTGTTTTGAAAACAAGTTTATTTAAAGCTATCAATTCTATGATAATGCTACAGTTTAAAATTTTATTTCATTGAAAATGAAAAACTAAAGAACAAAATTTATGAAAGATAAGGGAGATGAACCATGCCTGGAGGTACGAAGCCGGTCAAAATTGTGGAATTCGGTTCAACATCTCACTTAGGCATTTCATCAAAAATTTCACGAGTGTGGTGCTAACCTCCACGATGACAAACATATCTTCCTGATCACTTGAAATTTTCCAACATAATATGTTTCCCATTATGTTTTTACTTACTATCCATACCCTTTTGTTAAATCTCCACACCATCCTAGAACTTACTTTAAGCCACATGAATGGAGTACATAGTTCACCATCTTCGTATGAACCAACAATCAAAACCACCAAGTCATCACCTTGCAGGGTAAAACCAGGGCTGAAATCCCCAACTTGTAGAGATGAGGTTGATCAGGGGAAACCACATAGTCACCTCCTACATGTCAATCCACCGAACTAGGTAGAGAGGTATGAAACCGAGTTGGGGAGGATCCAAGCTCCCAAAAAATGAAACCAATAGGTTAATCCCAATTCTCTTGCAATAAGATGGTCCAACATGCCTGGAAATGTTGGTTTCATCTCACTTCGCTTCCCTATATATATATATATATATATATATATATATATTCACCCACCAATATTAACATATCCATTCATATGGACACCATAAGCCTTACACAAGAAACATCAGATCACACAGAGGACATGTGATCTCCATGCCAACTAAATGCTTCTTGAAGTCTCTAGCCAAGAAAATTCCATTTTAAGGCACTTCACAATTGACTAATGGTTTCCTTTGTACCAAAATATGGAATAGTTATGCACTCCAATGAAAACAGTATCTCTTCTCCAAATGCTATGGCCACTGGGTTTAATTATTGATAGATGGATAAAGCCAACAATTTTCTTCTCAACAATGAAAGGTAGAAACTCCAAAAAAATTATCACTTCCTTGATTGCACACGAGACACTATGTCCATGAAGCCTTGTAGGTCAAGAGGAGCTGTTCTGTAACTTCCCAATGTTCATCCTTTCCTTTGTCCAAAAGATTTGAAAGACAACCATGCCCTATTCCAAGGTTCCCATTGGTGCACACGGGTAGGGAGGAGGCTAGAAAAGGTTGTGGGATTTAGATTTACACTTTCCAATAGAATTTTCTTGAAAATTTCTAAGCCTTTTCAACAAACCCATTGTACACATATTTTGTTATCGTTGCAGTCCATGATGCCACCTTTCAAGCATTTAACCAAATAGTTCACATCAAAGTGCATGCTTCCACATTTTGTAGGCATATCTGTCAGGGCACTTGTAACTAAGACATCTAACAAAAATTCTCATTTTGGTGCAGGATGGGAGGAATCTGACAAAAAAAATCAACTGATTAGGTTGGAGACCTCTTATTAAGTCCTTGGCATTGACAGAGCACCCAACATAATTTTTTTCTTCACCTGAAATTTCTGCTTGACAAACAGTATTTACAACCATATATACATTTCCATGTAGTGTCTGTGTTCACAACATAACTGAATTCATATATCATAAGAACCACCTCACACAAATTAGCTGGATGAGTTACATCGCCATGTAGTGGCCAAAAATTCAAACCAGCACACAACTCACCACAATAGAAAATGCCAAAGTCCGAAGTGAGCCTCATGAAAATTTCATAGAACTTGAAACAATATATCACCAATCATTGTTGCAAGTATCCATTTTTTTCTACTAAATTTACAACATTAACTTGGGTTTCACGCTAGTTAATACCTTTGAATCTCAAACAAAGTGCTTGTATTATTAAAAAAGGAAAATATAGGTTTGAATTCCTTCAAGCCTACCCACATGCCTTGGCAGGGAGTCCATGTGCCTTCACATGGAAAAATTACTCCACTCGCCAACTTCTCCAACATCCCCACCAATCGCTCTTCACCTAACATTCCACACAAATCTGAATTTTATTATTACTATTATTTTATTTTTAGATATTTTGCTTTTGGTTTGCTTATTGGGCACTACACATGCATTCTTCCATTTATATAGCGATTCCATTTGATTTGACTCCTCACATTGAGGTTGCCTCTTTCCACTTGTTTCTTTCCACTTGTCCGACATACATTCAACTCATACATATTGAAACTCTACTTGTATAACATACCAACAAGGGTACTTTCAATTCATATGCTTCTATGTGTGTGTGTGTGTGTGTGTGTGTGTGTGTGTGTGTGTGTGTGTGTGTGTGTGTGTGTGTGTGTGTGTGTGTGTGTGTAACTTAGATAGATATTGGTCCTTTCATAGGTTTTAAAAGCCACTTAGGATGGTGGTTGTGCAAATCAAATTATAGAATATTTAACCTTAAGTGTCCACTAAAGTCAAATCCCACTAATATATAAACAATGGCAATATAATTTTTATAAAGGGTGGGTTGTTATATAGTGGTGAATACTTCTATGGAAGAGAGAGAGAATATTTTTGATGCGGAAAAAATTATAAAGGAGGTGGGGAAAACTATTTATAAACGTTATAGTCATTCTTATAAGTTACGTTATAAGATAAGATTTAATAACTTTATTATTATCATCCTACTCATAGTAAAAGTTTCTAAGTCATGTATCTTTGGAGCAATGTTGTCAAGATTTTAAAAAATGAGAAAGTAAATATTTATTTTGAAAGGGGATTTATACACATCAGATATAAGATTATTTATGTTTTCAATGTTGAGTTATTTATATATTCTTCCCCTCTTAAATGCATTAAATATGGTAAAAATTTATAGAGTTCAGCTCATAGATTGTGTGATACTAGTGAACTATGATTAGATCATTGATAGGGTGGTCAAGGACATGAAATTTATCAACAAATCATACTCTACGAAGTAGTGAAGGCAGGGAAGATAGTACACTAAGGGATGTGGTTCACCAAGAGTCAATTTAGAATTCATTTCCACACTTGGTCAAAAATTTAGGATAAATGAGGTATATTTCTTATTCCATAGAAATGAATTATTTCAAATAGGATTTCTGAAAACTCTATTTTTGCAGTTTCAGGATACAACTATTAGTATATTGTATTTTTGGGTGTTTTCGGATCATTTCGGGCTTTGTATTGTATGATTATTTTCAAAGTGTTATATTCACGATGTTATTATCCAAGTTCATTTCATCATATTTCCAGAGATTTTTGGTTAGAAAATCATGTGCATATGTTAGGAGATATGACCCCAACAAGGAGCACTAACTAAAATAATAGTAACAATATAATAGATTTAAGATTTTTCAACTTCAATATTTTTAAATCTATCCAATAAGTTGATACAAATTATCACCATATAGGATCACCTTTTGGTTCCTCTCTAGAACCCGTAATATTCCATTTTTAATAGTTTTTCATATCCTCCATTGTGTTGGTACCCAAGTTGATTCTCCCTCGATAAGGAGCAAAGATCACAATTTTGACAGGAAGCTTGGAGGTAAGCAGAGTACATTGTGTGTCATTTTGTAGTCGGGGAAGAAATGCAGCTTGCTCTTTGTTACTCAAATGTGGAGAAATGGGTAGCACCCTTAGGAGGATTTGATCTACCCTCACTATTTTATGGTTGTGCCTTTCAACCAGGGTGAGAGGAACCTTTTGTAGCCTGCTTGTTTGTGGAGGAGATGGGGATATCCTTCTTTGGAAAGTTGTTTAAGAATACCTTGAAGAAAACATGAGCAATAAAGAAAGATCTAACTCTCACGAGTTGTCACCCTAGATAATGGAGATATTTTCTCGGCAAGCAAGGTTCAAAGCACTAAAGACAATGAAACCACGATTGCTTCTGCATGTTTTGGTAACAGAAATTATGCATTTGTGCACACACAGACAAAAAGGGGTAGTATGGGTATGATTGGTTGTTTTAAATGAATTTTGGTGGGAGGTGAGGTAGAGTGGATTTTGACTTGCCAAATATTTGAGAGCTATTACATAAATGGAAGGCTTGATCAACGAATGCTTCAGAATAGCTAGAATGTTCCTTTAACTAGAAGGTGTGCTTCAATGGAGGCCCAGATCAACATGTTTTCACACAAACTTTAAGGATCCAAAATTAAGGCTCAAATTGAAAGACTTAATTAAACACTATCAACCTCTATTTTATCACGCCTAAGATACCCTCAAAGGCTAACAAACAATCTTAATCATCATGCTAGGAGTACAATGATTTTAAACTTGTTTATTTCACTATCAAATGAAATCTTTTTGATAAATGAAATTGCAAGTGCCACCAAACTATCACAAAGCTAAGATCTTGTGTGATTCATAGAGATTCCAATATAAGATTGCAATGGGAACAAGAAACTGTTTGCAGACATTCAGAAATGAAGCAGACATAATTTTCCTCAAAATCAGACACAGATTTACTCAAATTTGATTAAATTTATTAGCAGGGAAATTTTTGGAACAATCTCAGAGCTTGTCAATGGTTGTACACTCACAACCACCTTGACATGATCAAATTTAACACAAAAGAAATAAACAAGTTCCTCAGATAGTCTCTCAGAAAAGATGGGCTCTATCAAAATATTTTTCCTCTCAGGAGTTAGCTCCTAACCTCTAACACTCCAACCTTCCAACCATTTGCATGACAAATTCATGCAATTTATAATATTTTCACTTACAACAGATTTTTCCCCCAAAACCAGAAACATTCAAAGCATCATTGTGTGTCGGGACTCCTAGAATCAGATTTACAAAAAATTTGTCAGGTGTGCAGAGGGAAAATCTCTCCAAATATTTCTAGCATTCAATTCTTCACCTGGTAAGTCATTCTTCATCTCGCGTACCAACTACTTCCTCCTCCATTCATCACAAATATGATTCTTTGCGTGTTAAGGAAGGAAAAACTAGGAAATCGATTAAGGTTGATAGTCAGATCACATCTTAATGGTAAAATACATTTTCATATTTTTTCCCACTAAACCGAGAGATATCAACAGTCTCTCTGCATACCAAGGAAAGAAAAATCAAGTTGAATCTAATGGCACAGTTAGATTACATCTTTAATGGTGAAAGACGTTTACAGACCTTCCCCACCAAACCAAGATATCAGATTAATGTTCCTCTTCATTTGGCATGTAGGAGACTCCAAGAAATGATAAAAAACCATAAGAATACGCATCCCTAAGAGCTTTGGAGAAAAATGGTAGAAAATTAGATACAGACACACAATTGTCGTTGATCTCTCTTTTGAATTTGGACCGTCCACGTGGGAGACCTGAGTTAAGACGGGCCTAGGGGGTTCCTTTTTACTTTTTACGCCTTTTAGAAAAAAAATGCAAAATGGGCGTGAGACGTGTCCCAATGTGGGTCCCAAAGGAAACGCGGCTAAATTCTACTATTTCACCTCTTTTTTTGGAAAAGGAAAATTTTTCCAAGTTTTCCCCGCAGCTCCGCCCTTCCACTTTTAGTTTTGATGTGGGTCCCAATGGAACCATGCTTCCTTTTACACTTTTAACTCCTTTCTCCACAAAAGGAAAATTTTCCAAATTTCCCCCAAAAGTCCGCACCTCCACCGTTGACTAAAGAAAATTTTGACTATTCTCTGTCGGGCTTGTGGGTCATTTTGATGACTTTAGTCTTTTAAACAACAAGGGGCAAAAATTCAAGTTTCCCCCAATGGCCCACCTCCCCACCTCTTGACTTTTCAAACCGCCATGTGTCTCAATGGCGCATCTTGAGATGGTCTCAAAAATTAGAGACCCTGAATGAGCATAGGGTCACCACGTGTCACACCAAAGCCAAAGCTTGCTAAAAAGCTTGAGAGTCCAGTGGAAAGCGCCATGTGTCCAAGGTCCGAGATGGTCTTCTCGGCCATTGAAAAGTATAAGAAAAAATAGAGTGAGTGGAAGCCTCTAAGTGTCCTCCTAGCGCTTCTTCAAAACAAAACTCAAAGGCCAGTCCCCAAACATGCATGGTCCCTCCATGTGTCTTTGGCCCTTTAGGAAGTTGCTGAAAAGTCTAAGGAAGGAAGACCCAGTGGAAACCTCCACGTGCCTTCATGGTGCAACTTCAAGATGGTCCCCAAAAGTGGAGATCTTGAATGAGTGTGGGCTCACCATGTGTCCCGAACCTTAGAAAATTTCTTTAAAAGTTTAAGTCCCCAGCAGAGCCGGCGGAAACCTCCACTTGTCCCTCTGTCACAATTGTTAAGGTGGGACCCTGAGATAGATCTTCAAATGAGTGCTAGCCCACCACGTGTCCACGGCCCGCCAAAACTATATCAGTTGCATGAAAAAAATTCTAATTTTGGGCAAGGCAAGAAATTCTCCACGTGTCCTCTCAAAGACAACTCCAAGGCCAAACAAAAGGTGAGTCTTCAAACGAGCATCGTTCCTCCATGTGGATAAGTTTCAGGTTAAAACTTTCCACAAAGTTTTAGAGTGCCCCACCAAGCCGCATCCAACCAAAAAGGGCCATGTTTCCACTAATGCAGAGATTTAAAATTTGACAAGAGAAACACACCTGTCAAGCCGTAAAAATGCAGGGAAACCACTATTTGAGCCTGGAGATGAAATTTTCTTTAAGGACAGAGCATTTGGAAATGTTGCAAGGTTCACACATGACCCCCAAACTATATCTATTCACATTTCTTCAAGTACATGGGACAAAACGGCAGGGACAACAACACACGACTGCGAAAAAAATGGAAGGAAGGAACAACCCAAGTTTTATGCCCAATTGACAGACGCCTTCAAATGGACAAAGGAAAAAATCAACAAATTCAGGGCTTTTAAGTGACCTTCACCAAGGAGGAACCAATCATGGCAACCAAATGGAAGACAGAGTCTTCAAGTACCAACACGGGGAGACAAAAAATGTTACAGAGGCCGCAAACTAAGGGATTTTAATGGAAAACGGGGCGAGCCTAATTCGAGCACCAACACATTGTATAGGTATAAAACATCTTGTTTTTAATAAAGAGATATATCTATGGGATACATGTCACTTATGAAATTTTCTATTTTATATACATTTTTAATGCAATAAATTTAGCTTGGTTATATCTCTCTTTCATTGTGAATTTATTGGTATTACACATTAAGTACCATTTTTAGTGTGTTGTCCACTGGATTGCACCTTGATTTAGATCACTCTTATTTCAAACTATTCAATTTTTTGTTCTTAGATATCTATTCAAGCATTATTTGTTTACTATTTGTTATGTTATGGAGAATGTTTTTATGTGTGAAACTCACAATCTTACCGTACACTAAAAGTACTATACACTTTCCACAATTGTAAATTTTTTTAGCCTCGAAAAACATGCTCGATATTTCAGGAAACATGTTCTTCTCATATGGGCAGGATTTTTGACCCATAGGTTTATGGGATAGTTTTGGCCCATAGTTTTGATACCCACGGTATTGTAAAATTGCTTAAGAAATTGTCTACTTATGTGGTTTTGTGCATATGGTAGGGTTGATGTAGCATTCCAGATTTGAGTGAATTCGGGTGTGAATTATGTGGAGTTTGTTGAGCATAGCTCCAAACAGATATGGGTATTGTATTGAGAGAGTGGTGGCTTGTAATAAAATCCGACCAAGTGCTTCTTGGTGGACGTAGCCCAAATCGGGTGAACCACATTAAATACTTTGTCTCTTTTTGTTGTCTTCTTTTTTATTCTGCACTTTTATTTCAGATATGTAATATTTTCTGCATACTAGTTTCTACTGTTGCGATTCGTGTGGGATAGTTAGACTACGTATTTTATCCCTTATTTCCTAACACTATTGTGTATAGAAATATATAAGTATTTTATTTCATTTATCTCTAAGAAAGATGTAAATCATCCATTTTTTGTTTATAGGAACCTATTAAGAGTTAAGAAGAGCTCTGTATGAATCAATCAATCATTAAATATTCTTATTGAAGTACACAAGTTAATGATAGACATAGCACACAAGTTAATGATAGACATAGCACACAATTCTAAGGTTTACATGTTATTTAAACTATACCAATAGTGACATTTTCTATTTTCAATTTATTATTATTATCTACCAACCTAACATATATAACATTTTTTTTGTTTTCTTAGTTTAATGCATGCCCCAAAACAAATGTTTTTCTCAATTTTTAGGTGTTGCTTCCTAAATATGGTTGGGAAAGGAATTTTTTTTGTCAGTGAACAAAGTTGTATCACATAAAATTGAGCAACTTTTTCATAGAACAAGACCAAGAGGAAACTTTTATCATACCACTTTTAGGTTATCTTCTATTGCTTATGAGCATCATTAATGCTTTGAACATTATCAATAGAAGAATCTCTCTTAAGAGAGTTTTATGTTCATTCTCAAATTATTTTGGGAAGCCATTATCACTTGCTAGTGTTAAATAACTTTTTTATATTTTAATGAATATAACTAGATCATGAAATAAAATAGATATACATGTAAACCTTTCATATC
The DNA here is from genome assembly GCA_018340775.1 of Taxus wallichiana var. yunnanensis. NCBI lineage: Eukaryota > Viridiplantae > Streptophyta > Pinopsida > Cupressales > Taxaceae > Taxus > Taxus wallichiana. The sequence goes on from CM031241.1 coordinate 140,711,415, forward strand.
CATCTATCTTTAATTTTAAAATTTATTAATTAAACTCAATAATAATCATTTTACCTTTGTTATTTAGCCAAATAAAAATTGAATGGATGTATATGTCATAATTTATTGTAAATGCATTCATCCTTATTGCTTAACAAGTTGTTCCATTTCGAACTTAGGTTATCATTTCAATTCTAATTTGAAATTCTATTCATTCTAGATATATTATGATTCAAAATAATTGGAAATTTAATCTTTTTCTTTGAAAGCGTGACTTTTTAAATCTTTAATCTTTTAAGAGCTAACATCTATTTAACTTGGAAATTTCGAACTATAATTAAAACTTCGGAGATACTTTTAAACACGACTAATAAATATGAAGGTGTTGTTTCTTGTTGCATGGTCAAATTCATGGTTGTGATTTTTATCTCAGTAAATGACATTTCATTTTATGACACAAATAAAATCGGTGACTTAGTTGAACAGATATACTTCACTTTTATTTGTTAGAATTAACTCTCAGTTTCACAATATTGGAATCCTTAAGAGTGAGAGGAAGAGATGTGGTGGATTTCCAACCTCTTAAATTGATATCAGTTATTCATGTCAATGAAAACCTTTTCCATGCAATTTGCACCCATAACTTTAAAGTTGAATACTATGCATGGAAACTTCCCTATGATGAAAACCACATTCTTGACACTTATTGCAATTTTTCATACTTGGGAAGATGAAATAATTGTGCCATTTTTTTAATATTGGTAAAAGGTTGTTTAACTGGGATCCTACCCAGTGAGAAAAAAAATCATGAAAGCCGGATAAAACATTAACAGACCAAAACAAAAAGAAGTAGTTGCCCAACAGCGAAAGAAACATCTAATTTGGAGAAACGAGATTCTTGAGAATAGATTTTTCTTTTTTTGTGCACCATTTTCCATCCTTCTGAAGCCTCCTCAATAGGAAGAATGACCTCAATAGAATGTATCGGAAAATATGTGTTTCTTTCCACAAGAAAATGAGGGATATTTTCCTTATCTCGCTTTGCAACCATTTGGAACAATAATTTTGTTTGTTTATTTTGAAATCTCCTTGTTGTCATCAACAAGAATTTTTAAAAGAGGATTTTCTCGGGACTGATTCGATCCCAGTGTTTGAATCTATATTTGAATCTAAATCATCCTTAGCCTCAAAAACCAAATGTTCTAGGAGGGCATCTTTCCACAAATTGTTTCTCTCATTTTAGCACTTTTCCATACCACATATAGCAACGGTGTGACCTAAACAAAAACACATCCTACATCTAAAAGGTAGACCTTCATAGTCTAATGGTTGTGACCATGATCTAATTTGCACTTTAAGATCAATGTTTGCACAAAGCTTTTTAGAAGTGTCTAGTTTAACTAGAATCCTGGCATAGGTAGTATGGGTGAAGTCAGTAGTTTGAGATTCAATAAAAAGTATACGTCGCAAAACAATGCCAATGGAGATCAGACACTCACGAATCTACAATTGCAAAGGTAAATGAAGCAACCTAATCCAAACAGGTTTGTAAGAGAAGGATTCTGTGAGTGGGTTAAAATATGGAAATCGGGGTCTTATGATTAGGTATCTCGATTGAAAAACCCAAAGTTTAGACATTATGGTGCCTTTGTCAGCTATTGAAGAGAAAACCACAATTAAAATTCCTTTTGCACAAGGGTAAAGATATAACCTTATAGCAAGGAGCAAGATCTAGTGTTTGGAGATTCATGCATGTAGGATTGGTAGGTTGGACCATAGACCAAAAAATCTACAGATCAATGTGTGTTCCTAATAGAAGCTTTTAGATTAAATGACTTCCTACCCAAAGGTGATGTAGGGGCTAATGTTAGTAGGGGGCATGGTGGATCTCCTTCCTTTCAGAGCATATCTGAATGAATAGCCTGATCCATTATTCTAAAAAGAGAGTGAGTGATTAGCAGGAGTTCTGCCACAACCACCAACAAGCGGTTTTAGGGGCGACACTAGAGAATGATGCAGGGACAGGTTCGGGGCATGGTTGCATTTTATATTTTCTCCATTGGGGCTGTTTTCCCCCTCCTCCGATCTCTGCTACCAGAAAGATCAAATAATTTGATGGGGCCGCTAGTCTTACATGCAATAGCCACAGTATCACCAACATTTTTTAATATAGAGGGGTTGTGGATCACAAAGATAGGTCGATATAATCCAAGTAGCATCTGCATCCTTAGATCCAACAATCTTCTTCAAACAACTGCCATTCTTGAGCTTACCGTGCAGTGAGAACCTTTTCCTACGTTGTCACTCGGATTGCCACCATGAACAGGGGATTTAGGGTTCGCGAGAGGACTGTTAGGGGTTGGCATATTTAAAGACTTGTACCCTTTATGGGATATGTTTAAACAACATTGATTTAGTTGAGAACCATACATTGTCTTCACTAGCATTCTAAACAATATTTATCGAAGGGTACAAATTTGAATGTTATTTTGATCTAAACATATATCCTTGCCAATCCTAGGCTACTACCTAGAAATTTGGTTTGAATCGTATTGAATTTTTATTGTCGAGTTGAATTAATTTTGGTGTAAACATATCCTTTCTTATAATAATGCTTTTGTTTTTTTAATTTGTGTATTTAAATTTTATTAACTTTGAGATGGCATGGATATGAAACTATTTTCTCACGTGGAGTTTCTTACAACAAAAAAAAGAGTTTTATGTATGAATCTATTAAAATCTTATCATAGTGTTGGCGATATTTTAGTTGGTAAGAATTGCAATGTATATTTCATTGTATGTTATACAATGGCACATGTATCGTTTAATTTAGAGTGATGTGTTTCATTATTATTAGAGTTCTTATAAATATGATTTGTTGAAGTACCCAAATGGGCATTATTCTCATGGATGACATCATCTCAAATTAATTTTTTTACTTGTTGTATTTCTTAGTTTAACAGAATTGTCATTCTTTTCATTGTTTATTGATTCATGATCAAAGTCATGTCCATGGAGGAAATCATAAGCCTGGTTAAAATAAATAAATAAATCATAAGAAATCCCCAATTAGCATTCCACCAATGGAAATATTTGTCATTGTACCATTGGGAGAATAGACTGTGAGGATTGATCCAATTTGGTTAAGGGATCTGTATATGTCATCTTAATTCACATATTATAATAGGTTCATGAAAATCCTTGTGGGATGTTTGGGGAAATGACCCTTCTTTAGGTTGGGAGAAGTTGATTCTCGGGAGGTGTCAATATTCTAAATAGTTCCATTAGAAACACTTGCCATGATTGTGATTTTTGATGACTACATTTATGTGTTATGGTTCTCCGTCACGTAAGGATTTCTATTATTTTTATGTTAAGGTTTCTCAAATTCTCTCATAATAAATTTCAATAATTTAGTTTTTTTATGGATTCTTCTAAAGTTGAAATAGAAAAGGAGCTACCCATGGATTGAGGTGGAGGCTCTAAAATTAGAGGAAATAGTGTAAAGAGTTTTGGAATTGGTCATTTGTTATCGAATTTCTTGGAAAAAAATTCCATTATTATTCAAAGGCCCAATTCATCATTTTTAAAAATATATAATTGACAACATTGCTTATGTTTTTGAAGTAAGTCGTGATAATTGCCTACACCTTAACTAGATTTAACATGAAATCCAATTGATTTTAGTGGAATAAATACACTAAAGGGTGTAGGGGTTAGCAACAAGTGGATATTATGATTAATTAACTACCAATATTATTTACTATAATCAAAGTAATAATTTTATACTGGTAACTAATATGTTAATTAGGATAAATGAAGTTAAAAATAAAAAGGAAAATATGCAATTAGCTAATTGCAAATGATTCTAAAATATTATGGGAGAACACACTACAAGAAGATGGAGATATAAACTTTATTAAGCTTCATTCTCACGACTGTGCTGGGAAATGAACCTAAGGTAGGACCGTATAATTTTGATAGGGTCATAATATACGGTCTTGGCCATTCCATATGGTCTTAGACCTACTAAGATTTGGGATTTGTGACTTTACACTATTAGTTGTCTAAATCTCTCTATTGGTATCAACCCATAATTTCTAATCATGTTGTGAAGCTCTCAAAATACTTTGATCATCATCGCAAACCCTATCCATGGATGAGAAGTCCTACAAAATAAAATTTAGTTAGGTTGTGTGAACATCCGTACACCATCAATATTGGCACTATTCCGAAGAGGCCTCAAACAAGAGATGATTCTCTACATAATATGTGATATCTGCATGAATGCAACTAAGTTTTAAAAACATCTTTGACCGTGTTTGAGGTGATTTTATCTTGCTTAGATACTTGTGGAAGGGATCTTTGAATGCTTAAAGATGAGATATATTATTTCCTTAACCTAGTAAGAAGCTTCAAATCTATAGATATTGTTTCTATAATGACTATAGATATGTTATTGCAATATTTATAGATCCTTGTGTGCCATTTGTAATTGTAGAAAGTGAGTGTATTAATGTATTTCCATAGGATTTTAGGTTAGCTAATGCTAGCAGTATTTATTTGTTTATATAAGGCTCCGTAGATGATTTATTAAAAAAAGGATGACCCAGAGATTATAAGACCTAAAGAAAGATATGAACTTGAAAGTAAATTTGGAGGAAAGGTCAATCTTAGACCATACAAGCTAGTGTAGACCAGATGTACTATCCGATCAATCTATACAACCATGCCCGAGGAAGGGAAACATGCAAATTAAAGTTTGGGCCTTGTTGCTTGATGTTTTTATATGAATTTTAAACTTTTTGTTCTCACAATTTGATGACATGTCATTGTACAAGATTAACCAAGATAAACAAAAGATGTCAAAATATGCTAAGCGAGAAAGGGAAGTTTGTACTTAATTTAGCAAGAGTGCATTGTCAAAATTTACAATGTCAAAGAATTAATTTATAAATTTGAGTGATTAGATTCTCCCCCCTATACTTGTATGAAATGAAATTACATGATTAAAGAAAAAGATACCTGAGTGTGTAGACACACATTGTCTTCACTCGAATGATTATTTTGCAGAATCTCATCGTGCTTGACCTTAGTATGCTCCATGATGAAACCATCAACATGAAATGTAGTCAATGTCCATGATTAAGAATTGAACTTTAATTCAATATGTAAAGTATACTACAAAATATTTATATTTACATAAGAATTCAATGACCTCTCTCATTGGCGGATAAGTTCCATATTTTCTCCAAAGTACTTAATGTTGCACATATTCATTAATATTCTTGTTGGGCCCCTTCCAAAGATTCTTATAAAAAAATGAGAAATTACTCAAATATTTTCTATAGACTAGCTCAGAGCTTGGAAAAGGATTTCATAGAGGTTCACATGGATTATGTTACATGCCCAAGGAGTTTGGTGGCCTTAGATTATTATATATTTTCCATAAAGGAAATGACCTCTTTTCCTAACGTATTTTCCAAGACATTTAGGTCTAATATGGAAGGAAAATCCTCATTTTCAATTGCATTTTTGAAGGATCTCCAAAATTCAAATGACACCTAGAAGGGTTTAGTTTTTTATAATTTTCTCATCTCCCATGTTCTCCATGTAATATTTCCCCCTCATTCAAGTTCAATTTAAACTTCTTCTATGCCTCCCTTTTGGTGTCTCCATTTTTCTTATGTACTTTACATATTAATTACCTCTTCTCAACATTCCTTTTATGTAACACTCCATGCAATAATAACCCTATGGGGTTCAAATTGTTTTATTTTGGGAAAATAAATTGATGGTTTTTTTGTGGGTTAACCCTTTAAGTCCTCGCAATAAAAGAAGGTCATGTGTCTGATTATGGGGGAGATGTTATTCACATTGTTTCATGTATAAGATGCTTATTGAACCAACAATAGTTGAAAAACAAACCCATCTCACATGGCTTGCAACTAAAAATTCCACACTTCTTTCCCCATCATTGAATCACAAACAAATGTCACTCAAAATGTCATGTGGACTAACAATTCACAAATCTCAAGGGTTGAGCCTAGACAAAGCCATAATTGACATAGGAAAGAAAGATGGACAAGGACTCACTTTTATAATAACTTCTAGTGTTTGGCCATCTAACAACCTATGTATAGCAAACACATTCTCATTCCACATATACACAAAAAGGAAGAACGTACCTACATTCACATATGCAAAATGGAAGATCAAGACTCATGAATCTGAATGTGCAACAATAACTACTATTTCCCGTACTTTCTATGTTTTCCAATAACAATACTACAACTGTGAATATTTCTTTTTCACTCTACTTCATTACTTTATTGGTCCCTTTCAAAAATCATCACACGTATTCAATTTTCCAAAACATTAAACAAACTTAAATAAATTTCGAAAAATAATAACCAAACATATTCATTTCCTCACACGATCACACATATGACTAATATTCACTCGCTCAAATATACACTTACCTCCACATCAATAACTACTTCACCGCACATTTTCAAATCACAACTTGCACCAACGTAACCACCCTTCCTAGACTATCGATATCTCAATGAATCATCCTGACATGATTGCTAGTTTTATCTTGATCATCATACAACCACCAAATGGAGGGATCTTGCCACACAAGATCTAATAACAAAACTCCATATTTGATGATAAAATTTAGCAACAACAATTTGAGATTAGCACATGAAAATAGGAAAAATTCAGAGACAAATAAAATATAGAAAATAATTGATAGATTAAAACTTGAGCAATTACATGATGAGAGAGCTTACAATATATAGGAGAATTAACTCCTTAAAACAAGGATTCAACTCCAATCTTTAATCCCATAATATCCTCACATATCTCTCCTATAATCACTCTCAAACCCAACAATCTCTCACACAACTCCCAAATAGCTATGTGAGTTGTTTATTCAACAAACTCACAACTAATACATATTATTCTATATTATTAATAATGAATTGATTAATAACTCATATTAATAATATTACAAAATTTTATTTTTCTCACACAAATATGATATTAATATAACAATATTAATATCATACTAACACACTAACTTACTAATGTAATATATGAATATTACATTTAACTATTACAAACAATAATGTGAGCACTAATTTCCTAACATTCACCCCCTTAGTGTGAACATGGGTGAGTTCTTTCTAGTACCTGCTCATGTTCTACAATACGATGGTTTTCAAAGAGTACCATCAACTCCAATAGGTTTTCTAGTGGAACCATTAACCACTCTGTATGTGATTTTCTAAGAGATTCACAAACTCTCAAATTGGTTTTCTAGTGGACCACCAACCACTTTCATAGCAACATACATGTTTCCCCACTCCCATTTTTACATTCAAGGGAAAATATAAGAAATATCGCTCACGCAGGAGCTCACTTATTACAAGAGTGAACAAGAATAAATCATCTGTTCTTATTACAATACACAATCAAAATTAAACACAAAAAAATAACAATGCCACAAATTCATTGTGTGGCCCCTTCACTGTGGGTCAGAGAGGTCACTGATTAACCTCCTTCCTCTGTTGCCTCCTTCCTCCATCGTGATGCTACTTAGTTAGAAAATGTAGCTTTTAGGCTCATTACACAATTTTTCTGAGTGTCGGATTCAACCGATAATGCACCCCCTGACTATGGACATCACGTGCAAACTGAAAATACATCCAATTAAAAAATTACATAAATATATTACGCACCACTTTTTTTTTTTTCAGATCCCTTTTTTTTTCCACGTTTCTCTTAAACTAGAAACTGAGTTTTTGTAAAATTTTAACAGAAGTTTTCCAGATATTATCTAAACAAACCCAATAAATTTCAGTAATATTTTGAATCTGGGTTTTTTAGATACATTTAATCTATCAAACATTTGTTTTAAAACAACAAAAAATTTCACTCAACTTACACTGAATTTTACGCATAGCTACAAGATGAATCTGAAGCTGATGTAAACTACAATATTGTGCGTCTTGTTCTTATCTTTCCAAAAAAATGAGACATCAATTGGATGTCATATGAGTAAACTACGTTCTTTTTATTGTGATGTGTCTGCTGGAAATTTTCTTATGGGATTCCTTCAACCATCTTCTTCTTCTTCTTCTTCTTCTTCTTCTTATTCTTCTTCTTCTTCTTCTTCTTCTTCTTCTTCACTTGTAGAAGGAAACCTGCTCTGATACCAGATGATAACAAAACTCCAGATTTGATGATAAAATTTAGCAACAACAATTTGAGATTAGCACATGAAAATAGGAAAAATCCAGAGACAAATAAAATATAGAAAATAATTGATAGATTAAAACTTGAACAATTACATGATGAGAGAGCTTACAATATATAGGAGAATGAACTCCTTAAAATAAGGATTCAACTCCAATCTTTAATCCCATAATATTCTCACATATCTCTCCTATAATCACTCCCAAACCCAACAATCTCTCACACAACTCCCAAATAGCTATGTGAGTTGTTTATTGAACAAACTCACAACTAATACATATTATCCTATATTATTAATAATGAATTGATTAATAACTCATATTAATAATATTACAAACTTTTATTTTTCTCACACAAATATGATATTAATATAACAATATTAATATCATACTAACACAATAACTTACTAATGTAATATATGAATATTACATTTAACTATTACAAACAATAATGTGAGCTATAATTTCCTAACAAGATCAACAAACATTGTGAGCAAGAAAAGGTGCATTGACATACAATGTAGCTCAAGCCATGTATGTTGCATTAATGTTCGATGACTTTGTCATTAAATCAGACATATTTATGTCCACCTCATCTCATGGACATTGTTTTTATACTACATGCAAATCGAGTTCTAGTGACAACCCAATTAGGGAGGAGGATTTGGCTGAGCCTGTGCTCAGATCTAGCAAATTTGGAAGAGTAAGGAAGAAGAGGTAAAATACCATCTTGTTGGCAGATGTTACCACTTACACCGCTTGGTAGGTTTGAGAAGTTTGAGGCATAATTTGGAATCCATGCGCATGTTGATGTGTTATAGATTGTTCCTTAGTGTGTAAATAGACACCCTCTATAGGGAGCTTACTATTTGTTCAACATGGAAAGTGACATGTCATCAATCAAAGAGGCCTTAATCATGTTAGTATGTAATTTTTTTCCAATATTTTTTCATTAGCCCTACGTGTGCTACCTAAAACCCACACCATAATACTACTTTGGAGTTTCCTTGAATTCTAAATATTGTCTAATCCTCAATGATGGGATGAAAAAATATTAAATCCCTACTTATTTAAGATTTCTTTTTCAATAAATTTTTGTAAGAATTTTATGATAAAATTTTAATATTTTCTCTCATTTACCATGGGAAGTAGAAGAGGTGGATAGAGCATTGAGTAAATCCCTTGTGTAATTTTTTTTTTTTTTAAGATATTGTCAATTTTTATCTTTTAACTATAGGATAGAGTGTGTTACTTATAAGAGGAATTGGTAGGGTTGGATCCTTGCCCATTTACCTCGAAAAACATGGATATACAAATGTTAGATATGTTTTGATTGCAAGCATAGGGGAATTGGTTTTAAAAAATTGGGGCAAATCTAGTGGAAGATTACATAAAGTATGGTTCGATCAACTTTAACAAACTTAATACTATTATCTTCTCCTGTAGTTTAACTCATGTGTAATTGGTAGTATATATATTTGATACTTATCTATAACCATATTTATGTAATCCCTTACCTTACATAAAAAGATGACATTACTAATTTAGATGTTTTGTATCACCTACTACATGATAGAACAAATCCATAGAAACATTACATTTACATTCCTTCGAGTACATTTCTTACACCTCAAATACAATTGTTAGTAAACTAGCAATCACATGGAAGTGGTGCAATTGAGAGGCCAAAACAAATGTGTTGAAGAATTTAAACTTGAAGAAGCGTAACATTGCAGAAAGAAGAAGGGGATTGAGGGAAGGGCAGGAAAAATGTGTGGGAGAAGGAATCTGAAACTCTTATTTCTTTTGAGAAGACACGTGTGCAGCAAAACTACGTGTGCTACCTAAAACCCGCACCATAATATTCCTTTGGAATTTCCTTAAATTCTAAATATTGTCCTATCCTCATTGATGGGCTGAAAAAATATTAAGTCCCTACTTATTTAAGATTTCTTTTTAATAATTTTTTTTAAGAACTTTACATTAAAATTTTCTCACATATACTATGGGAAGAAGAAGAGGTGGATAGAGCACCGAGTAAGCCCCTTGTGTAATTTTTTTTTAAGACGACGTCAATCTTCCTCTTGTTCTATTAACTATAGGATAGAGTGTGTTACTTACAATATGAATTGGTGGGGTTGGATGCTTGGCCATTCATCTCGAAAAATATGGATATACAAATGTTCTAGATATATTTCGACTGCAAGCACATGGGAATTGGATTTTTTGAAAACTTTGGGGCAAATCCAGTGGAAGATTACATAAAGTATGGTTATGATCAACTTTAACAAATGTAATACCATTATACTCTCTGGTGTAGTTTGCAACACATATGTAACTGGTAGTATAGATATTTGATGCTTGTCTATAACAATATTTGTGTTATCTCCTTATTTTGCACAAAATAATGACTTAAATGTTTTGTTAGAACAATTCCATAGCAACATTACATTGACATTCCTTCCTCTACATTTCTTACACCTCAAATACAATTGTTAGTAAATAAAAAAGTATTGAATATAAGAGGTCATAATAGATAGCTTAGAGTTTAAGGAACCTGTTTATTTTTGAGAAACCGTAAACATGAGAATAACATTCACCGGTGCACTGGGTAGCTACGTTCTGAGCATCTAATTCCAGTGTCAGTCCTTCGAAGGTGAAAATAACTTTGCAACTTAGTGGTAGACCCCACGAGCGCCATCTCTGCACCTTCCCTGCACTTTCTCAAACTGTTATTTTAAACAATCTGGCGTTGTGGGTGTGTGCGCACTTTGAGTTTCAGCATGGCCTTAGAGATCGTTTTGAGTGCTGCGGCTGGAGTTGCATTGCAGGAGGTCGTTACAGGCACTAAGAAACTCATCAACGTTTTTAGCAGTTCTGCTTGTAATAAACTCAAGGAAACTCTGGATCTCTTGAAGCCGGTCATCGATGAGATATACCAGTCGAGTTTGAGTTTGGTGTCGTCATCGGAAACATGGGTGCGAACCATTGAAGGCTTCCAAACGAAAATTGCCGATGGCCGTCAACTGGTAATACATTGTAACAAAACCAGCCTTCTCAAAGTCCACAAGAAATTCAGATATGGAAATAAGATTCACAAGCTGCAGAAAGATATTAGCGATTTTATCATTATCAACCTTTTGCCCAACGTGGCATTGAATCATTCCAACCAACTCAAGGATATTGCCTCCAACATTAACGCAAATACCCACGAGATTGGTTTGCTTCGTAAGCAAATAATTCAGATTTCAGCCGCTAATGTTGAGCAGCGGGAATGGAGCCTCTGCGTCCCAAATATACCGAGCTGCTTAGTGGGTTTTGATATGTTCCTAATACAGTTGAAGGAGCTTGTGCTGGACAGCAATGCGAGCATGGTTGGTGTTACAGGAATGAGCGGATCGGGAAAGTCCACACTCGCATCAGCCCTTTGCCATGATAACGAAGTCTGAGGTAAGAAAAGTCCTCTTCTGTGTACTGTTTCAACTGTATATATCTAACAATGTTTTACCGTGTTAATCTTTTCAGGTTAAGGTTGCCCTGTTTCTATGACTTTAGCTTGCTGGGTTTTGAATCTTTTATTTTACCCTGTAGTATTTTAGTTGGATATACAGAGTTCCTACTAAAAGTAGAAAAATTGTTATTTGCAGGGTACTTTAAGAACAGAGTACTTTATATTACAGTTTCCAAAATCCCAAATCTCCAGGGCATCCTAGAGACCATATGGGAAAACATTGTTGGTAGCCCAAAACCTGGTTTTCATAATGTTGAGGACGCACATAACAAGTTGCAACGGCAAATAAGCTCCTGGAAAAATCAACCAACTCTGGTGATTTTGGATGATGTTTGCTCACTGTCCAACCTTCAAAAATTGTTATTTGAAGGGGATCAATACAAGACTCTAGTGACGACGAGGGACGAAAGGATTATCCGAAAACAGCACAATGCACAACTTTATCGGTTACCATTGTTGCAAGAGGAGCATGCCCTGTCACTTTTCTGCCACTGGGCCTTTGGTCAGCCTACCATTCCCAACACACATGATAAAGAAGTGGTGAAAAAGGTGAGCCTGTGCTTCATTTAAATTCCCGGCATTGTATCCAACTGTGCTTCTGTTTGAATGCCTAATATATTTCTAATCAAGTGCAGGTACAGTCAGAGTGTAAAGGTTTGCCACTTGCTCTTCGAGTAATTGGCAGCTCATTGCGTGATGAACCACCCCCTGTTTGGATAATTGCTCAGAACAAGCTTTCAAGGGGGGACTCTATATCTGATTACCACGAAGATGGGCTTTATGAACCCTTGAAAACAACAGTATAGATGTGCTAGATGACGATGAAAAGCAATGCTTCTTGGACCTCGCTGCATTTCCACAAGGACGAACCATTTCTGCGAATGCATTGTTAGACATTTGGGTGTATGTTCGTGGAATGGATTGGGATGAAGCTTATATGCTTTTACGGGAATTTGCAGATCGCAGTTTGTTGGAGTTGAAGAGAGATCCCTGGTAAGGAGCACTGTTACAACAAAGCTTTCTCTATTCATTATGTTTCTTGTGCTTGATATTCAATACCCTTGATGGAAGACGGTTTGAATCTTCTTCTACGATGTTAGTATATTTGAAGGACTTGGGAGTTTAATATTACTGATTTGCAAGAAAGTTCACCCTGAATTTTAGAATTGGTCTTCATTGGAGAAACACCAGGCCTTAAATCGGCCAGTTTTTTAATATTTCTTACAGACATATTTTTGAAATGTTGGGTGCCAGGGGTTCAGGTGTTGCTTATGGCAGCGCATATGGATTATCCTTTTCCCAACATGATGTGTTGAGAAACTTGGCTCTGTATCTGGCTAAACAGGACAATGAGATCCATTACAGGAGATTATATATGCCTGAAAAACATTATTGCAAACCCTCAAAGTGGCATACAGTTGATTTGTGTAATGTTCAGATTGTTTCCATTCACATAGGTGACTGCTACAGCTAGGCATTTAGCTTGTAATATTTATGCCTATGATTTTACTTCCAGCTCCAAAACATTGAATTTTTATTACTTTATTTCTTATGATAAAAATGTATATAGACATTTGAGGATTTACTCATAGCATTGACTTCAATCTTTGTTGGAAATATATAGGTGCAACAGATGATAGACAGTGGTCACAAATGGAGTTCCCTGAGGCGGAAGCTTTGGTTTTGTTTTCCACTGCAAGTGGATATTGCATTCCAACATTTTTACATACAATGAAAAAACTGAAGGTTCTAATTGTTCATAATTACAGTGCACGAAGAGCTAAGTTCAATGGACTGGACGGTTTTATTGGACTTTCTCAGCTTAAAACTCTCCAGCTTGAAAGGTTGATAGTTCCTTCTCTGTATGACTACCTCAAATTTTTGGGGAGCCTAGAGAAACTATCCCTGAGTCTATGTGAGGGCCTTGGTGACATGAGTCGATTAGGTAGGGATGAAATATTAAACCTTCCTGAGCTTTTAGAATTTAATGTGGACCACTGCAGTGATCTGGAAGAGTTGCCAGCAGGAATCTGTTCTTTGAATTCCCTGAAAATGTTATCGGTGACAAACTGCCATCGGCTTGCAAAGTTACCTGATGAGTTGGGGAACCTCGGTGTACTTGAGGTGCTAAGATTGTGTGCATGTGCAGGCTTGACATCACTGCCAGCTTCTATCCGCAGACTTCAACAGTTAGAATTCCTTGACATCTCACAATGTGGGTGTTTGATGGCGCTTCCTCAGGGATTTCATGAGCTGTCGAGGTTGAAGAAGCTGGACATGAGGGAGTGCTGTAAACTGAGGCACTTTCTTCAATCACTATCTAAAATCAAATCTCTAGAACGTGTGATTTGTGATAAGAAAAATGAGCAGCGTTTAAAGTCTATTTGTAAAGACAACCCTGCAAGCAAGGTTACTGTCCAAGTTGAAGAAGAACCATTAAGTTTGGAGTGGCTTTTCTATTGACCAAATTACAATTTTCGTCTGTCACATACTCTATTGTTTCGATCAAGGTAGCAACTTCCCATAAATTCGGCAAAATTGGAATAAATCACATATCTAAAAAAAGAGATTTTTTTAAAAAAATTAGCTGGATGTTCACCATATGATAGTTCTTCTTAACACTACTTACAATTTCATATTATTCTGCACCATTTTGTCAAATACTTTGCAGAATCATAACTGTATTTGAGGAGTTTTCACAAAACATTTTGTCAAACAGTTGGATTTCTCTTCGTACAATTTACCAGCAAGCCAGCTCCAGCTCCTGTCACCTCTCTCCAAATGCTGCGGGGTTGTTTCTTAACTTCTAAGAACTGTTGAGCTGTTGAGCGCCTTGTAAATGCTTCTGAACCATGAGCAGAAAACCTTCCAAACGTTGCACAAAAAAACTTGAAAGCTTCTGAATACAAAATCTTGTTAAGTGTTCCATTTAGACATGTTATGGTGTCCGTTAATAATAAATAGCATATATTTTGGATTTAAATTAAAAAGAATCTATGAAATATTTTCTTGTAACCGCCGAAATTTCAGCTTTTTGTGCGATCTACAGGGAAATATGTTAAAAACAGAAAATCGCAGAGATTTGACCGTATTTGGTAAGGTTGGTTTCAATTACTATTCAGTTATTGAAACGGTACATTGCAATGTATTTACAATCATGTTAGAATGACATTGCAGATTAACTTGGAGAGTCTCAGATGTTGGGTTCAATCCAACATAGTAAGATCAGTAATTGATTGTTTCGCAACCTATGGTTTTGGGGATTAATGTACAATATTTGTGTAGTGCCTTTTTTTTAATCATTTGTCACTGTAAATTTGGCATCTTGTGTTAAAAATGAGCACAATTGACTGAAATCTGATGGAGCCACTACAGCACTTCTGTAACGAGCTCCTCCACTTCTGTAACGAACTCATCCCAAACCAGATAAATAGGATCCTCTAGCAAACAAACAAGTGAAAGAAATAGGAAATCAGGTTACCCTGTTTTTGAGGAAAGAAAGATCGTAGATGCCAATCCACAAAAACCTACTTCAAAAGCTCAAAACTACTTCTAATCATTCCTTCCACTAGAAAATACAGGGTGCCCAACTGCATCAATGGCTATCACTGTCAAGTATTTTGCATCGGCATGGTATCAACATCACACAAATACAAATTAAATAAGATACACGTTCATCACTAGTGTATCCCTGTACCGCCCACAATTTTACACACAAATACAAAAGAAAAATTATCGACTACACAACAACACAACACCACACGGTATCCAAACTAGCAATCGCATGTGTACAATGCAATGTGAACACCGAACGATATATGTTATTTGATTTAGAGGGGTAGTTAATTTTTTGGGTGAAATTGTGGTAGTTAATTAGCCTCTTTGTACAAGATGATGGCAACATAGCTGCATAAGTTGTGCATTCAGTTATAGGAGCTGATCGGAAATGGATTTATTAGGCCAATACTTCAACCATGTATTGAGGTCCACTGGAAACCAAATGTGCATTGCCCATGAAAACTGTTAAAACTTAACAATAAAGCAAGGCAATGACTATCTAGGAAAAAAATTGCAAGTCTATAGTGCCTATCCATTCCTACTTGATTGGAGTAAATTTGCACCATTGATTTGGTGTAATGTCTTGATTGGAGTAGTCCTGCACCACTAATGATTTGGTGCAATGTTTTCCTTGTATAATCTCCTCCTTGTGTCTTTGGACAGGATAACTAAAGGAAAAAAATTATAAACCATCAATGGTGCCCATCATTGCCCACATGTTTAGAGTAAGTCCACTCCATATCAATGGTGCAACATTTTCCCTTGATAATCCCCTCATGAATTTAACTGAGACTGTGTACGAGAAGAACATCACCAGATGATTGGTGGCAATCCATTCCCACATATTTGGAGTACGACTGCATCATTGATATGATGAAATGTTTCCCTTAATGGTATTCTTGTAAATTTGTACAAATATCCCTAAAAATTACCCATATTTGGACTTCATTTGTAATCTTTTGAGATAAATTAGCAACATTTCGTCCAACTCTGAACTCTCCACTTCCCCTCACTTGTTCTCATCACTTCAGAGACTCATATTAGTTAATCTAAACTTTGTTTCAGAGAAACAAGAACATAAGAAAATTGTTTCCAATTCTTGTTGGTAGAACCTATAACAACGTAAATATTCTTATGAGTGATGAGAAGTTATATAAATATTCTTATGAATGATGAGAATTTCTTATTATGGATTGCCATAATTGTCAAGGGATGTGAACTCCTTATTTCGTTAATGTTTCCATGGTGATGATTAAATTAAAAATTGCTATAATTTTCAACCCCTATTTTGTTTCGTTAATATTGCCATGGTGATGATTAAATTAAAAAATTAGTTTTGTAGTAAAACTCAAATAGAGTGTGACCTAAGTAGATCCAAATTCCCAATCGGAAATTCCTTTACAAGAGGACATGCTTTTTCACAAAACCAAGTTTTTGAAATCCCTAAAGCCCGTCAAGATGGTCATGGGTAAGAAAGAGTTTAGAATAGTTTTCTAATTAATTTTCTTCATTCATGCAAAGTGACCATGATTGTTGTGTATTGCTAATAAAGTTGTTATTAAAGCTGCAAAAATCCATGGAAAATCCATACCTACACAATTGAATCAAGGGCTAAAACCTAAAAACTATTAATTCCATCCGCTATAATCATTGTTGTCCAAGAAATCACTCATCCATATCTAGCATACATTTCTATTAGAGCACTTTTGACTGCATAAGCATGAATTTTCTCACCCTCTTGCATTTGATGAAATGCTGCCATGGCTTTCTCGGCATATCCATTTACGATGTAGCCTACAATCATTGTTGTCTAGAAAATGGCACCTTTTTCATAAATGATATCAAACACTTTATGACCATCCTCAATACTTCCACATTTGCAATACATGTCTATTAGTGAATGACACATCAACGGATTGGACAAGAAACCACATTTGATTGTATGAGCTTGGCTTTACTTACCCTATTACAGAGATGATAAGTCTTTGCATGCAGGCATAATGTTTACCACGGTGATCAGATTGGGTTTCACACCATCATTAATGTCCATGCCCGCCAGTCGTGTAAGCTTCCACAAGCCGTCATAGTGTTGATTTCACTTTGTCTGGTTGCAAAAGCCGAATGCTTTTCGAATTTCATTTCACCAGACCCAGAGTGGGAACCTACCATTGATTTATCAAGTGAAACCTAGGTGGCTTTGAAGGGGCTTGCTAATGCTAGCAAAGGCGAGAGCTATAAAGGCGTCACAGATTTGAAGCTCTACCTGCACAACTTCAGATATCTCGCCATCAAAAATATCACCATGGATTGCTACGACATCCATGCACACAAGATTCCGATGCTTGATGCTTCCAACTGTTTCCATCTCAGTATCAAATTCACGCAAGATTTGTGGGTAGTGACTGTACAAGCCAATTTTTCCCATGTCATTCAACATGGCATTTTTCTATGAGGCTATTTGACAAACAATTTGTTATCTTTGCCTCAGATAAAGATACAAGGAATAGTTGAAGGGATGAATATTCAAATCTACCTACATAGAATATGAGAATGTGTCATCCATTCGAAAAGACATTAAGAAAAATGGATAAATGTATAATATCCGCATGGCCACAAACATTCAGTTTATCAGTTATATACATCTCAGAAAAAATTACACTGGCAAAGTATTGACATGACGAACACAATTTCTTACTTTTCCTGGCAGTCTATCCTGCGTCATTCCATTATAAATCAACAAGTCCATTGATTTGGCTGTTAATGGATATTAAATCACTCAGTTTTAAGCCAGTATACAAAATAACAAACTTATCGTGGAAAATGCTGGGGATTCTCATTGTGTCCTTTCAAGGAAGGGCCAGGTACTTTGAATGGAAAAATTTTCCTAAAATGTCCTTACAGTTTTGGCTATCTTTTAGGAACAATGGGAATGGTTCTTTCTGTTAACAATGGTTGTATGTCTTCTCGGAAGTTAGCTTTCATCGTCATGTCATCACCGTATTGTGATTAGTTGTGTGCATAGTTGTGTTGTATTGCAATTGACTATATGTGGTAAGGTTAGACATTGTGTTCCTCATACGTATAACTCATGTAATATGTGATGGTTCATGTCGTGATTTAGGGGATATGGTGAGTATGATCCCTAGTGTATAGTGATTGCACTTTGGGTGCAGGATGTGGTAATGTGATATATCATAACCCATGAAAGTATTAGTTGTGTTATGCCCTGTATATAAATACCATGCGTAAGACGTTATGGTTAATGTGCGTGAATCACCATTGTGTTAGTGATGTAGTTATGTGTATGTTGTGAACCTTACACTAGATGACCCTAAGGGGATAAACTGTCAAGAGTGTATGTGTGGAGAGAGGAGGCATGGACCAGGTTTTCATAATCTTGAGCCGAGTACGAGTGAGGAAGTGGAGTCTTATATAGAATGAAAGCCCACTTCTATTTGTTTAGTATAATTTGAGCTTGCTCAGTATATTGTGGGTACACACCACCTTACGTTCAACTTATGTAACTAGAGTTCCCTGCTCTTTCTTATTGGATTGTTCATTAGACAATCCTATGTAATTTTGACTATGTTGATCCTTGTGGGAGTCTAGAGGGATGATTCAGGCATAGATGATGACAGTTACATTATTTGATATACTCATTTCTGGTTACATGTATATTTCTACGAGTTGAGGCTCGATGTCCGAGTGCCAACAACTCGATGAGTACCCCTTGGGTGGCAGTATGAGGCCACATAGTGATTCCTTCTCTATGAGAGGTATATGGAGGTTATTTGGTGATGTTTTGGGAAGGATATGGAATTTTATTTTGTGCTTTTGGAGATATCTGGGATTGTTTCGTGATGTCTTGTTAGGTGTGGAGTTGGTATAATGAGTTATGTGTACTCTTGTGAGTCTCGTTAGACATTGTTATGGTTGAGGATTGACATTTCCATTTGTATTGACTACTGGATATTGGATTGGAACTATGTTGTTACAGTCATGGATTTTTTTGGGTCATGTGATACCCGTTGTATATGTATCAGCATGTTGACCCGGTTTGTCAGTCATATGTGTGTACTAGATCTATGTCTAGGACATAATTGTTGGAAATTATTTGCTATGTGGTCTACTTGTTGTCATTCCATGGTTTGGTGAAACCCTTGTGATGTGATACGGTCGTGAAAGTATGTAAAAGTATGCTTGTGAAATTTTAGTGTTGTGTATGACCCTGGTAGGGTGTTGTGACTATAGTTCATGATGGGAACCCACAGGAATGAATAAACTAAAATTCTACAACAATGAAATTCTAAAGGACTTGAATTAAGAATAATGTTAATGGAAAGAGATTAATGAAATAATGAATAAGAGAGAACGCCATCTTCACAGAACCTTGAAAGTTAAAATTTCTGCCAAATGTTCCTAAGGCCACCTCGTGGTTGTGCTTTAATCAACTAAATTTTTAACCATAGAGTGCACTTTTGCCATTATCTGTTCTTTGTTTCTTACCATTTCCTTTCCTCTATGTTTTGTCGCATCGAGGACGATGCTTTCTTAAGGGGAGGAGAATGTAATGCCCCATTCACCGTTGTTCTTTTTCTTCTTTAACGACTGTGTTGCTAAGCGTTTAATGTCATTGTGCTCTGTTAAGGAAAAATCTCTTTCACAAATTCGATAGGTGGTTTGAAGAATGACTGGATGTTGTTGGGGCGTGACCAACTAGAGGGAACACCTGCATAATAATAATTATTATATTGAATTGTCGATTTGTGCTTATTATTATTTTACTCTTTGTTGGCGGGCGATCATTATTAATATGGTTAATAAATTTTTGTGCAGTAAAAATAATAATAATAATGACATTATTATAATTATTTTGTATGTCGATCGACGATTTGGTTTTATTATTTTTCTATCGTCGAATGTTATCAACATTAATATTATTTATCCTTATGTTATTTCATTTTATCTTTCTGGTCGATCGATCCTCGAGTCACGTAAAAGGAGAAGCTTGTTGTTGGTGGTGCCTTTGATTAGGGCGTGGTGTTCGTGTTAGTGTTTAATGTTCCTCTTTAACCGTCGAGGTGTCATTGCAAGCCTGTAAATACAACTTTTGCTGATAAAACGTTTATTTATAAATTTGTGGAGGTATCCACCCACCCCACCATTTCTTCTTCCCATGCTGGCCATAATACCCTTATTCTATTTTAATTATTCATTTTTTTATTATTGAAAAGACCTGGTCTTTGGTTGCATGCGATTGGGAGGTGGAACACCTATCATCCCGTCATGTCTCCTCCATGGCATTGCGTGTTGGGCTCTAGCTAGTAGGGGAGCTAGACACTATTTTTCATCTTCCCAAGGCATGTATTAATGAAACTAAAATTTTCTGATCTGCAAATCTCCTTTTTGGTGGCTAGGTATGCACCTTTCCCTAGTTGTGTGGTGCTTTGGATGAAGGACTACCCTGGGAGAATGTGCGCATTTTGGATTGGTGCCTCATTTTTTTTCAGTCTGAAACACAGTTCCTAATGCACTTTTTTTTCTTTGGATCGTTGTTTCTCCTTTCTCCCTGCTCGTGATTGCAGCCTACTATTATTTCTCCTGATGCTTTGGCCATGTGAAGAGTTCTGGTGCACATTCCTTGATGGCTGGGACGTTTTCTTTTGTTGTTTCTGCATGTTTCTAGTTACCTTGTTGGAGAGGACGTCTTTACACTTGTCAAATCTCCTCTAGCACTGACTGCATGAAGGGTAAAGGTGAACTGATCATGTATGACACCAGACATGGCAGGTGAGAAATGTGCAGGTTCATCAACAGTTATTGTTGAGGCTCATAGTTCATTTGATTACCAAACGGACACAGGTGCAGAGCATTCATCATTCAATGTTGTGAGTTCTACTACAACCAGCTCAAGTGAAGACCATTGCCCTCATGATTTCGTTATTCAAAAGGGTGGCTCCAGCCCAAAATCCACCAGGTTTGATGGAATTGAGAATCCTTCCTCTACATCTTCTTTAAATGATAATATTTCTTCCTTGAATAAGGAATCTTCGTCTTCTAAGGATACAATCAAAGAAGGTTCAGCTTCTAGCAGTCAATCTAAGGTTTCTGAAGGGGGAATAGAATATGGTTGTTTGGTCAGATGTTATAGTTGTAAGTTCCCTGATACACATGTATGCAAATGTGGAAGCATTCAGATGGCTTGCCAACTGTTTGACATAGAAAATGCGGTCTCATGGATCGGGATGACTACTTGAAAACACAAAATGGTTTTTTTATGAGACATGGGTGCACAATGAATGGCTTGGGTTTTCACGTGACTTCTGGCATCATGTGGCAACAATGGTGGTCTCAACGGATCGCGAGTGTAAACCACTTGGAGCCCCTTATCCCCATTTCGCTCATCGTTTCCAGGCATGGTTCATCTTCCCTTACCTCTCATAATTCTCGTGTTTTAGTTCTCTTTTGCAACTTAATAGAATTTTAAAATATTAGGATTTTAATACCGTTAAATGTTTATTTCAACTCGTTGCAAAAATAATGAAATGTTGTGTCGAAACTCATGAAGTCAAAATAACTCGTTGGCATTAAAACATGAACTCCCACCCTCATTCCGAGGTGATGTAGAAAACTTCCTACCCAACTGGATCACTACAACATTGTCTTATCGACCAGATGAAATTGACTTTCCAAAAATAATGTTGACCATCTTCCTATTTAAAAAGTTAATTTTTGCATTTTTCAGAGACTCATTAAGTACTCTTCGTAACCTTGAAAACGAGATGTTAAGTTTCATTCGTGTATGTTGTGAAGTTTCATTCCGAACGAACATATGTGGACCTTGGTTTATGCGAGGAAGTGTTAAATCTAGAAAGTTGGCTTTCATTTTGAACTACCATTTGAAACCTAGATAGAGAAATTATTTCCCGTCTTCGCAAACCTCTAGTGTTTATACTAGACAATTACATGGAACCTTCAGTTTAGGGAAAAACACTTTTCTGGATAGTTTGGCAAAGCCATTTTGTAGGCCTCCGGTCGTAGTTTGACGAGGTCAAATGGACCAATTTTGACTTGTCGCTCCAAAAACTTGTCGCCATTTGAAAATGGTTTTCTAGTTCTCAGTCCCATCGACTCTGATGAATTCTCCTTATATAGGGGAACTAGTAGGAAGTGTCTCGTTGTGTGCTCATCCATCAAACGTCAATTTTGGGCATGGTTTTTTGAGCCTTCGAGCTAACTTTGGTTCATTTGCAACTGGGTCAACTACGACCAGTGGCCCCAGAAAACTAGCCGCCAAACGAAAGCCATTCACTTTTTCCAAATTCCGTCAGTTGCTATGAACTCTTGGTATATCTGGGAACACGTAGAAAGCTGATCATGGTGTGTGTTCTCATCGGAAGATAACTTTTGGAAGCGGTTTCTTAGCCTCTGAGCCTATTTTGAACATTTTGTAGCTAGTGAGAAAATGTTAAAATAGAAAGCTGCGGGACCCTCGTAGGGTTGCCAAACTGCCCTGGAAACTTTTAACACATGCAAATAACTGTTTAAAACTCTATAGTGTAACTTGTTGTGTGAAATAGAACTTTTGACAAATGGTGTTTTCTCTCTCTTCCCTTCTCTTTCTCTCTCCTGGGTTACAAAAAGAAGTAAAATGAAATGTAACGAATACATGTCTCTAAACCTTTTATTTCGATTGCAAAATTGTAATTATTATCATATGTAAATGGGAAACTAAAAAAATGATAATTATGATTGATTAGGGTGGATGCCATGCCAGGGAAATTATCGCTGATATCATGCTCACGTGGTTTTGCAGGATGAAAGAATGACGACAAAAAAAAGGGGCGATGTGAAATTCATTAATTGTCATTGTAATTTATATATATTTCATTGTAAAATGAATAAATGTATAATGTAGTTTCATGTTACAAGAAAGTTATAATTGATAATTTGTTGATATGTATGAAATGCTAGTTTCAAAGACATCTAGGAAATGTGCATTTAATCATAGTTCAATTTTGATTCATAGTACACCTGGTAAAAAGGTTTGATATTTATATAAGGTAAATAAATTTGAAGTAATATCTTGTAGTGCATATTTAGTGTTCATTTAATGATTAATGAGTCATCTTGTGCATTCATACCTTGTAAATGTAATAAAGAGAATTAAATCGAAACACTCTACCCTTGTTGAATATCAAAGCATAACTTATTTTCATGTGTGTTATTTTTACCCTAGAAGACATTGAAAACCGTAGAGTGAACTTAAACCCTACACTCGATGGAAATCTCCTAGCTTTAGTAAACAAGAGCCCAAGAATGGGTTTATCATTTTGGTCAGTATGGTTAGTGACATTGTCATAAACCTAGTAGATAGGAGCGACACAGTCAAACTTTTCTTGGAGCGTGTAGAGCTAACTCTTCCTTCGTATCCTAGTGGATTACCTTGTTTTCTAAAGATAGATTTAAAAGTAAAATTCTTCATCAAATGAAATCCTTGTTGGATCTAGACGACATAGATGGAGGAGGTAACTTAGCTCTCTAGGCCTTAAACTTTTTTTAATGAGCTCCTAGCTTCACTCAGCTTAATGTGTTACTCTGGTTTCTCTCAACATAACACCTTGGTCCTTTCTGAAGGTGGTTTAGCATAAATATGTCCTCTTGCTTAAAACACATATATAGTTGAGGGGTAGACCCTTAGGTGAAGTTGGAATTAATCTAAAACTCAGTTGATTCGGATGTTAACTTGGGTTCATGTGTAGCTACAAGTTTTCTAATCTTTTATGTCTTCAAGAGGTTAGACAAACACTTCGTAGCTCCTTTTACAAGACAATGCTAAAAATAAGACCCTAATGTGACGTAGAAAATAAAGTATATAAGAGTAAAAATGAGATTGAGGTTCGGAATAATGTCACTCTCAGAGACCTGATAACTCAATAAAACATATGTGTTTGCTTCAAGAATATGAATTGCCTTGGTATAATCCACCTTCGAGAAAACAAAATACATATATAAAACAAAATGGAATTTCACAAGTCATTGAATTAGAATAACTATGGTAGGGAAATAATTGTACCGTGATCGAGGAATGTTTTGTAGTAAAAAGCTATCTTGTATTTTAAATCTCCGTTAAATCCTAATATCGCTATATGGACACCAAGTCACTTTCACATGGGTTGTAAGAGTAAAAAGGTAGACATTGAATATATGTTCGAGAAGAATATTCTTAACATAAGGTCAAGATAATTAAGTACTTTATATGCTTTTGAATTATGACAAATAAGAATGCAAGTTATGGAAAATTTTGTAAAGAATAAGAAACCAACTTAAAAGGGGTGAATGATAATTTAACCACGGTATGAACTTAAGAATCTGTCGGTGGACAAATGAGAAATTTATCCTTGCACAATAATGTTCTTGGAATGTTAATCGTAACTAAAATACAATTAAAGAAAAGATGTGTTGTGGGTTTTCCTATCCTTGAGTCTTCTTTCTGTGGTTGGGGCATTGCTAGTATTCGTTCATTGGGAAAAGTGTGGCATCGACATGCCTATGTTGTTTTCATGTGTCTATGTGAGTCGATGACTTATGTGATTGTTGTTTGAGTCGAGTTTTTGTACTTGAAGCCCATGCTGTGTTGTGTGTAGTGAGCAATGTAAGTAAAAAAATTATCCTGGTATTTTACTGTTGTAATTGTGTGTGTAAAATGTGGGCACTACAAATATCCACATTGTTATTGAGTTTGTTTGTTCTGAATCATCTTGGAAAACAGTTTAGATAAAAGACGAGCCTTAAGCTAATTTTGTGTTGTTGTGTATTATAGGTGGAACTTTGTGAAGATGACTAATTTCTTGTCTTGGCATGCGATGGGATTTGGTATTGACTGACTATTACCATAGCGTGTGGGAACTTAGTTTCAAATGAAATTATAATGTTTTGATCAGTAATTTTCCTAATAATTTGTAGGAGAAGAATCTCTCAGCAGTGTGTGAGAAGGTTCTTGACAGATGTCTTTCTCCAAATACAACCTTGGGGGAAGGTTGTGACAACATGACCATTATCATAGTGCAGCTCAAGAACTGTACTGAAACCAAATGTGAAAAATGACATTCTAGCTTGAATGGTAGGTGGCTTGAAGCTCTTTGACATAACTTGTGTAACAATATAGTCATCTCTAAAACATTTCCAAAATCAAGAACATAATGGCAATACCACGAATGAAGTGGCTACTAATGACAGAGTTCGCTAGTAATGGTTTCTATAAATGCCATGTATATTTCAATAAAACTAAGAAAATAAATGCTTTGGAACAACGACTAAGAAGTGGACATTTTGCATTGCGCAGACAAAAAACAAATGGGCCTTTTCATTTTGATTGTGTAATTAGTCTAGCATGCCAAATGCTTTAAAAATGAGAAGATACTGTCAACCATGAACATTCTTCCCCATCATGAGATAAAGATCTAAGAGATGACATGGTTCATGTGGTTAAGAAATGCAAAGTCAGCAGCTAGGACAGTGAGATATCTCACCCTAATTGATCTCAAATTCCTAATCATATTATACTCTTAAGGCTAATAAACGAGTATTTCTTGTCTGCTATTTTCCTCCATACAATTCTATCCCTGTGCAGATGTTGCTTCACTGCCAATGACATAAGGGTTCGCCATGATGTTTTTCTCTGGATTTGAAGCTTCGGCTATATTTGCATGTAGTACAAACTCATTAGGTGACATGTGCCTGCCATGGCAGGCACACACTATTCTTACTTGGCTTGCATCATACCTGTACAGTACACCACAAATGGTCCTTCGATTAGGACCTGCCCTGGTTGTGGATACCCATGGCAGATCTGGTGTTGTGCCAGACCCGCCAAACCTCATCCCACATGCTATACCAGGCCTTAAATTCCATAGTTCTTGTGGAAATGCATTTTTCATGTTAAGCCCTACAACTAAATGCCCCGATCCATCCTCTCGTATAGTTTGGGGAGCTATGCCAGTTCCACCCACATTTGAATCATCTACATCCCTTGTTTCTAAATTCATTATATCTATTCTTGAGATTCTATCAAGTCTCTTTTTAAGGTTTTTTGTGTTGCTGGTCCAGTGCTCTTGGGACCCTGAGATTCTTTAACTGCATGAACCTTGCCATGCACAGTGAATAACTGCATGTCCCTTGCACTAGATTGCACTTGCAATGGGCCAAGTGAAGTACCTGGTGTTGTTGAGAGTGCAGACATGACTTGGAGATCAGGTCTTATCCATTGGTCCTGAATATCATGTGAGGAATCTGATATATTTAGTGAACTATTAGTCTTTTCAGAAGTGTCATCTGTTGATAAGAAAACTTGGCTCATTTGTTTATTGTGACTTTTAACTCCTGTGAAATAGAAGAGAGCACATTAGGGTAAATATATACCAGACTGGCATAAAGGCATAAGCATAAATTTGCATATGGACATGCATAGAAGAGAATGTTGTGATATACAACACATCGATAGTGATTTTAGACTGATATATCCAGAATTTCAAATACAGCAATTGATGCAAATATAGTGTATTAATAGCCCTATGATCCATAACAAGGAAAAGAGAGAAAAGATGGTATAGTGGGAATTACCAATTTATATGAGGCTAGATTGTTTTCCACTTGTTGGATGAACAAAAAGAAATCTGGATGCATCACTAAGAATTAGTTGATTATTCAATTGCATCTATGAGCCATGACAAGGTAGTAACATAGTAATTGTTCCCATGTCTACATTATTGCCATTAGAGGTGGCCCCTAAAGTTGTTGACACTAACATGCAGTGGTCAAAGTGGGGGGGACTTGATTCTTTCTTCAAGGCCTCTGGAGAGGAATGCCACATAAGTTGTTTTCTGTCATTTTGTAGTTGATTGCATTATTAAAGACATTTTTGAATCCCTTTAGTTTAGGTTTGCTGCACCCAAATATCACAACCAAGAGAGTGTATGCTAGACAAATAAAATCGGTGCAAATGCCCCCAAAAATGAGGTAAGATTTATTGGTACCAACCATTCCATCATCTGGAAGCTATTTCCAAGCACGAGAAATTAGGTGATGTAAGATGTACATAAATATGACTCCCAGAGAACCACAAAACAACCATAAAGGAGATCACTCTTATCTATTTTGGGGTAAGAAACACATCTCCCTTTCATAACAGATTGTCGAGAAGTCAATAGTGTCAAATATCATTTGGCCTTATTGTCATCTATTCCCTTAATCAATTATTACTTGGCAAACATGTGTTCCATGCTCATGAGAGTCCTCTTTACGAATTTCAACTTCCATAAAAGACATGGCAGCTATTCTAATGTTTGTTATTGTTGACCATCACTTTTCAGTAGGGTGCATTCAATTTAAATTAACTTAGATCACCCTCAGTGTTAGCATAAAACAGTATCATATTTCAAAAGATTTAAAATAGTAATTCAACCATTAAAAATCCCAAAATATTTTACACCCAATTCCAAAGCTCGGGCCCCTTCAGAAACCCCTTTAGAAACCACAAAGCCCTCTGAATTCATCAGTGCAATATTAACACTGAAACTGTGAAAAATTAAAGCAACTAATCAATTTACATCATGCTAGAAAATTCATTAGACAAAGTATTGAACCACTCAGACAACACTTTGGGATTTCGAACCTCAGCTACCTGTGCAAAACAAGGACCAAAAACAACCAATTTTTTTAGGATTTCTAGTGTTTAAACCTTGAAAATATCATGAGTGGCAGCTTTGATTACCTGGGAATTGTGGAGGAGACGAGTTGAAGCAGAAGGTGAAGAGGAACCCTCGCATGGTAGAGAATGCCTCCCCTCTTTTACCTCAGGAAATGGGATGCGGAAACCTGCATAATGGAAATTGCGCGCATGCGATTGGAAATAACACATACTAACAACAAAGCCATAAACAATCATAAAAATCAATTGTGCATACCTTCTTCAAAGGTATCCTATATTTTTTTGGATCAATTCCATGGATTGCAATCAGAACTTCAGCGGTGTCAAAGCAGGACCTGTATGAACAAAACCCTGCATGAAAAAATTTTAAAAATTAAAAATCTGAGTGAGTATGCATTGCTAAACAAAAACAAATCATCCATGGCAATAAGGTCATTTCAAACAGTCTTGAAATAGAGTGCCCTTCTGCACCAAGAAGTAATAGATTGTCTTGGCTAGAGTTGAAAACATCTAGAAATGACAGCGGGTGGCCCTTATCCTTCACCAGCCACCCGGCCATGCCGATCACCAAAGGGATTTTTGTCGGGATCCCATACTTTGACTGGAAATTTTCCCTGCGGATTCGTTCGGATTGAAGAGACCTTCTTCGACATCATTGATGCTCGAATCTCCTCTTGAGATCATGGTGTCCAACCTAAAAAGAATTCTTCCCGAAACAAAACAACTAAAAATAGGTAAAAACACCTAAAAACGCAAAACGCCCAAATGGCCATCAAATTTAACATCACTGCAGAAATGTCCGGAGGTCCTTTACCATAGGGGGAATGCCTTCGGTGTAATAAAGAACTCGCTATGATGTAAGACACTTAGATAAACATGAACCCACTTATAGAATAGATAATATAGGATACACATCAATGTCATACTCAAATGACATAAACCAAGACAATAACCCAACTACAAATAAGACACACATGATAGACATACTCCACATCATGGCCTTTTGATGATTTACATATTTATTAAATTTAGTTTTCCATTATATAAACCTTATAGGTTTCTAGTGAATTAAACTGGTAAGGGTGTAAATTTTCCTTTTTCTAAAACTTCAAATACTTTATTTTCGTATAGCATTAGCCTTTAAAAGAGAATGCATTATTGGTTCCTTTCTCAATTTCCATTAATTATCCACAGCTCATTTGTTAATTAAATTCATTTTAAACACTAATCATTCTTAAGTTAAAGGTTTGTTTCTCAAAATATGTTTAATTGACGTTAAATTTTATCCTCGTTACGAAAAGGAACTAACAAGATGTTAAGGTTCTATTTTTCGAGACGTATATTCGATGTTTAAATTTTACCTTTTCTAGACAAGGGAACTATCATGAGGTCAAGGAAGGAATTTTTAGGATTTAAGGGCAATTTAGATTCAAGATACCTCTTCCCATAAACATCCTTCCATCATAGTACCCTATTTTTCCTGTTATAGTTGATATAGTTCAATAACTTGTTTGAATCCATTCAACATTTTCACATCATGAAATTTTATTTATATATTTATCATTTAAGAGATTATGTTTTCTCGAAAGTTTGATCTCTCCAAAATTAATTCATGTTTATTTTTGACAACATGAAAATTTCTAGTTAAGTAATTCAAGTGCAACATTATTCCTAACCAAAATCTCATTAACTCTTATAATATTTACACTTACGTTGTACGTTGATCTAATTATTCACATTGTTTTAAAACAAATATAATCCAAATGACACATAATTCACACTTAGGGGTTCGTGACTACAAGGAGTGGTGACCTTGCATAAAAATAACTCATTTCATCACTCTTAAACACTCAAGTATTAAAGGCATATTACAAGCGAGACAACCCAATAACTATATGCTTTTCAAATGCCTTCCAAGGAACAATTTAAATCATTGGGTGAATATGCATTAGTGTTTCTTTCACCAATAACCTTAAGAGAGGCTCCACGATCTATTAACTTCAAAAGCATTCATGGAGGGCGGGAACTACACCATATGAAAAGAACATGGTAATCCACTACTACATGCTAAGGGACACATTTATCTAAGAGGGACAAAAGGGGTTCAAATCTAACAGTTATAAAATTTTATGTGTTTCAAAATCCTTCTAAGGTAATATTTACAATCATTGGTAACAATACATCATAGCTCTATTGTTCATTAGCATCATAAGAGTTCACTCGATGTATTACATTCATTTCTACTCGAGGGTTTCTACACCCTACCACAAGACAAAATTAGAGTAATCAAATGTCCCTGTCTTGCAAAGCCTTCGTGCCACTTGAGGTATTCTAAGACTACAATTTATCACTTTTGTTTAACACTTAGCTTATAAAGGGTTCCAATAGGTTTAGTTTAATTCTAATTGCACTCATGGCTCTTTGTTTGACTATAGATCAGTTTAAGGTGTGAAAAGATATTTATCACATTAAACCTTCGTATGGGACAAACGTGTAAAGTTGTTACTAGGCAAGGTGACATATTTATCTATGAGGAACTAAAGAGATCATTAACATGAGTTTAATGCATAGTACAACTAGTGCACTGGCTCCACTTGTGTCATCAAAATATTACGAAGGGTTCATTCAATGATGAGAGTATCCCAAACTATATTCTTAAGAATATGGCTGACCACTAGGACACCACATGGCCCAACACAAACATTGAACTCTAACTCATCCATGAAGATGAGTAGAACTATGACACCAAGAAGTGTTAGTCCTATTTACCCTATGAATGAAAAGATTACTCAACGGATATGTTGCTTTGTGTAAGGACACTTAAGTTATAGAAATGGTCTTTGAATAATTTTCTTAAGTGTAGGACAAAAAGTTTAATTGTGAGGATTAATGTATTTCTTAAGACATTAGGGTTTTGCAAACCTAGATGTGACATGATTGAGAGGGAGGGTACGAAAAAGGTTTAATACTTGCTGCATTTATATGGTTTTAAAATGATAAGGTATTTCCAAACATTTTGATTTTATCTATGAGATGCAATATCTATTAGGTAGGTGATTGTCTCAGTCGTCTAAACCATGAGATGCATATTTAAAATCAAATGGGCTTAACACCTATGAAGTGAATGGTATGCTTTTTACTCATTTATGAAATTCAACTATCTTCCTCATTAATTATGTGTCACTCTACTAGTGTTGTAAGGTTATCTTTAACACCAAGGAGATATAAACAACATAGTTTTTCATATATAACACTTGAAATATAAGAGTCCAAGAGGAACAATAGTCTTTAACACACTACTTTTGATAATGCAACTCTCTTTAATTCACTTTCATTTCACATTCGTAATTCATATTAATATACAATATCTTAATGTGATCTCACTTATTACAAAATATCACACTCTTAATCTTTTTTGTTCAGGGTGCCTACAACCAATGTCGCGCAAGTCTTAGGACTAGTATGGAAATCCCCTACACTCAAACATAAATCCAAACATTCATCATTTCAAACATTTTCAATTAAATAGAAGAGAGAGAGAGAGAGAGAGAGAGAGAGGAGAGGGAAGAAGACAAAATTCATTTCCCATGTATTCACACTTTCACACTCATTTTGTACTTAATTGTTTTGGTACTAGAGAGAGAAAAGATGAGAGAGAAAGTTAAGAGATTATTTTCCATGCACAATGTCAAAACCATTTTTGTTTCATGTCCATTTTCATTTCAATTCAAACCAATTTACATTTCCCAATCCATTTAATTTTTAAAATCAACCAATGCATCGTGAGTCGTTTCTAGAGAGAGAAGAGGTTGGAGAGAGAAAATCACCATACATTTCATAATTCATTTATACAAGATAAAATATAGAATAAAATTCTACATATCATTACAATGGTATTACGAGGTCACACATATGGCTAGAAGTCAAATGAGACTCCAAAGGAGATTTTAGCTAAAGTTGTGAAAAATGTCCAAAACAGCAAAAGTGCTTACAAACTAGGTATTGAACACACTTGTTTCAATTTTAATCACAAAGTTAGGTTGCTCCTAATTATTCCCCCATATATAGAGAATTCATCGTGTCTAACGTAAATTTATTATGATGAGTAGAGCTCAAGTTACAAGAGTAACTCAGGCACCAGATTATCGTAATTGTGTCACCACCTCTTATCATACAAATGACTAATGGGCCCCAAAACCCACTTGTAAAATTAGCTTTCAAGACATTTTAAATGGAAAAAATGTGGGTTACGCTTATCTTTTTGGTAGTATAGAGGTAGGAGGTTGTGGTTTTCAGTTGCACTCAAGCTAAGCGACAACTGTAAGCCGAAACCGATCATGTTTTATTAAAACAACCATCTCCTTATAAGTGACTGATAAGCTAAGAGGGTTTACGAATACAAATTTAAAGTCTCTTAAATAATTTCAAAAAAATCGGTTAAGGTTACATAAGGTGTTCCATGTTACCAGGGGTCATGCAAAGAGTTTTGGTTTTTTGGAACGTTTGGGTGTGGCGCTTCATGTGCATGACTTTCAAGATCATTTTTTTAATCTTTTAATAGTTCGCATCAAGGTAAGATTTTTTTAAATGTTGTAATTACACTCTCTATCATTCAATATTTAATTTTAAAAATTTGGAAATGATGAAACAAAATTTAGTGCAAGCAAAAAGGGGAAAACCATACCTTTTTACGTAAAACTCATGATCCCTACATTCAACAAGACCACATCATCTTGCCACATTCACCAAGTGTAAACCATGAGACCAAGAGTGATGAGCTCCACAAAATTGATAGATGGACATAGTGTCACTGAAGTCACAGGATGAGATCTAATACAAACTTAGTATTTCCACAAAACAACCAAACTCGACACCAATGTATATGATTGATCCTTTCAACTACTCCAATACTTTATTTAGACACAACCAAGGAGGCACTAGGAAAAATGAAACCAATTTTTGGTAAATATTCCCTAGACTTTACATGGAAGTTTTTAAGCCTAAAAATATAACCATTTTTTGTTAATCCAACGATTAACACACTCCCTGAGACTACATTCTGATAGGAATTTGGAATTAAGCATGACAAAAGCATTCATTAGAAATTTTCTAAGGTTCTTAAACAACTCTACTCTGATTATACCTGAACCCGTAGCATTCCATGAGATATCACCTAGATGTGGTATCTTTGGAAAGGCATTTAAGTCTCATCATGAACTCCATTATCAGCACATCAAGTAATCAATGCATTTAAATGAGACTACTTATTTTCTTTACTAGGTATTTTTTCAAACATCTCATGTGGCCTGAGTAATATCCCTTATTTTTCATACATGTCCATCAGAACACTTATAATTAAGACTTATGAGAAGGATACCATTATAATAAGCTATGCATCACACCACTGTTTTCACAGAACTACTTTAGGTGTAGGAAAGAATGAAAGAGAAAAAACTTGCAGAGACATTCATGAGATTGCAGAAAAGGGTGCTTTCAATGTATTATACAATACAACTACTCAAAATAAAAGATAAAGAGAAAGGAAAATGTGATGCCAAGGATGAGTGCATGTAGCACAATTAGTTAGAAACATATGAAGATAGATCATAACAACTAGACATTACGCCTAAATGAAGCACCTCCTCATCCCCAATCTTCTTCTACACACATCAAACAGAACCACAACAGGGGAGAAAATATTCTCAAAGACATTAAACCCGCCTCATATAGTAGATGCAACAGATCGATCCATTTTTATATAGTAGAATGTGGAGAAATTATAGTTACAAATTATCTCCATCTGCAGCTGATTTAACCAATATTGGTACTGATTTAATTTTTTTATACAGATATTTGAGAGATATCCGTTTAACATAGTTCACCATCAAGTTCTTTTTATTTAACTATGAGAGTAAATAAATCTTCTTTACCATGGTTAGTAAACCCATTGACTTCTAACTAATGCTTGTGACTATCCAATTACTAAAATTTACGAGTGTTAACTTGAGTTTACACATTGTTAATGCCTTAGATCCTAAAAAGAGTTCTTGAATTATTATGCAAGGAAAAAGACAAGTCTGAAAGGACGTTCGTGGATGTTTCGCTTCGATGCTCCACTAATCGATGGGTGCCCACAAAGGCAACTCAAAGATAATCTAAATGGAAAATTCAAACATTGATAATGTTCCCCTCCCACTTGCACATATCTCATATATGTTTTCCAAGGTTGAAAAAATATATTATATCAATCCATGACTAAACAACTTAAGGATTTAAATGGAGGAGCATTACGTCTCCCTCTCCTCATAAGAGCATCATCCTCGATTAGACATAACAAAGAAGCTCAAAGGATACATAGGCAAGATAGTCACAAATGACATATGATGTTTAACAAATCAATTTTTCAGGTACAATATGACCACAAGGAAGTAAAATTTTTTTAGCAATACCTTAATTTTAATGTTCTATGAAGATTGGTAGTTAGTTATCTTTTACTTTACTACTCAATTAGTCTTTTATTTTAAATTATTTCTTAATCTCAAACTTTTAGTATTCATTGTTTAGAATTTCAATTATCTTATGTTCGTAGGTGCCCAACACTAATTAGTCTCAAGATGTCACACAAAAATCAACTCAACACAAACGACCCATGGGACATCTTACTACATACTTTAAAGACTATATCACATCACAAGACCTCTAATTCCACCATGTAAACACAATAAGTATTCCACCTAAGAAATAATTTCCAACAATTATGTCATAGGCATAAATCCAATACACACATGTGAATGACAAACACAATCATCACACTATTACATATACAACTGGTATCACATGACCCAAATACCATGATAGTACCTACACAATGTCAAGCCAATATCCAATAGTACATAGTAACCAAGAGGAGCACCAAACCTCAATCATAACGATTCCTAACAAGACTCATAAAGTACACACAATTCATAATAACAACTCCACACATCACAAAACATCATGGAACAACTCCATACAACTCCCAAATCATCACAAAACAACTCCATATACATCCAAAGCATCATAAAATAACTTCATATACCTCCTAAAGAGAAAGAATCATAGTGCCAAAACCAAGGCGGGTCGCTCAACCATAAAGCCCCATCTAAAATATCAAGTCACTCAACCATAGAACCTCATCATGCAATATTGGGTCACTAAACCATAGATCCCCATCTCCTTATTTCTCAATTTAATGAGGTTCGGCTCACCCTATGGCCTTAGGAACATAAAGCCCCGTCACCCCTACCCAAGTGGCATAGTAACCCATAGTTTAAAAACTACATATCCCTATGACCCCCATGGGCGTACTCCCCATACAACGAAGAGGGTCCATAGGTCCAACAACTCATGGTTAATCCCATGACCCTATTCCAACAAATTACAACATTAGAACTAGCATAACAATCCATTTCAAATGCCAAGTGGAAAAAATCCCAAGCCTTGGGCTAGGCTATAAAACTTTTAAACTTGAAAAGAAAATTTAAAACTAAGCAAAACAAAGGCTAAATAACCATAGTTAGTGCAAAAAAAATTGCATGTTAGTGCAACAACCAAATAAGATGCCCAAAATTGTAATAAATCAAACAAAATTTAAATAAAAACAATTTTTTGGTTCCATAAAAGGGAGAGAAAAGAAAAGTTAAATTTACAAATAAAATATGTATACAGAAATATCACATCACAATCACTATGTGGCCTTATGAAACCACCAAAGGGGTACTCATCGAGTTCCTGACACTTGGACATCAATTCTCATCTCGTAAAATAACATATAAAATAATATAACTATCATCATTTCTGTCTAATCATCCCTCCATACTCCCACAAAGCTCAACATAGTATGAGAGGGGGTGTATAGGTTGTCATTCAGTGAGCCTAAGGTGTTCACGAAACACAATATACATGGTTCCCATTGGGCAAGTGCCATGCATACCAAACGAACAAAAGTGGGTTTTTAATCTATGTAAGACTCCACTCCTTATCTCATTCTCGAGATCAAGTGACTAGTCAATAGTACACCAATATTAACGTACATAGGTCATCTAAATGAAAACCATATAGGGAGAGAGAAAAAGGTATAGGTCACCATCTACTGAGCCTAAGGTGTTTGCAAAACACAATATATATGGTGCCCATTGGGAAATCTGCCATACATACCAAACAAATAGAGGTGGATTTTTAGTCTATGTAAGACTCCACCTCCTATCTCGTAGTAAGCTTGAGTGACTAGTCAATATTACTCATTTCCTCTCTCGAAACATACACTTTTTACCGATTTCTTCCCTTAGGGTCGATTAGTGCAAGGTTCACAACATTACACATAACTACATTACTAACATGATGGTGATTCATGCACATTAACCATAGCGTCTTACGCATGGCATATATACAAGGTATAACATAATAATTACTTTCATGAGTTATAATACATCATGTTTCCACATAAAGCAGGGAAAGTGCAAGCACTATACAATAAGGGCCATACGATCACCATATGCCCCTAATTCATGACATGAATAATCACATATTACAAAAATTATACATATGATGAACACAGTGACTAATATTACAACATATAGTCAATTACAATACAACATGGTGACACACACAATTCATCACAACATGGTGGCGACATCATGATATAATCCAATTCATTATATACCAATTTTGTCATACACATGTCGACACACCTACATATCAAAGAATAACCAAGACACTCCAACACTTTGTTTCACACATAACAAGAACGGTACCTCACACGTGAACTCCTCATCCTCATCGAATCCACCAAAAGGAGATTGAATACTCTCTTCAAAAACACATCAACATGATAACAAATAGGCACTAAGTAACATGCAAAACATTTGCATTCATAATATCACAATTACAACGTTGGTCACATCACAACATATATCACATTACTCTTCCCATCTCCACCACCACCATGTAAAATCATCACAACTCCAATCTTTCCCATAAGTTTGAAAGCATGAACCTCCGCTCTGATACCATATGTAATGCCCACAATTTTACACACAAATACAACAATAAAATTATCCGAAATTATTTTTATTACTTTAAATGCATGCGACACAACATCACATGGGATACAAATAAAGAACTCGACATCATGTAGGAAACTTACACAACATGAACCCACTCATATAATAGATAACATAGGGTACACATCAATTTCTTACTCAAATGATGTAAACCAAGACAATGACCCAACTATGGTAAGACACACAAGATAGGCATACTCCACAACATGGAATTTTTATGGTTTACATATTTATTACATTTAGTTTTCCATTATATAACCTTATAGGTTTCTAGTGAATTAAATTGGTAAGGGTGTAAAATTTCTTTTTAAAACTTTAAATACTTTATTTTCATATACCATTAGCCTTTAAAGAAAATGCACTGTTGGTTTCCTTTCTCAATTTCCATTAATTATCTATAGCTCATTTGTTAATTAAATTCATTTTAAACACCTACTTTCTCTCTTATTCATTCTTACGTTAAAGTATTTTTTCTCAAAATATGTTTAATTGATGTTAAATTTTATCCTCGTTAAAAGGTAACTGTTAAGGTTCTTTTTCAGATGTATATTCGATGTTTAAAATTTACCTTTTCTAGATAAGGGGAACTATAATGAGGTCAAGGCAGGAATTCTTAGGATTTAAGGGTGATTTAGATTCAAGATACCTCTTCCCATAAACATCCTTCCATCATAGTACCTTATTTTTCGTGTTACAGTTTGCTATAGTTCAACAATTAGTTTAAGTCGATTTAACATTTACACGTCCTAAATTTTTTATTTTGTTTTAATGATACAAGAATATGTGTTGGCTCAAATGTTTGATTTATCCAAGAACAATTCATATTTATTTTTTTTTATGACAACATGAAAATTTAAATAATTATAAGAATACTTCAATCATACATTATTCCTAAACAAATATCTTATTTACTCTTGTTTTCCATTACTCTTACATGGTTACTTTGGACTCTTATTGGCATTGTTTTAGAACAATTGTAATTCAAATGACACATAATTTACACTTAGGGATTCATGACTACAAGGAGTGGTGACCCTATACCTAACATGTCATTTCATCACTCTTAAAACTCAAGTATTAAAGCATATAACAAGACAACCTAACAACTATATGCTTTTCAAATTCCTTCCAAGGAACTATTTAAATCATTTAGTAAAATGCATTAGCGTTTATTTCACCAATACCCTTAAGATAGGCTCCATGTTATATTAACTTCAAAATAAATCATGAATGGGGTAACTACACCCATATGAGAGAACACATGGTAATCCACTACTACTAAGGGTCACAATTATCTAAGAGGGACAAAGGGAGTTAAAATGCAAAAAGTTATAAAATTTATGCTTTTGAAATCCTTCGAAGGTAATATTTACAATCATTGGTAAAATACATCATATCTCCTTTTTCATTAGCATCATAAAAGATCACTTGATGTATTACATTCATTTATACTTGAGGGTTTATACCCCACAACAAGAAAAAATTAGAGTAATGAAATTTTCCTATCTTGCAAAGCCTTCATGCCACTTGAGGTATTCAAAGACTACAATTTCTCACTTTGTTTAACACTTAACTTATAAAGTGTTCCAATTAGGTTTAGTTTAATTCCAATTGCACTCGGGGCTCTACGCGACTATATATAAGTTTAAAGTGTGAAAACATATTTATCCCATTAAAATTTCATAAGGGACAAAGATCTGTAAATCTATTAGTAGCGAAGGTGACACATTTATATGTGAGGAACTAAAGAGATCATTAACACGAGTTTAATTCATAGTAAAAATATGCATAACTCCTCTTGTTTCATCAAATCTTACGAATGGTTCATTCTATGATGAAGGTATCCCAAAACTATATTCTTAAGAATATGGTTGACCACTAGGACACAAAGTTCCAACGTGAGCATTGAATTATAACTCATCCGTGAAGATTAGTGGAACTATGACACCAAGAAGTGTTATTCATATTTACACTATGAATGACAAGGTTACTCAATTAATCTATAGCTTCATGCAAAAATACTTAAGTTATAGAAATGGTCTTTGAAGATTTTTCTTAAGTGTAGGACAAGAAGTCTAAATTTTGAGGATTAAATTATTTCTTAAGAACATTAGGGTTTTACAAACCTTGATGTGATATGATTGAGAGGGAGGGTATGAAAAAGGTTGAATACTCGCTGCATTTATATGTTTTTAAAATGTTAAGTTACTTCCAAAAAATTGGATTCTATCTATGAACCAAAATAACTATTAGGCAGGTGATTATTTCAATCGTCTAAACCATGAGATCCATTTTAAATCAACTTAACACCTATGAAGTGAACGGTATGCTTTTTACCCATTTAAAAAATTCAACTATCTTCCTCATTTATCTAGCTAACATAGTTGTTCCCACTTTAATTATGTGTCACTCTTACTATTGTTGTAAGTTTAGCTTTAACACAAGGAAGATACAAACAACATAATTTTCCACATACAATGTTTGAAATATAACGATCCAAGAGGAACAATAGTCTTCAACACATTGCTTTTGATAATGTAATTCTCTTTAATTCAATTTCCTTTAACATTCATAATTAGGAATAGATCAGGAAAAGGATGATGGATGAGAGAGAGAGCTCTTATATGGCTGGAGAGAGATACTTGGTGGCTAATTGTTTTTGGTGCACCTAACTTGTGAGACTATTAAGCTAATCTTGACTTGGAGAGAGGATGACCCACAAACTGAAGATCTTGAGAAGTGTTATTGAAAAATAAAATGATAAGTCAAATTCATCATCTTTGTAGATTTGTAGGAATTAAATAGACCAGAGATTTTGTCGGGATTGAGTGCGGATGAAAATGAGGATGTAAAGTCGAGGTCTAAGATCTAGCAGAGAGGGTTTCTTATTATACTTCACGTTCCTAAAGGGTAGGACATGAAAAATGTTTTCTTGGTGCTCCATGGATGTATGGAAATTCATCCCTAAGCTTAAATTATTAGAACATGTTCCACACTATCCTTCTTTTAAAGCACTTCAAATTTGTCGGCTCCATTTTCATTAGATTTTTTGGAATATGAAATATTTATGTGTGTGGCCGTATCAATGGGATCATTACTTTAGATCCAGCTACAAAATAAAGATCGAGACTTGTGTTTTCAAGTCGTTTTTTTTCTTGATGACACAAGAATACCCAAGAAAATTACCCTGAAATCTCCAGCATCCCGAGAAAATAATAGATGTGAAAAATTCAAAGTTTTACTATGCCAAATTTTCTACGGTGAGGAACGTACCATTTTCTTACATCAAGTTTTAAGATCCTAGTTTAAGAAGCGAGGCCTTGGAAGGAGAGTCGGGAGGATGATAATATAGTTGTAAATGAAGAAATTGAAACATAAAGCATGAAGTCCACTAGAGACAGAGCCAACAAAAAAAAATGTAATTTAGGATGGAGTGAGGGATCCTGTGGGTCAAGATGGTGTAAAGGATGGGATTTACTAGGTGGCGGGGAGGGAAAATATTTTAAATTCAAAGGTGGTTAATGCTCAAGTCGATGGAATAAATGTGAGCTTAGAGGATAATTCCCAAGGTGGGGATTATACCGTAGATCTATGGACTAATCTAGATGAGCAGATGAACCATGATGTGACACTTGTGATTAACCTTGGTAGAGGTGAAATGTTGCAGGATGAAGGTTTTTCTTGGAGAGTGATTTTGGTAAAAGGGATGGATGCTTAAATGTAATTAATAAGAAAAAGAAAAGATGGTAACTCGCCCTTTGATATTACTTGACAATCTCATTAGAGGGGCTCATTCTTGGAGGTTAGGGATACACTTTTATCAAGTTTCATTGACTATTTTGGGTTCTATTTTCTCACCTCTTGAGCTTCCTCCCCTTTGGTTTGTCTCTCTTGTCTACTTCTTTTTGGTCTTTAGGACCTGTTTCTTTGTTTTTCTTCTTTGTGATTCAATGGTTTATCCTTCATTATTTGTACAAGGTTTCGATTCCCTTCAAAACTTAGTTTTTACCTAATCTAAAAAACATTTGTAATTTATATCAATATCAATATTGTAATGTCATCTCATTGATTACAACATATCACGCGTCTAATCCTTCTTGTTCAAGTACCTATAACCAACATTGTGTTAGTCCTAGAAAAAGTATGGAATCCCTAAACTCAATCATAAATCCACACATTCATCATTTCAAAAAAATTAAGTTAAATAGCGGAGAGAGAGAAAGAAAGATACGGAGAGGGAAAGAAGAATTATTTCCTTTCTCATGCATTCACGCTTTCACATTCATTTAACTTAACACTTTAAGTACCGAGAGAGAGTAAGGATGAGAGAAAGTTAAAATACATTAGTTTCCATTCAAAATTTCACAACCATTTTCATTTCATTTCAAACCAATTTATGTTTCCCAATTCATTTATGTTCTCAAATCATACAAAGTATCATAGTCGTTTTTGGAGAAAGAAAAGGGTGGAGAGAGAAAATCACCATACATTTAAAAATTCATTTATACAAGATAAAAAATTAGAATAAAATTATACATATCATTGCAATAGTATTATGAGGTCACACACATGGCTAGAAGTCAAACAAGACTCGAAAAGGAGATTCTAGCTAATGATTAGAAAAATGTCAAAAATAGCAAAAGTGCTTACAAACCGGGTCTCAACACACTCGTTTCAAGTTCATCATATTTTTGATGATTCCTACTTATTTCCCCATATATAGAGAATTCATCGTGTCTAACGGAAGTTGATTATGATGAGCAGAGCTTAAATTACAAGCGAAAGTCTCGGCCATTATCAGTATTGCATGTCAGCATCTCTTATCATACAACAACTAGTGGGTCCCAAAACCCACTTGAAAATTAGTTTCGAAGGCATTTTCATGGAAATTAATGTGGTTTAGGATCCTCTTGTTGGCCATCTATAGAGGTAGGAGGTAGTGGTTTTTTAGTTTTCTCAAGCTAGAGACAACCGTAAGCCGAAACCATTTGTGATTTATTATAACGGCCTTCTCACTATAAGTGACCGATAAACAAGAGGGTTTAGGAATACAAATTTAAAGTGTCTTAAATAATTTCAAAATACTCTTTTAAGGTTCCGTAAGGTGTTCCATATTACTAAGGGTCATACAAAGAGTTTCGATTTTGGAGGTATTTTGGGTGTGGCGCTTCATGTGCGTGACTTTCAAGATCATTTTTTTAATCTTTTAATAGTTCTCATCAAGGTAAGATTTTTTAATTTTGGAATTAAATTCTCTATCATTCAACATTTAATTTTAAAAAGTTGGAAATGATGAAACAAAATTTAGTGCAACTAAAAAGGGAAAACCATACCTTTTTGTAAAACTCATGATCCCTACATTCAATGAAGACCACATCATCTTGCACATTCACTAAGTGTTAACCATGAGACCAAGAGTGATGAGATCCACAAAATTGATAGATGGACATAGTGTCACTAAAGTCCATGAGATCTAATACAAACTTAGTATTTCCACCAAACAACCAAACTAAACACACATATGTATACAATCCTTTCATTACTCCAAATCCATACTTTATTTAGGCAACGAGGAGGCCTTCAGGAAAAATGCTCAAACCAATTTGTTGGTAAATATCCCATTTACATTGTTTTTCCTAAAAATATAACATGTTAATCCAAGGAAAAACACACTCAACTGGTTCACATATTTCATGGAATTTGGAAAATACAAAAAAATTTTCTAAAAGTTCTTAAACAACTCTACTCGATTTCATGTCATCATGCCGTAGCATTCCATTGTCACCTAATGAGGTTCTTTGGAAAGCCTTTAACAAAACCATTTGGTGTTAATCCATGACCAAGAGACTCTCCTTTTCTTTACTAGGTATTTTATTTAATGGCAAACATTCATGTGGCCTGAGTAATATCTTATTTTGGCATACATGTCCATCGAGAACACTTATAATTAAGACTTATGAGAGGATACCATTATAATAAGCTATCTAGAGTTATCCACACCTGTTTAGCAACTACTTTAGGTGTAGGAAATGAAAAAGAGACTAAACTATAGAGACATTCATGAGATAATGGAAAAGGGTGCTTTCAATGTATTATACAATTCCTACTAAAATAAAAGATAAAGAAAAGGAAAATGTAATGCCAAGGATGAGTGCACCTAAAAATGGTGCATTAAGGTAGAAATGCATATGAAGATAGATCATATAAAACATTAGGAATGAAGCACCTTCCATCCCCTAGATCTTCTTTTGACATCAAACAGAACCTCAAGTCAGGGGATATTATTCTCATATGACATTAAACCCGCCTCATACATAGACATGCAACGAGATCGATCCATTTTTATATAGTAGAATGTGGAAAAATTATAGATGAAGATTATCTCCATCTGTTGGGCTGATTTAACCAATATTGAATGATTTACATTTTTTATGGATATTTGAGAGATATCCAAATTAACATAGTTCACCATCAAGT
Source organism: Taxus wallichiana var. yunnanensis (assembly GCA_018340775.1). Lineage (NCBI taxonomy): Eukaryota > Viridiplantae > Streptophyta > Pinopsida > Cupressales > Taxaceae > Taxus > Taxus wallichiana. The sequence goes on from CM031241.1 coordinate 140,755,014, forward strand.
TCTTTTTATTTAACTATGGAGTAAATAAATCTTCTTTACCATGGTTAGTAAACCTCCTTACAATATTCTAATCTTAAAACTTGTGACTATCCATTACTAAAAATTTACAATGTTAACTTGGTTCCATCGTTGTTAACACCTTGGATCCCAAAAGATGTTCTTGAATTATTATGCAAAGGAAAAAGACAAGCTCTGAAAGGACGTTCGAGGATGTTTAATTTCCATGATCCACTAAAAGGCTCCTCATACCCCAGTGACAAAGGCAACTTTCAAAGATAATCTAAATGGAAAATTCAAACATTGATTTTCCCCTCCTATCACTTGCACATTCTCATATGTTTTTAAAAATATATTATATTTAATTTTACTTTTTATTTTAAGGATTTAAATGGAAGCTTATTTCCCTCCCATTTTAAGAGCATCATCCTCGATTAGTCATCAATAAAAAGCTCAAGGATACATAAACCAAGTCAATAGTCACACATGTCATTTTAACAAATCAATTTTTCGATACAATATGACCACAAGGAAGTAAAATTTTTTTAGCAATATATGAAATTTTAATGTTTGTGAAGATTGGTAGTTAGTTATCTTTTATTTTATTACTACTATTTATCTTTTAAATTATTTCTTAATTCCATTTCTTAATCTCAAAATTTTATTGTTTCATTTTTATTTTTAAATTATCTGTATGTTAGTAGGTGACATCAATACTAATTTGTCTCAAGATGTCCCAAAAATCAACTCAACACTAATGGTCCCATGAGACATCTTACTACATACTTTAAAGACTGTATCACATGACAAGACCTCTAATTCCACCATGTAAACACAATTAAGTATTCACTAACAAATAATTTCCATCAATTATGTCATAAGCATAAATCCAATACACACATGTGACTACAAACAAAATCATCACACTGATACATATACAACTGGTATCACATGACCCAAATACCATGACTATACCGACATAGTGCCAAGTCAATATCCAATAGTACATAGTAACCAAGAGGAGACCAAACCTCAATCATAAAATTCTAACAAGACTCATAAGAGTACAATGTAATTCATAGTTCACAACTCACACATCACAAAACATCACAAAATAACTCCATATATCTCCCAAAGCATCACAAAACAACTCCATATACCTCCCAAAGCATCACAAAACAACTTCATATACCTCCCAAAGAGAAAGAATCATAGTGCCAAAACCAAGCCGGGTCGCTCTACCATAGAGCCCCATCTAAAATATTTCTCCCATATCATCAGATATTGGGTCACTAAACCATAGATCCCCATCTCCTTATTTCTCCATTTAATGAGGTTGGGTCACCCTATGGCCTTAGGAACATAAATCCTGTCACCCCTACCCAAGTGGCATAGTAACTTGTAGTTTAAAAATACATATCCCTATGACCCCCATTTGGGTGTACCCCATACATCGAAGAGGGTCCATAGGTCCAACCACTTCATGGTTAATCCCATTACCCTATTCCAACAAATTACAACATTAGAACCAAGATAAAATCCATTTCAAATGTCAAGTGGAAAAATATCCCAAGCCTTGGGCTAGGTTATAAAAAATTTAAACTTGAAAATCAAATTTAAAACTAAGAAAACTAAATGGCTAAATAGTCATAGTTAGTGTAAAAATGCGCATGTTAGTATGACAACCAAATAAAATGCCCAAAATTGCAATAACTCAACAAAAAATTAAATAGAGAAATATGTTAGTTTTATAAGAAAGAGAAAAGAAAAGTTAAATTTATGAATAAAATATGTATAGATAAATATCACATCACAATCACTATGTGGCCTTATATGGCCACCAAATGGGTACTCATCGAGTTCTAGAACTCATGGACATCAATTCTCATCTCGTAAAATAACATATCAAATAATATAACTTTCATCACCTCTTCTAGAATCATCCCTCCATACTCCCATAAGGCTTAACATAGTTTGAAAGGGGGGTGTATAGGTTTTCATTCACTGAGCCTAAGGTGTTCATGAAACACAATATACATGGTGCCCATTGGGAAAGTTCCATGCATACTAAACGAAAAGAAGTGGGTTTTCAATCTATGTAAGACTCCACTCCCTATCTCATACTTGGCTCAAGTGACTAGTCAATTATACACCAATGCTAAGGTACATATAGGTCATCTAAATGAAAACCATATAGGGAGAGAGAAAAAAAGGTATAGGTCACCATCTACTGAGCTTAAGGTGTTCGTGAAACACAATATACATGGTGCTTATTGGGAAATCTATCATGCATACCAAACAAATAGAGGTGGATTTTCAGTCTATGTAAGACTCCACCTCCAATCTTGTAGTAAGATTGAGTGAATGGTCAATGGTACTCATTTCCTCTATCCAAACATACACTTTTTACTAATTTCTTCCCTTAGGGTCGGTTAGTGTAAGGTTCACAACATAACACATAACTACATTACTAACATGATGGTGATTCATGCACATTAACCATAACGTCTTACACATGGCATATATAAATAGGTATAACACAATCAATTACTTTCATGAGTTATAATACATCACATTTCTAGATATTGCGGGAAAGTGACAAACACTATTGTACAATAAGGGCATACGATCACCACATGCCCCTAATTCATGACATGAATAATCACATATTACATGAATTATACATATGATGAACACAATGACTAATATTACAACATATAGTCATATTCAAAATTACAACATGGTGACGCACACATGATTTATCACAACACATTAGCGACATCATGATATAATCCAATTCATTATATACCAATTTTTTTCATACAACCCATCAAGACACACCTACATATCAAAGAATAACCAAGACACTCAAACACTTTGTTTCACACATAACAAGGTGGTACATCACAAGTGAACTCCTCATTGAATCCACCAAAAGGATAGAATACTTTAATCAAAAGCACATCAACATGATAACAAATAGGCACATTAAGTGACATGCACAACATTTGCATTCATAATATCACAAATTACAACATTGTTCACATCACAACATATATCACATTACTCTTCCCATCTCCACCACCACCATGTAAAATCATCACAAATCCAATCTTATCCCATAAGTTTGAAAGCATGAACCTCACTCTCTAATACCATATGTAATGCCCACAATTTTACACACAAATACAATAATAAAATTATTCGATTTTTTTTATTACTTTAAATGCATGCGACACAACATCACATGGGATCTAAATAAAGAACTTGACATCATGTAGGAAACTTACACAAACATGAACCCACTTATATAATAGATAACATAGGGTACACATGAATGTTCAACTCAAATGATGTAAACCAAGACAATGACCCAACTACGGTAAGACACACAGGATAGGCATACTCCACATCATGGAATTTTTATGGTTTACATATTTATTACATTTAGTTTTCCATTATATAACCTAATAGGTTTCTAGTGATTTAAACTGGTAAGAATGTAAATTTTCCTTTTTCTAACACTTCAAATACTTTATTTTCATATAGCATTAGCCTTTAAAAGAGAATGCATTTGTTGGTTTCTTTCTCAATTTCCATTAATTTTTCAGACCTCATTTTTGTTAATAAATTCATTTAAACACCTATGGGACTCCTAATATTCATTCTCACGTTAAAGGTTTGTTTCTCAAAATATGTTTAATTGACATTAAATTTTATCCTCGTTACGAAAGGAACTAACAAGATGTTAAGGTTCCATTTTTCAGACGTATATTGATGTTTAAATTTTACCTTTACTACATAAAGGGAACTATCATGAGGTCAAGGAAGGAATTCTTAGGATTTAAGGGTGATTTAGATTCAAGATACCTCTTCCCATAAACATCCTTCCATCATAACCTAATTTTTTCATTATAGTTTATATAGTTCAATAATTTTTGAATCCATTTACCATTTTCACATCATGAAATTTTATTTATATATTTATCATTCAAGGATTATGTTTGTTTGAATTTTTCATCTCTCGAAGACAATTCATATTTATTTTTGAACAACATGAAAATTTATAAATCAATTGATAAGACTTCATGACATAAATATTCTAACCAAAATATCATTTACTCTTATACTATTTTACACTTAGGTGGTTACATTCATATCACTATTCACATTGTTTTAGAACAAATATAATCCAAATGACACATAATTACACTTCAAGGGTTCATGAATACAAGGAGGGTTGACCTTGCAAAAAAATAACTCATTTCATCACTCTTAAACACCTAAGTATTTAAGTATATAACAAGACAACCCAACAACTATATGATTTTCAAATTCCTTCCAAGGAACAATTTAAATCATTGGGTGAATATGCATTAGTGTTTCTTTCACCAATAACCTTAAGAGAGGCTCCATGATCTATTAACTTCAAAATAATTCATGGATGGGTGAAACTACACCAATATGAGAAGCACATGCTAATCCACTACTACATGCTAATGGACACATTTATCTAAGAGGGACAAAAGGGTATCAAATCCAAAAATTATAAAATTTTATGCTTTTCAAAATTCTTCTAAAGTAATATTTGCAATCATTGGTAATAATTAATCATAGTTCCTTTTTTCATTAACATAATAAGAGGTCACTCAATGTATTACATCCATTTCTTCTAAAAGGTTTATACACCCAAACACAAGACAAAATTAGAGTAATGAAATGTCCCTGTCTTGCAAATCCTTCATGCCACTTGAGGTATTCCAAGACTACAATTTCCAATTTTGTTTAACACTTAGCTCATAAAAGGTTCCAATAGGTTTACCTTAATTCCAAATGCACTCAGGGCTCTACGTCTGACTATATACCAATTTAAGGTGTGAAAACATATTTATCCCATTAAACCTTTGTAAGGGACAAAGATCTTAAGTTGTTACTAGCCAAGGTGACATATTTATCTGTGAGGAACTAAAGAGATCATTAACACGAGTTTAATGCATAATACAACTAGTGCACTAACTCCACTTGTGTCATCAAGATCTTATGAAGGGTTCATTCAATGATGAAGGTATCCCAAACTATCTTCTTAAGAATATGGTTAACCACTAGGACACTAAGGTCCAACGTGAACATTGAACTCTAACTCATCCATGAAGATGAGTAGAACTATGACACCAAGAAGTGTTAGTCCTATTTACCCTATGAATGACAAGGTTACTCAACTGATTTGTTGCTTTGTGTAAGGACACTTAAGTTATAGAAATGGTCTTTGAATAATTTTCTTAAGTGTAGGACAAGAATTCTAATTGTGAGGATTAAAGTATTTCTTAAGACATTAGGGTTTTGCAAACCTAGATGTGACATGATTGAGAGGGAGGGTATGAAAAGTTTGAATACTCACTACATTTATATGGTTTAAAATTTATAAGGTACTTTTAAACATTTTTATTTTATCTATGAACCACAAATAACTATTAGGTAGGTGATTATCTCAAATCTAAACCATGAGATCCATATTTAAATTCAAAAGGGCTTAATAGCTATGAAGTGAACGATATGCTATTTACCCATTTAAAAAAATTAACTATCTTCCTCGTTTATCTAAATAACACGGTAGTTCCTACATTAATTATGTGTTACTCCTACTAGTGTTGTAAGGTTAGTTTTAACACAAGGCAGATACAAACAACATAGTTTTTCATATATAATGCTTGAAATATAACAGTCCAAGAGGAACAATAGTATTTAACACACTAATTTTGACAATGCAACTCTCTTTAATTCACTTTCATTTGATATTCGCAATTCATATCAACATAAAATATCTTAATGTCATCTCACTGATTACAAAATATCACACTCTTAATCCTTTTTGTTCAAAGTACTTGCAACGAACGTTGCATCAGTCTTAGGACTGGTATGAAAATCCCATACACTCAAACATAAATCAAAACATTCATCATTTCGAACATTTTCAATTAAATAGAAGAGATAGAGGAGAGAGAGAGATAGATAGGGAGAGGGAAGAAGAAAAACTTCATTTCTCATGCATTCATGTTTTCAAACGCATTTTGCACTTAAAGTTTTTGTACTAGAGAGAGAGAGTAAGGATGAGAGATAAAGTTAAGAGACATTATTTTCCATTCAAAATGTCAGAACCATTTTCATTTTATTTCAAACCAATTTACATTTCCCAATTCATTAACATTTTCAAATAAGCGAAAGTATCATAGTCGTTTCTAGAGAGAGCAGGGTTCATTTTAAGAGACCTCCTGGAAATCGGAGGTGGAGAATACCTGGCGAATATCCCCGGAATCTGGTTTCACAGGAAGGTGAATTTTTTGGGGGTTGTATGAAAAATTTTGCTTTGATTATCAAGCACTACGACGAGAAGGCTGCGAGACACGCGACGGAGATTTTGTCAACAAGTCAGCGCGTCAAAAAAATCTTGATGTGGCGTCGAAAAAGACCTTAGTGACGCGCGTCAACTATTTTTTTTTACGCAGCGTGACGTAAAATCTCCCGTCGCGTGTGTCAGCCTTCTGTCAGTAGTGCTTGATAATCGTGCAAAAAATTCATCAACCCCCAAAAAATTCACCTTACCTCTGTGAAACCGTCGACCTCTGCTTTCTCATCAAAAAAATCTCCGTGTCATGCATCAACAAACTCTTTGTCATGTGTCTACTATGCATCAATATCTATTGTACCTCCTTGTCGCTTTAAAAAAATGCAATGGCGTGCGTCAACAGGCCTTAGTGATGTGCGTCAACAGGCCTTAGTGATGCGTGTCAACGAACCTTAGTGATGCGCTTAGTGACGCGCGTCACTAAGCGTGTTACGCTGACGCGTCATAAGCGTCTTTTTTTGACGCACGACAAACGGAAATATCCTATCATGCATCTGCAACCTCTGCCCTCTTCTTGCTCATCGAAAAAAACTCCATGTCGCTCGTCAACAAAATCTTTTGTCATCGTCAAGCCTATGTATGCGTCGATATCTCACAGATCTCCTTTCTGCAAACCCTCCTTGTCACGCATCATAACACCCCCTTGTCACGCGTCTATAATACGGGATATATCATATTGTTGAAAAATGTGAAGTAGAAGTGTTCTACCTGGCGAATAATCTAGGTTTATATAGGGGATATTTTTCAAGGGTAGGTGAAGCCGACCCCTAAAAAAATTAAAGTGTAATTTTTAGGCGAACAGGTCACTGGCCCATGCCAAAAATTTGCCTTTTCAAAATTTTCAAAAATGGAATATTCACCATATTACGAATATTCGCCACTAAAATTTTCCCTGAGAGAGAGAAGATGGTGGAGAGAGAAAATCACCATACATTTCAAAATTCATTTATACAAGATAAAATATCAAATAAATTATACATAGCATTGCAACGGTATTATGAGTTCATACATGTGGCGAAAGTCAAACCATACTCATTAAAGGAGATTTTAGCTAAGGTTGTGAAACTGTCCAAAACAACAGAAGTTCTTACAAACTGGGTCTCGAATACACTTGTTTCAAGTTCAATCATAAAGTTTGATGATTCCTACTTATTCCCAAATATATATAGAATTCATCGTGTCTAACGGAAATTGATTACGATGATTAGAGCTCAAGTTACAATGTAACTATAGGGGACGATTATTGTAGTTACATCGGAACTCTTATCATCACAAGCGACTAGTGGGCCCCAAAACCCACTTGTAAAATTATCTTTCGAAGGCATTTTCAATAGAAACAATGTGGGTTATGATACTCTTGTTGGAATTATAGAGGTAGGAGTTAGCGGAGTTTTCGTTTAGACTCAAGCTAAGTGACAATCATAAGCCAAAATCGATCATGTTTTATTAAAACAACCATGTCACTATATGTGACTAATAAAAGAGGGTTTAGGAATATGAATTTCAAGTGTGTTAAATAATTTTAAACAACTCAATTAAGGTTCCCTAAGGTGTTACATGTTACCAAGGGTCATGTAAAGAGTTTCAGTTTTCTGGTACGTTTTGGTGTGGTGCTTCGTTGACTTCCGAGATATCTTTTTTAATGTTTTAACAATTCAAATCAAGGTAAGATATTTTCAATTATTGGAATTACATTCTCCATAATTCAATATCTAATTTTAAAACGCTAGAAATGATGAAGGGAAATTTAGTGCAAATGAAAAAGGGGAAAATCTTACCTTTTTAATATAAAACTCATGATCCTCGCATTTCTCGAGACCGGATCAGCTTGCCACATTTAACAAGGGAAAACCAGGAGACCAAACATGATGAGCTCCAAAAAAACTGTCAGATGGCCATAGTGTCACTAGAGTCCCATGATATGATATAATACAAACTTTATATTTCCTCCAAACAACCAAACCCGACACTAATGTATAAAATCCTTTTCAGTTGCTCCAATGCTTTATTTAGATGCAACCAAGGAGGCACTAGGAAAAATGAAACTGATTTGCTAGTAAATCTACCCTAGAATTTCCTTGAAATTTTGTTAAGCCTAAAAACCACAACCATTTTGTGTTAATCCACGCATTTCCATGAGACGACTTCTTTTCTTTACTGGGTATTTTGTTAAACAGGTCATGTGGCCTGAGTAATCTCCCTTATTTTGCATACATGTCCATCAGAACACTTGTAATCAAGAGTTCTGACAGGATCCCATTATACCAAGCTCTACTGGTTGTCCATACCCTGTTCCAGCAACTCCTCCAGGCGTAGGGAAGAATGAAAGAGACAAGAATTGTAGAGACATTCATGAGATATCAGAAAAAGGTGATTTCAATGTATTATACAATAAAACTACTCAAAATAAAATATAGAGAGCAAGGAAAACGTGTTGCCAAGGATGAGTGCGTGCAACACAGGTAGTCAGAAGAAAAGAAGCAAGATCATAACAACTATACATTATGCCTAAATGAAGCACATCTTCATCCCCAATCTTCTTCTGCATACATCAAACAGAACCGCGACAGGTAGAAAATATTCTCAGAGACATAAAACCCGCCTCATACATAGATACAATAGATCGATCCATTTTTATATAGTAGAATGAGGAGAACTTATGGTTACAGATTATCTCCATCTGTTGGGCTGATTTAACTTATATTGGTACTGATTTTATTTTTTAGATGGCTATTTGAGAGATATCCATTTAACATAGTTCCCGGTCAGGTTTTGTTTATTTAATTATGAGAGTAAATAACTATGCTTTACCATGGTTAGTAAAACAGAGCTTCAACTTTTATAATGGTTGCGACGATTCAATTACTAACAAATTTACAACGCTAACTTGGGTTTAACTGTTGTTAACGGCTTGGATCCTAAAAAGAGCGCTTGAATTATTATGCAAGGAAAAAGACATTTCTGAAAGGATGTTCAGGATTCGTCACTTCCCATGATCCACCAACTAACGGGTGCCCTGACAAATGCACCTCAAAGATAATCTAAACGGAAAATTCAAACATTGATCAAGTTCTCCCTCCCACTTACATGTATCTCACATACGTTTTCCAAGTATGAGAAAAATATATTTTTTCAAATAACAAATTTATTATATAAATCCATGATTAAACGGCTCAAGGATTGAAATGAAGGGGTATTAGTTCATTTTTGACACACAAAATACAACAGTAAAATTATTAGAATAATATTTTTTTCTTTTGTGTGTCAAATATGCAGCATTATAGTACCAAAGTTTTGTATCATCCCCCTTCAAAGACAATTGCATTATTGAAGTTTGAAATTTGAGTGAACATCATCCATATCACGAGAGTGAGTTGGTTTCTTCTTGAGCTAATTTTCCATTTCGGCATTAACTTTCTTAAAACCATGTTTTCAACCACCAATAATCTTTTTCTGCATGATCTCTTAAGATATAATAGGATTTTTAGATGGTGATGTAAATTATTCTCTTTAAAGTAATTTTAGAGCATGGTCCTATGGAAGGGGGCTCCATAAATATCTCAACGGAGCTTCTCCAGAAAAGTTAGGAGCATTTTAGCAGCTTCAAGGTCCCAAGTTGATTTTGGTTTTTTTCTTTGTAAATTTTATTTTTTTAGATAATTGTTGATTTGTTATTTTTTTCATTTTCAGATGTTTCTTTACCTCCAAATCAATCCCGTCATCCATCCCCAAATGAAGAGGAAGAAAAAACATCCCTAGAACACCCCCTTCTATTGTCAGGCATCCTCCTAACACCCAACAACAAATTTTGGGGAAATTACAAACCACAAATTACAAATTCAGGGTTTAATAGAAACTTTAAACAACCCTAATGCCACGAATCCTCACCATCAAAACCTAGCCACATCATTAGGATCATTGTTATCTAATATTGACAATGTGGTAGGAAAATTAACACATGGGATAGTTTCAAAAACAACTACCACAATTTTTATTCAGATAAGTTGTCCTATGATGTGGTGAAAAGAAAAAAATCACAAAGGAAAATTGTGTGCATTATTTACAGATCCCAAAACTAATGCACCATTACGATTGGATTGTAGAAGATTCCCCATACACTTGGTGCAATCATGAGGGGATTAAAAATAATTTTTGGGATAGGTGGTGGATGGTTTTTGACCAACCACCTTGTAATAATTTTGAGGTGCCCCAATATTTCTTGAGGAAACTCTATTATGAGTTCATCCTCAATGAAATACCTAACTATTATGACATTAGATATTTTCAGGGTAGAGGCCAAGGCTCTACATAGGATAGGGTGGGGGCACATCATTTACAAACCATCCAGCTAGGCCCATTGTTCACCCTCCTTTTCAACATGTTTCAGTCCCTTTTGTTGTGATGGAGATAGTGGAGGTTCAGACCCTCGACTCCATTAGATCATTGACTCATTCACTACTTCATCATGGCACTCATCTCTCCCAGGGTGATGAGGTTGGTCCTTCTAGGGAGAAAACATCATATACTATAGAGTGTCATGCTTGTGGGAGCATAGACACGTATGTGGTTGATGTGGTAGATGCACAGCATAGCGAGACAACTCCACAGTCTCACCAGACAGATCCACAGCCTCATGACACAGCTCCACAGCCTCACGAGGAAACTCCACAGGCTGAGTAGGGTGCCCGATTGGAGGAGGCACATCATGATTCTTGTGTTGCAAAATATTATCATCATAGATTCTATACTAGATTCGACATTTGGTATTGACCTTCAGGTAATTTTACATGAAATTAGTTGCAATTGAATATATATTTTGTACAAAATCTTATAATAAACCATGTTAATCAATTGTGAATGAAAATTAAAGAGATACATGTGTTTTTATAAAATTACAGGGTCAAAGTATGCATCCAGTGTCACATTCCCCTTCTTCACATAGTGAATGTCGGTATGGGTTTGCATGTTGGTGAATTTACTAATGTAAGTTTTATTATTTTTATTAATCATATACATGAAGAGAACATGAACTATAGTTAACATATGAATTTACTAATGTGAGTTTTATTATTATTTTAGTTGATGACATCATTACAGTCTCTTGTTGAGATTCGTCGATCATTAGATATCGGAGTTGATATGGCCATAGCTTTTGTCGTCCCTCTTACACAGGTATATGTGTTGGTAAATTTATTTATATAATGAATTGATTGTATTAAATAACATCATTTATTATTATTTAATTACATTCACACATGTATTCTAATTTTTTCATCATGGTTGCCACAGAGGAGTTTTTTACTCCAGTTCATGTGCATCTGGTACTGATGTTGATGATATTGAGAAGCAAATGATGATTGACAGTGATCATCAGATAGCAGTAAGTATTTATTTTTAAGTAGTGTCATTTTATATATGTCATTAATTGTATACTAATGGGTATGTTGTTTATTTATATTAATAGATTGATCTACAAGCATCCTATGAGCGGAGGAGGTCTGAGCGAACTAAGAGGGGGCATTCCACTGATGTGCTTGAGTCATCTTCCAGGTGCACCCAAAGAGAACTAAATTATTTGATGATAGGGTCCCATAGTTTAGATGTATATGGATTTTGTTGTCTTCCTTCATGGCATATTGGCGTAGATGTATACGGATTTATGTTTTGTCTATGTATATCATTGTATATGCTACATGGCTTTGTTAAGACATTGATTTTGATCAAATTTTGTATGTTATCAAGCATTTTTGAAACAATATAATATATGCAAAAAAATTGTTTTAAAACTTGTATGTAAGTGGATTAGTATGATATCATGTATGTATGTTATTTTAATATGTATTATTAGTGTTAATTTATTTTATGTTTTAAACATGGGAATTAAAATCCATATGTAACTAATTTTCAATTTTTCCAAGTTGTAATATAATCATTCAATGCCATCAATTATAATAATATAATGTCAATGTTAATGTTATCCACTTCCTGGAATCTCAATAATTCAAATGAAATGTATGTAATGAGATAACACAATATTACATTAAGTCTAATAATTAAATTGTAACTACAGAGAAAGAGATAGAGGGAATGTAAGAGGGGTAGACATAGAAAGAGAGAATGGGGGTGAGAGAAAGAGATAGAGAATGCGAGAGTGAGAGATAGAGAAAGAGTGAATGAGAGAGAGAGTGAGAGAGAGAGAGAGAGAGAGAGAGAGTGAGAGAGAGAGAGAGAAAGAGAAAAAAGAGAGAAAAAAGAGAGACAAAGAGCTATGTTGTCAGGATACTTAAGATTTTACATTAAGTGTTCAAAACATTCAATATACTTAAGATTTAATAGTATGATCAATTCAAAACATTCAATATACTTAAGATTTCACATTACATCTATGATATATAAATATTATATTCTTTATGTTTCTTCCATTTCCTTTGAGATTAATTTTTGTGTTGCGATGGTGGCCATAAAACATGTATATAGGGAGCTCTTGAAGGACCTATTTAATTAGGATGATTCTAACCTGCCAATGATAACTAAAGAGGTCAGTCCACTAGTTGGTTCTTGCATTCATATTATCCAAAATCACTTTCTAATCATCGTTAAGGATGCAGGAAGGAAACAATGTTGTGCCTTAATAGTTTCTAGGATAGGATGATCTTTGAAATTTCAAGCTATGTAATTTATAGTTACAAATATTTCTATTAGTATTGAAGATCACCTGAGACATTATCTCATAAATAACTTGTACGTAGGCTGAGATATATGTCCAAATTTAATTAAATAGCTTCTTTCCTTGGCCAATTGTGATGATCCCAAATAATTACCTCAAACATTCTTGATATCCTTTGAATATTTTCTTTTCAATAAAATACAAGGATCTTTTTTATAGTTTGGACTCCAATGTTGAACATCTATGTGGCAACGACCATATCTGTCATGAGAAATGTGAAGTTTCTAGAGTATGTGTAATCCTTACCAAGTTAGTGAGACAAATAGGCACTTTGACGTGGAAGAAGAGGTTACTTTTGAATATGAACATGTATTAGAACAAAATGGCTTGCACAGAGATTGTTGTGTTCTCATCCCACCTTTAAAATTGAATCATGAAGGTACACATTTACACCAAAAGAGAGAGAGAGAGAGAGAGAGAGAGAGAGAGAGATTGAGAGAGAGAGAGAGAGAGAGAGAGAGAGAGAGAGAGAGAATGAAAAAAGAGAGAGAGTGTGATAACTAAAAGGTCATCCATTGGTTGGTTCTTGCATTCATATTATCAAAATCACCTTCTAATCATCCTTAATGATGTAGGAAGGAGTCAATGTTGTTTCTTATTAGTTTCTAGGACAAAATGATCTTTTTGGTCTCTAGGATCTTAAGGGACTACATCCGGACATATCCCAAAAGAAGTAGCCCATAAGCACAAGCAAAATGGCTTCTCTGTATTTGCAAAAAATGGAGCCTCCACCAATCTTTACATTACTTTGACACTTAAACTACACTATTTTTGCATTTGCAAACAATAGAACACCGAGAGAACCAAAAGGAGATGGAGAAAATGAGATATTATTTTGTAGAGGGTCCCCACATGAGGTGTAGGATCAAACAAGATGTCTCTAGGTGTCACGGAGAGACCGAGATATCACCCATCAAAGTTACATCATTTTTGGTCTCTCGGGCTCTTAAGGGACTACGCCCAGATGAAGTAGCCTGAAAGCAACGGCTCCATCCTACACCAAAAAAGCCTCCAAAATGTTTACTAGACACCCCGATGTGTTGGTAAAATCCATTTGGTGCCAAGTGCCAAGTGCCATTTGCAAAATATTGCATTTGACAGTCTTACACTGACTTAAACTACACTATTTTGCACATTTGCAAACAATAGAACACCGAGAGAACCGTAAGGAGATGGAGAAAACTGAGATAGGATTTTGTAGAGGGTCCCCACATGGAGGTGTAGGATCAAACAAGACATCTCTAGGTGCCACGAGAGACCGAGATATCACCCATCAAAGTTACAACATTTTTTGGTCTCGGGCTCTTAAGGGACTACGCCCAAACATAAGTAGCCTGAAAAAATGGCAATCACCATCTATGCACAAAAAAAAGCCTCCATAATATGTTTACCAGGCCACCTAGATGTGTTGGGCATGTCCATTTTGGTGCCAAGAGCTACCGTTTGCAAAATATTGCATTTGACAATCTTACACTGACTTAAACTACACTATTTTGTGCATTTGCAAACAATAGAACACCGAGAGAACCAAAGGAGATGGAGAAAACTGAGATAGATATTTTGTAGAGGGTCCCCACATGGAGGTTTAGGATCAAACACTTTTTTGAGACATGAGACTCTCTAGTCTAGGAGAGACCGAGATATCACCCATCAAAGTTACAACATTTTTTGGTCTCGGGCTCTTAAGGGACTACGCCCGGACGAAGTAGCCTAGAAGCAAACACCATCCTGCACCAAAATGGAGCCTCCATAAGCATTTACCAGGCCACCTAGACATTTTGGTATAGTCCATTTGGTGCCAAGAGCTACGGTTTGCAAAATATTGCATTTGATAGTCTTACACTGACTTAAACTACATTATTTTACACATTTGCAAACAATAGAACACATCAAGAGAAAAAAGAGATGGAGAAAACCAGATAGATTTTTTGTATAGGGTCCTCAGGGTCATGACAACAGGAGGTGTAGGATCAAATGAGATCTCTCTAGTTCCACGAGACCAGAGATATCACCCATCGTCAAGTTACAACATTTTTTTTGGTCTCGGGCTCTTAAGGGACTACGCCAAATGAAGTAGCCGAAAGCAAAAAACACATCCTACACCAAAATGGAGCCTCCATAAGCATTTACTAGGCCACCCATGATGTGTTGGCATCCATTTGGTGCCAAGAGCTACGGTTTGCAAAATATTGCATTTGACAATCTTACACTGACTTAAACTACACTATTTTTTTTCATTTTGCAAACACATAGATCAATCAAAGAACCTTTTCCTTTTGAGATGGATAAAACCAGATAGGATTTTTATAGTTTCATGACATGGAGGTGTAGGATCAGATGATGACATCTCCTAGTTCCATAGAGACCGAGAAATCACCCATCGAAAGTTAGAGCCTTTTTTGGTCTTAGGGCTCTTAAGGGACTACACTAGATGAAGTAGCTCAGGAAGCTGACACGACACCATTAGTCTTGCACCCAAAATGGATCCTCCATAAGTGTTTACTAGGCCACCTGATGTGTTGGCATAGTTCATTTGGTGCCAAGAGCTACTTTTTGGAAAATAATGGATTGGAAAACCTCTCACTCTTTCTTCCTCTCATGTATTCTTTCTCTCTCTCACATAATCTCAATATCATCTCATCTCTCTCTTTTTCCTTTCTTTTTTGAAACAAATTTCACATTTCTCATATTTCCATGTTTGACACCTTGTGTCACATGTTCTCCAGACCTCCATAATGTATTGAGCTCACCATGTTCTTGTTAGTTGTTACTAAGTAGCACTTCAAAGTTTTAATTTTCAAGGTACAATGATTACATTGATAGGGAAGTGGGAAGCCATATTAGTCTTGTTGATAGTACTCATTACCCATGAAATCAAGTTCTCCAAGCTTTCATTTTCTTTTCTCATCTTCCACATCATATTGATAAATGATTTGATAGGGAGCTTCCCTCTTCAATGGTGATACACCAATATGAATATGATCCTCGAGATTCATTCCTCATCCCACCATAATACCATTACAAATGAACTTTGTTGTTGGTAATGTTGCATGGTCATTTTCCTTTTTGAGAGAGAAAGAAAAGTTGAGGGAACAAAAAAGAGGGCCATTACCACCAAAATATTCCAAGGCCTCAAGGACATGGAAATTACAATCATAGCAATAGGAGACATGGAAATTATGATGAATCTCTTTGAATGTTCTTTTAAAAACTTGAAATGGATTCATTTAGAGATAACTATGATGAAGCAGATGAGCCATTTTCAGTTGAATACTCTCTGTCAATACTAATAAGATATATGAACCAAATTTCCCTTGTTGGTTTCCAAACAACTTGAAATGCATTCTTAATGAGAGAATTAGAGGAGGAGGTTACCTGTAAGATGGCATACCAGTTGATGAGGCCTGAAGATAGTTTAGAATGAGCAACAAGGTGCACCTCAATGAAATTTATCATGGGTGACAATCCCTCGAGGGCAAGGGTACAACTTGTAAGCATTATGGGAAAACTTGTAGCTTCCTCCCACATTAGTTGCATCAAACAACTTATCTCCATTCTTCATACCACCATCTTCTGCACTACAAGGATCGGAAAACCTCATATATTTCTAGGTAGGTCTCATAAGTGAGTTCATCTTTTGGAATATCAATATTAGGACCAACCAATATTTTTCATTCCTTAGCTTCTCTTAGCTTTTGAGAATAAAAATTCTCTACTAATAGTGCCAACCACGTGAAGGTGGAAGCTTTTTTGGCACCACTAACCTACATAAACATGTTAGTAAACAATTAAATAGAATTTTAAAACCTACACAATTTAAAAACAAAATAATTAAAGTAAATATTCAAATTAAATTCATGTAGATGTACATATCTTGAATCTTAAGTGAACATACCTTTGACTTGAGAAAGTATGCCACTTGGCAGGCTCAAGGGCAGTTTTGTGTATCTTCATTTGTACAAATTCAATCCAGTGAGCCATCTGGGTCCGATCTAATTTTTAGGGTGTCAAGTATTGCTTCATGGTCAAACTCATGAACTTTCCACAAGACCTTATTGTGCGGTCTACCTCCATATTTAATCAATTGAACATTAGATGCAACAACTAGGTGAGAATAATGAAGAATCTTTCTATGAGTTTCAAAGTCCTCAAACAACCACACATTGGAATTCTTTATTGGGTATCTTCTTAGCCATGTTCTGGTAATAACCACAGACCCCATAGGATATTCTAGGCCTTCTCCATCTATGATTGGGGCTATCAATTTATTTTTTTCCTCAACACAATGACACAAATAATAAGTTGTTCCTTCTTTATTATATTCTTCTACAACAACCACAAAAACATGACCTACATCACATTGTACACAAAATCGTTAGTTTCAATAATTGATTCATTTATAAGTTCCCTAACATGAGAAAAACTATAAATTTTTACAAAATAATGCAAATATATAATACCTGGTTGCACTAGATCTGATATATGGTCAAATTCAATTGTTGCTTCTCTCACTTGTGAGTTGTAGAGCTAGTGGAGGTTGATAGGTGTCGAGTGGATATAATTGTCTACAACACCATTCATCAACCCACTCTTTTGACTCACATTCATCCCAAAATGAATACATACATGAAGAGAAAAAACATGCCATTTTCCTTGTATAAATAGTCCATGAACCTACATTTGAACTTCTAAAAGAGTGCAACTCACTAGATCCGTTAGTGTACTGTAATCTTCAAATTTTTGTAAAAATTAGCTTCTTCTACCAACCAAAAAAACCTACGAACTATAGAATTACCCTCATTACCTAGACCCATTATTGAGTTACACCATTCCATGATGGATTTTGCATCGATCAACTTGGCACCATCTTTGTACTTCAATTCTTCTCTTGTTAGGGATCTTTTAACACATGCTCTGCACCATCATGTTCTCCTTTTCCATGTCCGACCTCAGTGAAATTCCAAAAATGTTGAACACCATTATTCCTATGCATCCTGCTCAACCAATAGAACATTCACGCATTCTTGAATTGTGAAGTACAATTATCTGACCATATGATGTGTTTATCAAATATGATGTTTATGTTATTCAAATTGCCATAGAAGATCTCAAAACAACCTTGTACAAACTCTTGATGAATGTCCACGATCATCACTAATATAGAAATGGTATTCCCTCAAAATATTTCTCTCTTCCTCTATATTGTTGAGAGCATGAGTGAATACTATATGTACAAATATGGAAACCTGAATAGAGTAGTAGTATTGTGATTGCACTTCATTTTGTGGTTGTAGAGTATAGTTCTCTACAAAATCAACAACTGAAACAATGGTACCAAGAGGAAATGTGTCCTTACATAACCTGAATTGCTCATCTAACCATCGAGCTCTGTGTGTATGTCGTGCATACTCATACACTAGCTTCTCTCGAAATATAGTGATAAAATTTGATGCACTTATTTCATTACTCACTAATTCACACCTCTTGGATTCATTACCATCTTTTGAAGTGTATGTCATTGACTTGTATTTTCCAAAACTAACTAGTTCATTTCCGATTACATGTGTATTCTTTGTGTGTATACATCTTTGCAAACGTTGCAAACCACCACAACTATCACAAGTTCCTTCTAAACATGATTTGTTATAAAAATATTGTCCTTCTTCTCTTGTACAAAAAACACTTGAGATGAATTCTCTTGCTGATTTAGGTGGAACATTTATCATACACTCCTACAAAATATTCTCAATATGCAAATTAACACATATATGCCGGAAAATATCATAATGCATAGAAAATTCAATATGGATCCTACAACAACAAGTAGTCATGAGTGATTTATTTTAACATAAAAAGGTTTTAACATTTCAAAATACCTTTGACTAATTTGTATTTCGGGATGAGCCTCTTTAAACTTATTAAAAAATTGTGTTTGTGTCATATCCAAAAATGTTTAGGATGTGCTTCACGGTTTCTAGAACCAATTCTTCTTTTTAAAACATCTTTTTGATTAGGTGAAACCCTTGTATTTATTTTCCAAAATTCTAAAAAAATTTTTTATTTTAACTCATCAACTATGTCTTTGTCTTTTCATGGCAGTCTACCAGAGAATGCCCATAATTCATTGTTATTTGTATCTTCAATTCTTTCACGATGCTCGAGAGCTTTGTATAGTGTTTTCCTGTTTATTTTTAGTGCACTACTTGTTTTTCTAATTAAACGAGATTTTTTTGTTGCTTTACTTACTATAGTCGATGTAATAACACGTCGAGTAACATTACTACCTTTGGTACGTGAGGTTGAACCTACTTGATTGGTATGCATTCATTAGATTTTTTACAATAGATTTTTCACTGTCGGTCTTAGATGTTCTTAGACCAAGGGTTTTCATTGTAGGTCTATAATTAATATTTTTCATCATTTCAACAAATAATTGACATCTACCTATTTCATTTAAGTCATTAAAATATGTTTTCCATATTTGATTAGCTTTTCTTCTACAAGTGCGTTGACAAATCTTATTAGGCATTGGATTTAAAATATTTTCATCAATCTCAAGTAAAAGTTTGGGTGTTTTCCACAAAATTTTAATCGGTGATTTCAATGGAATTGATTTTTGAATATCATCTAAACATTGTTCATTTTCTATTTGTTGTTCATCTTCATAATTTGGTAAAGAGTGTGTGTTTTCAATAGGTTGGTCAACTGGTGTAACATCTATGTTTAAACTTGGAATTGCATCATCATTCATTGAATATTCATCATTCATTGACTCAATTGGTGTTTGAAGATATGTTGCACCATCAATTTCATTTGGAAGAGATGACATACCTTCATCTTCATCATCAATTTCATTTGGAAGAGATGACATACCTTCATCTTCATGCGTTGATTTCTTTTTTCACATATTTTTTGCATTCACTCCCTTTTTTTTTTTTTTTTCTTCTTTCTTGGCTTTGTTGGATGATATACGATTTTTGGCAACATCTTCAATCTCTCTTAAAGATGCGTTCAATTTCTTTTTTCACGCCCTTTTTTCATCCGGTCCCTTTGTTTTTGCAATTGCTCAGTGATTGCTTTTTTGGTTTCCTCCCCATAATTCTCAAAAATACCTCACCACTACAAAATAATTCAAATAAAATGTTAGTGACTATTAGGAATATAATAAACAATCGAAACACAATTAAATATATCAAATAATGCTTAAATATTTCAACAAACAATCTCTATATCACATAAACTATACAAAATTGTTAACAAGAATCAGAATGTGCAGGAATTTGCAAAAAAACCATGACCAGTGGGACCAATATCAAATATTATTTTTGTCTTGTTGGGGTTGACTTTCTATTTTAAGCAATCCATAACATGAGTGCATTATAACGCGCTCACATTATAACATGAGCACATTATAACGCACTCACATTTTTCATCTTGTTGGGGTTTGGAACACCCAATCCAAAGGCTTGGATTTTCCTTGGATTTCCAAACCAGAGGTTTGGACTGTTTTACGTGATTAAAACCATGTTTAATAAAAAAACTTAAAATTTCACGTGTGCACCCCAATATCTCATGCATTAAAACATAATATTCAAAAATAAATTATACTACAATGTCAAGCTCAATTTTACCTTGATGACGATATAATTCTTTATAAAATCCGATTAGTTTAAGGCTTTCATCCATAATTTCTTTTACTAGTGCCTTGTTTTTCTTGCAAAACCTATGCATACATTTTGGTGCAAAATTTATGATTTTTTCATCCAATTTTTTTAAAAAAAAGGGTTTTTCTAAACTCCATTCTACACGCACTAAAAAAAAAAAAAAAATGACTTTTTTCTCAAAGTTATGGGGGTGCACACACAAATATTTCATTTTCGGGATATGTGCACTTTGAAAATTAATAAAAAATTATATATTCATCCAAAATTATGAAAAATTAGTGGGACCTCATACATGGTCTTAGCTAACTTTCTACATAAGGGATTTGAAAATAAAAATTATATAACTCAAAAAATGGGGGGGGGGGGTCGGGTGGTGTGCACACACACATAGGTTCTTATCTTTTTTACACAAAAATAGACATACTTTGTGTGCACACCACATTTGACCCTCTTAATCTCAACCATTTTAAAAAAAATTAGTAGTTTAGAAACTAGATTCCAGATCTACGGTACTTATTCTTATCACTTTGTCAAATTTTGAGCGAATGAAGTTCATGTTTTTCCATTTTCAGGAAAAAAGGTGTCCCTTTTTTTCTCCAACCTCTATCAACCATAAATTGTGGTGGAAACTCCCGACCCCCTCTCCAATCTTAAGTTTAGGAGGCTAAAAGGTCTCGTCCTAGATTCTTTTTCTCGTAGTTGGCTTTAAGAATAAGCATGGGACCTTTTGCTGCAAGAAAATAGGAGCCCAAGCCCCTCCATAGGGCCATGCCTTTATAAAGGATTTTATGTTTTGTCTAGTGCCGTCACTAGATGTCTCAATTTTACCACCTTTTGTGGGATTTGTTTCAAATGCATTTACATTTATTTAAATTTTTAACTCCACCTTTGGGTGGCTCTTCTATAATATTCTCTCACTCACATAGTTCATTTATAGGAATCGTAATGGATTTTGATGGCACCTCTAACGAAGCAATCAAGAAATTTATGCCAAAAGTATTCAATGAGGTAATGATTTTACCGTTGATATTTTGTTACCAATTGAGGACTTTAACATTGTTTCTCAACAACTTGAACAATTTTTTTGATAGGTTATTTTGTTGGAAGGATTTCCTATGAAAGCATGCTAAGATCATGGGCTCAAACTATTTGGACTCAATTTCACATGAATCTGGACTTGGTGAAAACATGACCAAGCCCGGTTTTTCTATTATGTTTTCTATGCACCTCCAATGTTGCCACGATTTTGTAGAAATATACATTCTAATATGTGTGAATTTACTTACTCGTGTTCCCATGGACATGAGAGTTTGTATTTTTGAACTTATGTGTAGGTTAAGTTCCTTGGCCTACCCATGTCATGCTATCACTTTATAGACCTCATATCTTACTCGATAGGCTTGGTCATAACAAAAGAACCCCATAAGTTTTACTCTTCTAGACCACATAGGAATGTATCTGTGGTGAATTCAACTTATCATGTGACCTCAAAAAAACTATAGACATCGAGGCGTGGGAATAGTATATTACTCAAATGGTGGTTTACATCTTTGCAATAACTATTTCAGATGTCGAATTATGGAACACAAAATCTATGACTACCCCTCGTTGGTGGCATGAAAGAAAGTTAATTCAAAGTTAGACATTAAGCCCCCTCAAACTTTTGGTGAATACTATTGGAGCACTATAGGTCGCAAAAACAATTATGATAAAGCCTCATTTCAACCCTTCTTCAATGGTTTCCATAGTTGTTAACCCACAAACAAGCATGCTATTAGATGCACAGATCCTCGCTAAGCACATTAGGGCCGCACCTTCCAACCCTTCTCTTTTTTACCTTTACTTCAAAGGAGCTGCCCCGTGTAGATCAACACTCAAAATTTCAAATGCTTTGTTTGCATCCGACGACATAAATAGATTTCATTTTGTTTTATAGGATAATGATGATTTCACTTTTGTGTAAGTTCTACCCAGTTCTCTTGGTAAAATGGGAATACACCACTCTCAGGGATCTCCTCGCCACCTTGAGGAAGGTAATTTTCTACCTCAAACTAAAAAAAGAACGATCTAGAGAATTTTCACTTTCTAACTAACAACGTTTTTGCATAATGGCTATAAATCCCTATCGAGATTGAATTCAGAGTATATGTATCTTATGCTAATTTTAAAATAATTTCTTCTCATGGAATATTGGGGTCTTACAAACTTCACTCGCAAATACAAAGTGCAAGAAGTTCATAACTAGTTTTTAGAAATGCACATTATTTTCCTACAAGAAGTTAAAGTGGTAGACTTTATGTTGTTCACGATCATCAAAGTTAATTTATACAAAGGATTTAGTCCCAACTAGTAATCATGAGCTTAGTTGTGGAAGAATTGTGACATTTTATCATCCCTAAATGAAATCCCTATTATGTTATTCATGGATGTCACCTAACAAATTGTGTCTTCGGGGTGTTATTTAATATTGATAATAACTCCATTGGAGTGATTGATGTTTATGCATCCAATTATGTGACTGCAAGGATGGTGTTACGGCATTGGATTGCAAACAAGCTCCCGAGGCTCATTAGGTGTTGTATGTTGGCTTTGACATGGCAGATATGGAAATCAACAATGGCCACATACCCATGTATTGGATAGCTGGAAAAAGGTCATATTGAATATACATGTACAATAAGTTTGGGTTTGAAGAACCCAATACTTCACATCAGTTTGACTCGGTCATATGACATACATGGTCTAATTTTCATGTCATAATATTTATATGACTATAGCATGTCATGCTACCAATGTCGCCTCTCTTTCCATTTGCCGGTGGTTCTAAATTATTGGTCAAAGTTCTACTAGAGATGGTCCTTTATTATAATTTATAATCCTCAAGTCTCGATAGAATGGATTTTTCAAGTAGCAAAACATTCATACCACTATTTTATCTCAACACCACCCATTTGTAACAAGTGCCCACCTAAATCATATTAGGAGGGTTCAAGGCTTAGTGGGATGGCCAACTACCATGACAGATTAGGATAGAATGGTGGAAAGATTCCATCGGGTGACTCATGTGTTTCCGTCACACCTTTAGGTGTCAACTAGCCCAAATTCAATGCAAAGTATGATCCACTACCACCTTGGACATGACTCGATCATTAACCACTTTGGAAATTATACCATTCCATGAACCATTGTAAAGGTAGGTGGTGAATCTCAAGAAAATCGTCCTAATTACTAACATATACAATGTCATGAGTGTTTAGATCAAATATTAATATCATTAGGTAAAGTGAGAGATATATTTTCTAAATAATTCTTCAATTGCATGAAATCCAAGCACTCACACATACAAATCAAAGTCATCCAAGAAGGTTCTCAACATCGTTTTGAAGTTTCAAAGATGGTTTAGGAATTCATATTCGATTATCAACAAGTTTCCAAAGCATAAGATCCCTCTCATAAATGACAATAAATACATGAACAACGCATTTTTGTTATCCCTTGCAAGCTCTCTCAAGATCAAGGGGTCTAGATTGCAATATAATTCTATGCTTGATGGATATTTATGATGTTTTTTTCTCAAATGTTAAGGATAAATATGTGGGTCAAGATGGGATTAGTATGGTATTAGTAGAGAATTTAATGTAATCCTTTGAGATGTGGTTGGAAAATACCTCTTCCAAGTGTATCTAGAATACTTTTACTCTAATTTTCATGGAAATTTTATTAACCAGGGCCACATAAAACTTATTCCCAAGATAGGGCGCTCAAATCTTATTTGTAACTTGAGACCTATTACCTTTCTCACTATCTATTTAAAATTCATTTCGAAAGTATTAGCTCTGATCACCTACCACCTCCTTCCAAAATTTGTTATTGTAAAAAAATATTGTTTATTCAAACTAGATACATATTAGACAATAATATTGTCGTTTGGGAAGATATTGATTCGATTTACTAATATCATCAGGAAGTCATATTTTTTGAAATTGTCTTTGAGAAAACCTATGATAGGATATAATGGAACTTCGTTGTATCCATTCTCATAGCACTCAGCTTTAGACCTTCCTTTATCTATTTTTTGTCCATTATCTTCACCAATTCCTTAGCTTATATTTCTATCAATGGTTTCATCTATGATCTATTTGGGTGTTACTCATTCTATTCACCAAGGATTATCTTCCACGTACTCTGTATATTAGTTTAACATCCAAAGGTTTATCCTATCTTTTAAAAAATACCTCTCAATATGGCTTGGTGAAAGGTATATCACTTATAGGATTTATCCCCATACAAATGGTTAATGTAAATTTTATGAATCACTTGTTTCTCACTTTATTGGAAGATGAGAATAATGTTTAGTATCCTATGTGTTTTATACATGTGTATTACCTTGCTTTTGGCTCAAGAATTTAGTGGTTAAGAGACTCAATTTTACACATAATTTGTTCTACTTCCACCTCCATGGTTAGATTACTTTCAATGGAATTGTATTTAACATGAAGAATGCATCCAATTAATGGACAGACCTTTTTCCTTCAAGAAAATGACAGTATGTTATGGATAGAGTTGAGAAGAAATTATCATACCATTAAACCTCTCTCATTGGTGTCTAAGTTCTAAATTTACTCCAAATTTTTTGCTTTCACACATGTTTATTATTATTATTCCTATAAGAATTCCAAGGTTTCTTATAAAATCCTTAATAAATTTCACAAAATTTTTCTATGGGATAAATTTGTCCTTAGAAAAATATTTCATAGTATTATTTGGGAATTTGTTTTATTATCCAAGGACTCTTGTGGCCTAAAATTGTAAAATTTTGGCCATCAAGATAGTGCCCTTTTATCAAATGGATTTTTCAAGCCACTTTGGGTTGGGAGGAACAGAAAATTATTATTTTCAATTAAATTTTGAAGGCACTCTATAAGGAAGAAATCTTTGGAAGGGTTTAGGCATTTTAGAATTTGTTCATCATCAAAGTCCCATAAAATTGGTGGGCTCCTTTTCTACCAAAAACATTTGCAAGGTTTACGAGAATATCAAGTCATTATTTATGGATTGGATATGAGTTCATAAAGGTACTCTCCTTGAATTGTTGCTTTGTGTTGTGGTCACTAGCTATTAACTTTTGAAATATGCCCTTAGTAGAGGTTTCATGAGCACACGCCCTTTATATTTTTAGATGATGGATTCACATTCTATAAGAAATATATAGCTAACATATCATAATAATATTGCATTGGCCATTAAGCTAAGATAAAAATTTCCTTAGCCAATGGTTACCATGAATATTTTTAAGAAATAATTGAAGAAATTCCGTAGTATATATCACATAACATTCGGTCTTTTTCCTCTAGGTCATGGTGGGAGGAATTGAATTCATAATTACTCACCTAGCAAGGGCTATGAATTGTTGTCTCCATACTTCCCATGGAAGAGAAACTCAACTCCCATTAATCTTTATGCTATTCTATTTTTGTTAGCAACATAATGTTTTTACTATCTACTCATTCATTCTAGAGAGCAAGATTTCTCATTTTGATTCGTGCATTCTTTACTATGATTGAACCACTGGCCACAATCTTGTTTAATTAGGTGTTTCTTCATCCTTTTCATGTTGAACCTTTCCATTGGAAGTATATACTATCAAGGTATTGGCCATGCATACCTATGGCCTTCACCAAATTTTGCATACTTTCCAATTGGATATGTTTTTCTTCATTTGGAAAGAGATAAATTAAGCTATTTTAAACCATTGTACTTTTGATTGAAAATTTTTGGATATTAAAAAATGTATGATTGTGTCTAACATTTTTCTATATAGTCAAATGCAAGCACCAAAGGTGACTCACCTACAAACCTTGTTGGACCACTATGGAAATAGCACTTGCATGGTTTCTCATGTTTTTCCACCCCTTGCCACTCAAAATGTACTTTGCACATTCCTCTTCGACACCTATTTTTCTATGATCATAATTTCCAGTTGTTTAGTGACATGGACATTATTTGATATTTTGGTCAGCCTATTGTTAGACTGTATGGACATTGTGATTATTATTGTGTTTTGGATCATATTATGGATTGTATCGATTCTGGAGACTTTGATAGATATTTCTACAAATGATGATGATTTAGTGATATTTTGTTATATGCTGACATCTTGGATTCTTGATAGTGGTGATTATGTTAGACAATTGGACTAACCTTGTATGTGTGTATTGATGTTATGGTTTATTAAGCATGTGATGATATTAGTGATCAGTAGTATGTGGTCGAATGCATCCAAGTAGGTATAAATTGCACTAAGTATGGGAATTTCGTAGTTTTCATCAAATATGAATTGTGCGCATTGAAAATTGTAAATGATTGATTTATAATAGAATTGCTTAGCTATGATAATGATGCAGCTAGATTGTATGATGATGTTATATGATAGATGATATATTTGTTTTGATTCCTTGACATATTGATGTGGCCTTGAGGCCGAAAGTGGTATTTTCTTTTTTGTTATAGGAAACAAAATCACACAAAAATAAGGAGGGACTAGGAAGACCAACCATGAAGGAATGTCGTGTGTTTACAACATGGTCACCTTGGCAGCCATTGTGTATGTGTGTGTGTCGTCTTGTTGCTTGTCGTTTGTTAGGAGGTCTCCATGGGGGAGCAACCTCACATGTGACCATGGGTGGGTGTGTGTGTTTTGTCTTGCCTTTTATTTGTCTTGTGGATGTTGTGATTTTATTAAGTTATAATGTTCCGTTATGTTTTTATGTTTATTAATCTGCCTTGATTAAATTAAGTAAATTATGTTGGTTTAAGGTAATGTGAAGACGCGACTTATGTGGGGTTAAAGATTCCATGAGATATACTTTATTTATTTTATCTTTTTATTGAATTTTATGCTTGCATTGGGTTTGTGTGCCCCATCCCCCAACTCCCAAACTCGGATTTGGTCTTGAGCCATTTTTTTAGGCTTGTGGGACAAGTTTTACTTGTCCCACACTTATAAACCTCCTCCCCAGCCCAGCCTATGACTTGAAAGGTAAAATTTAGCCCCTAATTTTGAGATTTTGAAGGAAAAGAGGCTATTATTGCCATCCCATTATTGATTCTTTAATTTGAAATGTGTAAAGTGAGTTTTTGTATAGGAATGGAAATGTCAGACCCTCACCTACCTATTTATGGAACTTTGATATGTGTGTTGGGTTGTGAGGTGGATTGAAGGGACATGAGATGACATCCTATATGGAGCCACATCACCCCTCCCTCCACCAAATTCTATTTATGTGTGTCCTTTTGATGTTTAGGGGTTATTTGGATTTGAGGATTTTTGGGAGAGAGCCGGGCCGATAATTGCTTGCATTTGTGGAAAGGAGTTGAAACTTGGTTTTCCTGAAGAAAGAAGGAACCAACAATGGCAAGGTAGGATCTAAAATTGGTTTTTTCTTGGTCATGTTTGTGTATAGAGTTGTGAAATGTATAAATGCATTTATTTTTAATAAGGTTGGGTAGAATCAGCCTTAAGGAAGGTGTGGAGAGAGGTAATATGGGGCCATTGTGGAGGTAAAAGGAGTATGTGAGGTTGTTTCGAGGAAGTGTGGGAAGGGTAATCCACGTATGTGGAGATAAAAGGATAATTATGCTAAATTTTGTGTATCTTGCAATATGGAGAGATAAGGAGTTTGTGTGTGTTTGTATAGTGCACTTGGAGGGTTTGGGTGGATCCTATCCCACTTAGAAAGTATAAGGAGGTGGCCACCATATTTTCCCTTCTCCTTTGGCTCTCGATTCCATCCTATGTGTTGTGTTTGTTGCAAATTTTCTATTTCTTGAGCCTATATGTGTTAAAGATTTATTTTATGTGTGATTGTAATGTTGAAGGCATTTTTGTAAAGCTTCCTTTGTGAATGTGGAGGTTGGTTTCACCATATCATTGGATTAAGGCTTGGGAGGTGAGTGTTTCCTTGCTCCTACCATTTGTTATGGGTTGAAGATGGAAGGAAATGGATTTGTATGTTAGAAACATGCAATGAAGCTGCAAGATGAAGTTAGGAAAAGTTTCAAAAAAATGTCATGTTGTCTCCACCTTTAGGTGGAGGGCTTGTAATCTTGCATTTTATTTTCAATCTGCTTGTAAAGAAATTTAATTAAAACTATTGTGTATCATTGAGTTATGGAAGGTAGATAATTGTAAAAGGGTTATTGAAGTCTGCACCTCATTGAAATGGAATTTCATGTAAATTTACATTATATTAAAATCTATAATTTTTTAAAAATTGTATTTTAATTGAAATCTACATTGTATAGTTGGATTTAATCTGAATTTTTTCATCCTTGAATTGTAAATGTTTTTGTTGCGAATTCTCTTCAATTAATATGTAAACATTGAATTCACTTTATTATTATGAATAGGGAAATTACTATGTTTGTAATTTGGATTTGCCTTATGATTTTGTAGCGAGTCCTAAGAATTAAATTGTCATTGTATGTTGTATAATGTAGTAAACTTTAGGATCAAGAATCACTTTTGTATTTATGAAATATCACCGGTATTTCATTAAATATCTCCTCTAGAAAAAAAAAAGGAAATCTACTTGTATTCATGAATCATCATCTCGATAATACGAACCAACAAGTTCATACATATGAATGTGTGTGTGTGTGTTTTTCATATATATATATATATATATATATATATATATATATATATATATATATATATATATATATATATAAAGAATCTATTTTTTCATTCCTTTTATCGTGTAACTTTTTATGAGAACTTGATCGTAAACATACTTGTGTGTGTGTGTGTGTGTGTGTGTGTGTGTGTGTGTGTGTGCGCATATATGCATATACATATACATATAAATATACATATATGATCAAAATTTATATTTTCTTTAAAGTAATGAAAAATGGTTTGGAATGTTGAGCTTTTATTAATAAATATTTTAAAAATAACAATTTATGTTGTGGTTGGAGGCGGGCACGAGGACGGGGTTTCTTGGCCATCCACAACCCATCCCCCTCACCCCAAGAGGTGGGCAGCCATGGCCAACCCACCCCAATATATCAAAGACGGGGTGGGTTTGCCATAACCATCCACCCGACATACACTTCGACTATGGCTAAGTCACTATCCTCACCATACGCACAACATGAAATGGTCACCCAACACGTTTTAAAATGCAAATGTGTGTGTGTGTGCACGCGCGTGTGTATGTACACACACACACACACACACACACACACACACACACACACACACACACACACACACACACACACACACACAGGGTTTATATATATGTGCATTCAAGGAAAAATAGGGTTGGTTTCCTTGTGTAGGAGGTTGTATATTATATAGTCTATCATGAATCTCATACGGCCCTAACTTAGTTTGAAAATATTTTTATAATTGTGTGTGTGTGTGTGTGTGTGTGTGTGTGTGTGTGTGTGTGCGTGCGTGCGTGCGTGCGTGCGTGCATGCGTGCGCATAGTTATCTACTCTAAAAATAAAAGCAATCTCGCTTTCTAAAGAGAAAATATTGCTTGGATTTCAATACTATATATATATATATATATATATATATATATTATTAAACCAATACCCGAGAGATCCCAATGAGATAAACCAGAGAAAAATTTGCACATTATTAAACCGTAAGAGAGAATATAAAAACAAATATAATAAAATATGGAAGAGATTTTCCCCCTCTTTATAAAACCCAAATCTAAAATGGAGCATAGTTTTGCACATCTTCCATGGCCTCCGTCTTCTTCCTCCCTTTAAGCCAACCTATGCAAATGGAGGCATATTAGGGAAAACTAGGGAATAAAAAAAATTATATGTAAATTTAGGGCTTTTTAGGGAACCCTAAGATTTAGGGTGAGGATTAAATCAATCCTAAGGCCCAGATTTAATCCTCACCTCTTTAAGTGATGGGATGAATAATTTTAATAATGTAAGGGTAAATTTAATTAATGGGAGCCCTAGAAATTTACTCACGGGACATAGAGAGCTTAGGATATTTTTAATTAAAGTTAAATAAATAAAAGATGTGCATGGGTGTGTTTATTGATTTGCTTAAGGGGAATTAAATTGAATAAAGTAAATGTGTAGCTAATTAATTAAAGGGGTGTCATGGGTATTATATGCTTAGGAAATAAATTAAAGTTAACTTAGCAAATAATATTAATAATTTAATGTGAACCTTAAATGGGTGAAACTAACTAGTTAAAGTTAGAGAATATTTTAAATAAAATTTGATTAAAATTGTTATAAACTTAAGGAGGGAAAATAAATGAAATTAATTTAAGGATTAATTAATTAATTAATTAAATTAAATTAGGGATTAATTAAGTCGTAATACTTCGGATAATAAAATAACATTATTTAAGGAAGGGGATGTAATAAACAAGTGAACAAGTATTTTAATATTCATGATTTACTTAAGGTATTAATGTATTTAATTAATGTATTGAGCAAGTAATTTTAATAATTGAGCTTAATGCATTTAAGATTTAATTTACGTATTCATTTTTAATAAAAAAATTGTCATAAATTTTCTAGTTTGTATTAAGGTATTCTTTGCATCATTTTTTCAAAGTCACACGAATCACTCTCTAGAGGTATGGGCCATTGGAAAAGTTTCTCTTACTACTTCTCTTATTATCATTTTGGATGGGGCTCACCACCTCTCTGTCACTCTCCTCCATAGCATCAACAAGCAAGGTCGGGATCGTTGCCACCTTTTCATCACAACTCACTTCTATCTCCCACGTATGGAAAGTAACCTTGATTTTCCTTGGGAATATCATCACACATGGGCCAAGATGGATATTTTGAGGAAAATAATGAATTTGGTAATTATAGTTAAAAATCCCAATATACATTGGTAAGAAACTATTTGGTAAGATACTTTGAATTTTAGATCTAGTAATCCAAAATAATAGAAAAGGGAAAATTGAAGCAAAGACAAATTTCATTAATATCTTAGTTGCCAAATGCGACCGTATGGAAGGAATTTGATTTTGTTATTTATTTTTCATTAAAAATACAAAAATTCAATGGGTATGATACATTATAATTTACTTTAAACAATAAACCAAAAATGTTATTAATTGATATTATTTAGAAAATGAGACCCAGTTATGGAGAAGGAGCGGGACGTGGAGGATGTAGATGGAGGAGTAAACACATAGACCTAAAGTCTTGTTGTTGGGAACACGAGGATGAAGCAAGAATGGATAAGCAACATCCATCATGGGCCTCCAAGTTTTTCAAGAAGCAACCTCGGGGAAGTTATGCAAAAGATTGAACTAGTATGGGGAAATAGCATCCCTCATTGAATATCCCAAATAGGGTGGTGGAAAGAGCTCAAGGCGGGATGAAGTTCTCCTTAATAGGGTTATTTTGTAGAAATTCGACCAAAAATTACCAAGTGTGAAGATAGATTAAGAGGAAATGGGGAATAAGTGGGCAAGTTAATGTATTTGTTCTATCAAAAAAATTATATTGGTTTTCTACCTTGAATTATACATAGCATTACAACGGTATTACGATGTCACACATGTGGCTAGAAATCAAACCGGACTCAAAAGGAGATTTTAGCTAAGGTTGTGAAAAATCTACAAAACAACAAAATTTCTTACAAATTGGGTCTCAAACACACTCATTTCAAGTTCAATAACAAAGTTTAATGATTCCTACTTATTCCCCCATATATATAGAATTTATCGTCTCTTACGAAATTGATTACAATTAGTAGAACTCAAGTTACAAGGTAATTGCTGGGGCCGGTTATCGTAATCGTGTCGAACTCTTATCCTATAACGACTAGTTGGCCCCAAAAACCCACTTACAAAATTTGTTTCCGAAGGTGTTTTCAATGAAAAAAATGTGGGTTACAATTATCTTATTGAAAGTCTAGAGGTAAGAGGTAGTGGTTTTCAGTTTCACTCAAGCTAAGTGACAACTGTAAGCCAAAACCGATCATGTTTTATTAAAATGAACATGTCACTATAAGTGACTAATAAGCTAAGAGGGTTTAGGAATATGAATTTCAAGTGCGTTAAATAATTTTGAACAACTTGGTTAAGGTTCCCTAAGGTGTTCCATGTTACCAGGGGTCATGTAAAGAGTTTAGGTTTTCTAGTACATTTGGTTGTGGCACTCCATATGCATGACTTTCGAAATATTTTTTTTAATATTTTAACAATTTGCATCAAGGTAAGATATTTTCAATTATTGGAATTACATTCTCTATCATTCAATATCTAATTTTAAAAAGCTATACATGATGAAGTGAATTTTAGTGAAAGAAAAAAGGGGAAAACCATACCTTTTACATAAAACTCACGATCCTCACATTTCTCGAGACCGTATCAGCTTTCCATATTTAACAAGCGTAAACTACGAGACCAAGCATGATGAGCTTCACAAAACTGACAGATGGCCATTGTGTCATTGGATTCACAGGGTGAGATATAATACAAACTTAATATTTCCTCCAAACCTCCAAACCACCAAACCCCACACCAATGTATACAAATGGTACTTTTAGTTGGTCCAACGCTTTATTTAGATGCAACCAAGAATGCACTAGGAAAAATGAAACTGATTTGTTGGTAAATCTTCCCTAGACTTGGAAGTTTGTTAAGCCTAAAAAACACAACCATTTTGTGATAATCCAGTGATTAACACACTCCCTGAGACTACATTCTGATAGGGGTCTGGAATTAGGCCTAACAAAAGCATTCCTTTGAAATTTTCTAAGGCTCTTCAACGAATCTACTCTTCTTCGAATTGCAGCCGTAGCATTCCATGAGATGTCACCTAGCTAAGGTATCTCTCGAAAGGAATTTAAGTCTCATCATCAACATCATTATCAGCACATTAAGTAATCAACACATTTCCATGAGAATTCTTATTTTCTTTACTAGGTATTTTGTCAAACAGCTCACTTGGCCTAATTAATCTCCCTTATTTTGCATACCTGTCCATCTGAACACTTGTAATCAAGACTTCTGACAAGGATCCCATTATACTAAACTTTGCTTGTTGTCCACGCCCTTTTCCAGCAGCTCCTCAATCATGAGATAGTAGAAAAGGGCGATTTCAGACAAAACTTGCTGAGATAGTAGAAAAGGGCGATTGCATAGGGAAGAATGATAAAGACAAAACTTGCAGAGACAATCATGAGATAGTAGAAAAGGGCGATTTCAATTTATTATACAATACAACTACTCAAAATAAAAGATAAAGACAAAGGAAAACATGCTGACAAGGATGATTGCGTGCAGCATAAGCGGTAAGAAGCAGAAGAAGCAAGATCATAACAGCTAGACATTACGCCTAAATGAAGTGCCTCCCCATCCCCAATCTTCTTCTGCAAACACTAAATAGATCCATGACATGCAGAAAATATTCTCAGAGACATAAAACCCGCCTCATACATAGATACAGTAGATCAATCCATTTTTATATAGTACAATGATGAAAAAATATGGTTACAAATTATCTCCATCTGCGGGGCTGATTTTACCTATATTGGTACTGATTTTATTTTTTAGATGGCTATTTGAGAGATATCCATTTAACATAGTTCCTGGTTAGGTTCTATTTATTTAATTTAATTATGAGAGTAAATAACTCTGCTTTACCATGGTTAGTATACCATATCTTCAACTTCTCCAATGGTTGTGACTATCCAATTACTAACAAATTTACAAAGTTTTTAATGCCTTAGATCCCAAAAAGAGTGCTCGAATTATTGTGTAAGGAAAAGACAGGTCTGAAAGGATGTTCAGGATGCGTCGCTTCCCATGCTCCACCAACTAACGTGTGCCTTGACAAAGGAAGCTCAAAGATAATCTAAACGGAAAATTCAAAGATGGATAAAGTTCCCCTCCCACTTGCATGTATCTCACGTACATTTTCCAAGGTTGAGAAAATCTTGTTTTTTTTAACAAAATAATTTTTATATCAATCCATGATTAAACAACTCAAGGATTGAAATGGAGGGGCATTACATCATATTTGACACATAAAATACAACTGTAAAATTATCATAATATTTTTTTTTTTCTTTTGTGTGTCAAATATGTAGGTGTTATAGTACCATAGTCTTGTATCGTTCCCCTTCAAAGATAATTGCATTATTGAAGGTTGAAATTTGAGTGAACATCATCCATATCACGAGAGTGATTCTTGAGCTAATTTTCCATTATTGCATTAACTTTCTTAAAATAAGGTTTTCAACCACCAATTTTTTTGTCCGCATGGTCTCTTAAGATATAATGGGATTTTTTAACGGTGATGTAAATTACTATCTTTAAAGTACTATTAGAGCATGGTCCTACGGAAGGGGGACTCTATAAATATATCGGTGGGTGCTATTGAGAAAATTTAGAAGCATTTTAGTAGTTTTAAGGTTACATGATTTTTATTAGTTTCCTCAACAATACCCATTGAGATATTATAGGATCCCATTGGATTTTTATGGTTATTTGTAGGTAAATAAAATCATATTTCTCTCTAAAATCACCAAAAAAATAGTATGAGTGCATATTAGAATCTATTAGCCCTCAATTGTAGGGAGAAACTCCCAACCCCTCCTCTCCAGACCATCTTTTTGGATTTTTATGGTTACTTGTAGTTAAATAGAATCATATTTCTCTCTAAAATCACCAAAAAAATAGTATGAGTGCATATTAGAATCTATTAGCCCTCAATTGTAGGGAGAAACTCCCAACCCCTCCTCTCCACCATCTTTTAAGTTTAAAGGTATTAAAAAGTGAAGCTCCTATTTTTTATGCCTAGATTCTATTATTTCCCATAGTTGGCTTTAAAAATAAGCATGGGACCTTCTACTACAAGAAAACAGGAGCTCGAGCCCTCTATGGGATCATGCCTTTATAAAGAATTTTATATTTTGTCTGGCTGCAATCACTAGATGTCTCAATTTTATCGCCTTTTGTGGGATTTATCTCAAACACATTTATATTTTTCAATTTTTTAACTAACTCCGCCTTTGGGTGGCTCTTCTATTATAATGGTCTCTCACTCACATGGTCCATTTATAGGAATTGTGATCATTGTGATGACGCCTCCAATAAATCAATCTGTAGAAATTTATGTTGAAAGTATTCAATGAGGTAATGATTTTTCCCTTGATATTTTGTTACCAATTGTGGACTTTAACATTGTTTCTCAACAACTTGAACAATTTTTCGATAGGTTATTTTGTTGGAAGGATTCCTTATGAAAGCATGCTAAGATCATGGATTCAAACTTTTTGGACTCAATTTCGCATGAATCTGGACTTGGTCCAAAACATGACCATGCCACTGTTCTTTCTATTTTGTTTTCTCGGCACCTCCAATGTTGCCACGATTTTGTAGAGATATACAATCTACTATGTGTGAATTTCATTACTCGTGTTTCCATGGACACGAGAGTTTGGATTTTTGAGCATATGTGTAGGTCAAGTTCCTTGGCCTACCCATGTCATGATATCACTTTATAGACCTCATTCCTTACTCAATAGGCTAGGTCATAACAAAAGAACGCCATAAGTTTTAATCTTCTAGACCACATAGAAATGTCTATACGTTGAATTCAACTTATCATGTGACCTCAAAAAAAAATTAGACATCAAGGTGTGGGAATTGTATATTACTCAAATGGTGGTTTACATTAACATTTGCAATAACAATTTTAGATGTCGAATTATGGAACACAAAATCTATGACTACCCCTTGTTGGTGGCATGAAAGAAATTAATTCAAAGTTAGATATCAAGCCACCTCATACTTTTGGTGAATACTATTAGACCACTATGGGTTGCAAAAAGATATTGTAACAAAGCCTCATTTCAACCCTTCTTAAGGGGTTTCCAAATTTGTTAAGCCTCAAAGCCTACTATTAGTTGCATGCAGACCCTTGCTTCAGCACATTAGGGCCATGCCTTCCGACCCTTCTCTAGTTTTTACCTTTACTTCAAAGGAGACACCCCACGTAAAGAAATATCAACACTCAAAATGTCAAATGCTTCGTTAGCATCTGACAACATAAATAGATTTCATTTTTTTTAGGATAATGATGATTTCACTTTTGTGTAAGTTCTACCCGATTCTCTTGGTAAAATGGGAATATGTCACTCTTTGGGATCTCCTCGCCACCTTGAGGAAGGTAATTTTGTACCTCAAACTAAAAAAGGTCGATCTAGAGAATTTTCACTTTCTAACAACGTTTTTGCATAATGGCTATAAATCCCTATCGAGCTCGAATTCAGAGGATATGTATCTAGATGTTAATTTACAAATAATTTATTCTCATGGAATGTCATGGTTCTTACAAATGTCACTCACAAATTCAAAGTGTAAGAAGTTCATAACTAATTTTTAGAAATGGAAATTATTTGCCTACAAGAAGTTAAAGTGGTAGACTTTATGTTGTTCACGATCATCAAAGTTATTTATACATAGGTTTTAGTCACAACTAGTAATCATGAGCTTAGTCATAGAGGATTTGTGACCTATTATCATCCTTAAAAGAAATCCCGTTATGTTATTCTTGGATTTCACCTAACAAATTGTGTCCTCGGGGTGTTATTTAACATTGATAATAACCCCATTGGAGTGATTGATGTTTATGCATCCAATTATGTGACTGCAAGGATGGTGTTCGGCATTGGATTGCAAACAAGCTCCCAGAGGCTCATTAGGTGTTGTGTATTGGCTTTGACATGGTTGATATGGAAATCAACAATGGCCACATACCCATGTATTGGATAGTTGGAAAAAGGTCATATTGGATATACATGTACAATAAATTTGGGTTTCATGAACCCAATACTTCACGTCAATTTTGTTGGTACCCAAATTGATTCTCCCTCGAAAAGTGAGCGACATCACAAGTCCGACAGAAGATTAGAGACAAGAGGATCATGTTATATGTTGTTTTGTAGTTGGGGAAAGATGATGGAGCTTGCTCTTAGTCACTCAGATGTGGAGAAATGGGTACCACCCTCAAGAGGATTTGATCTATCCTCACTACTTTATGGTTGTGCCTTTCAAACCAAGGTGAGAGGACCCTTTTGTAGCCTAGTTTTTTTGGAGGAGATGGAGATATCCTTATTTCTAAAGTTATTGAGGAGACCTTGAAGAAAATATTATCAATGCAACAAAACCCAACTCTCACGAGTTGTCACTCTGGATAATGGAGATATTTACTATACAAGAGTTCAAAGCTACTAAAGACATTTGAAATCTCGATTGCTTCTGCATTTTTGGCAACAAAGATTATGCATTTGTGCACACACAGGGAAAAAAGGGTTAGTACAAGTAGGATTGGATGTTTTTAAAATGAATTTTTTGGTGGGAGGTGAGGCGGGATGGACTTGATTTGCCAGATCTTTGAGAGATTTTACAAAATGGAAGGTTAAACAAATAAAATGCTACATAACAACTAAATGTTCCTTCAACCAGAAGGTGTGCATCAATGGAGGCCCATATTTGCACTTTTTTACACAATCTCGAGATTCTAGCACGAAGGCTCGAGTTAGAAGACCCAATAAAGCATCAAAATCTAAGATCAATCACGCTGAGGTACACCCAGAGACTTACAAATGATCTCTCACAATGGATGAAAGAAAAGTGATTTTAAATCGTTTATTTCATTCCCGGATGAAAGCTCTTATGAAGAAACAAACTTGCATATGCCACTAAATTGTTACAAGGATTGAGACTTGTGTGATTAAGAATGATTTTGATACAATATTACAATAGGAACAAGAAAACTATTTGCATACATTCGAAATGAAATGCAGACACATTTTTGCTCAAGATCAACACGCAAATAACTCGATTTGATTAAATTTATCAAAGAAGGTGGAAAGTTTCTAGAACAATCACAGAGCTTGTCAATGAATGTACACTTGCAACCACCTTGACACGATCAAATTTAATACAAAAGAGATAGACAGGTTTCTCAGACGGCTTCTCAAAAAGATAGGCTCTATCAAGCTTTATCTATTAGAAAAATCGGTCCCCACCTCTAACACTCCAACCATTTACACGATAAATTTGTGTAATTTATAACATTTTACAACAAATTTTTCCCCCAAAAATCCAAACATTGAGTGCACCAATGTTTTCCATGATCTCAATCGCGATTCCGAGAATCAGATCTATAAAAATTTGTCAAGTGCTCAGGGGGAAAATCTCTTCGAATATCTCCCACATTCAACTCTTTATTCTAATAGATCACTCTTCCTTGTACTCAACAACCACTTCCATCCCTAATCTGTCAAATCTGGTTCTTTGTGTGCTCGGGAGGAAAAACTAGAAGATCATATCAAGTCCGATAGTCGATCATTTTAATGGTGAAAGATGTATCTAGATCTTCCCCACCAAACTTAGATATCAAAATTAACTCTCCTCTCTGTTTGGCGTGTATGAAATACCTGAAATCATGAAGACTCGCACTTCCAAGAGCTTTTCGGTAAAAATGGGGGGGAAATTATATTTAGACATAGAGCTTTCATTGATCTCTTCTTTGACTTTGGGCCATCCACGTGGAAGATTCAATTTAAAACGGGCCCGGGGTTCCTTTTGACCTTTTACAACCTTTTGAAAAAAATATGGAAAAAATTCCCATTTTTCTCTACCCCTCAGCCTTCGAAAAATGGGTCTGACAGGTGTCCAAATGTAGGTCCCAACCGAAATGCACTCCCTTTCTTCACTTTGACCCCCCTTTTTCCATAAAAGGAAACGCACTCCCTTTCTTGAGATGGTCCCCAAAATTTGAGACCTTGAATGAGCGCGGGCTCTCCACATGTCCTGGCTCGAAAAAATTTGTTTGAAGGCTTAAAGCTCAGTGGAAGGCACCATGTGTCAGGGTCTAAGGCAGTCTCCTTTGGCCATTGAAAAGTCCAAGAAAAATGAAAAGTGAGCAGAGGCTTCCAAGTGTCCTCCTGGCACTTCTTCAAAGCAAAACTTAGGAGTTGGTTCCCAAACAAGCACGGTCCCTCCACGTGTCCCAGATCTCCCAAAACTTTTTTTTTGAAAAGTCTAAGTATGGGAAGACCTGGCAGAAGCCTCCACGTGTCTCCATGGTGCAATTTCAAAATGGTGCCCAAGTTTGAGACCCTGAATGAGCGTAGGCTCACCATGTGTCCCTGTCCCGCCAAAATGTATTAGTTGCATAAAAAAAATTCTAAGTTCGGGAAAAGCAGTGAAAACCTCCATGTGTCCTCCCGGCACTACTCCAAGGCCAAACCAAAAAGTAAATCTTCAAATGAGCGTCGTTCTTCCACGTAGATAGGTTTTTAAGTTGAGGTGATTCATAAAATTTTTGAAGTACCTTGCCAAGCCGCGTCCAACCAAAAGAGGCCATATTTCCTGTTGATATATGGATGTGAATTTGACCGGGAGAAACACCCACAAACTGTAAAAATGACCATTTGAGCCCCAAGATGACATTTTCTCCAGGACGAGAGAATTCAGAAATGTTATAAGGCTCAAATACATTCCTCCTAGCTACATCCATTCATGTTTCTTCGGGTATTTAGGTCAAAACGACATGGACAACAATTCCCGATTGTGGAAAATGGAAAAAATGGGATAGCACGAGTTTTTACACCCAAATACGAGACTTTTTCAAAGGAACATAGAAACAAGGAAATAGATATGGATCCATACGTGATTTTCGACCCAAGGAAGGATTGATTATGGCAACAAAAGGGAGGCAGATACTTCTTGGGCACAACACGGGGATAAAATATGGCAGAGGCCGTAAATCGATAGATTTTCAATGGCAAAATGGGGCAAAACTATTTTAAGCACCAACATTGGCTCCGACTTGGGGATGGGCACTCCTATGAGTGCCACAAGAACAAAGGTAGACCAAGTGCCAAAAATATCCATTGGGAAATGGAGTCAACTTACGGAGCGGAGAAATAGAGCCATCTCCCAAAACAAACAGGAAACCAACAAAAACATATCACCAAGGACCAAAATGAGCAAAACACAAAAGACAGAAACAAAACAACAAGATATACACTGCATACAAAATATGTTTACCTTGATTCTGGGGAATCAATCCAAGAAATGCTTCAAATGCCTTCCATTAATAGGTAGTTCGAGAAATTCTCCATCCAAGTCCTTTAAGAAGAAGGTATGTTCACCAATTCTCATATCAATGGAATAAGGGTCCATCCATAATGCGTCAAACTTGCCATGATTGCCCTTGTCTTCATGCTTGATATCCCATATCGATCGAGATCTCCAACATTGAAAGCTCGAGAGTGACCTTTTGGTCAAATAACTTCTTTAGGTTTTCTCTCAACTTTACATGCCTCTCGTGGATGCCCTCCTTTCTTCATCAAGTTCAACAATCTGGTTAATGTGAGCATCATATGGACTAACCTCTTGATCTTCTAGTTGTTGAATAAATTTATATGAGGATAGTTACATATGCGAGGGCAGCGGCCATGAGTTCTATACACCAACTTAGATGGACTCTTTCCAGTAGCTCTCTTGATAGTGATTCTATCACCCAAACAAAGAAACTTCAACCTGCTCACCCCATTCTCTCTTGTTCACTCCAAAGTTCTTTTAATAATATTTAGTAGGTTTTTATTATTGGACTCAACTTTTCCATTTCCTTGGGGTTGTAATTAGAGGCATATTTCAAGTTGATCCCATACTCTTTGCACATTGCCACCAGAGGTTTAGCTCTGAAACTCATGGCATTATCAGCTACAATTTTAACTAACTCTCCAAACCTACAGATGATATGGTTCAGCACAAAATCCATGAAAATTTGGTGTGTTGCCTTCTTGATGGGGATTTCCTCCACCCATTTAGTAAAGTAATCAGTGGCTACAAGAATCCACTTATGGCCAGCACTTGAAGGGTCTAAAATCTCACCAATGAAATTCATTCCCCATTGCTTGAATGGGGATTTAATTGATACAGTTGCAAAGGCAAGGAGCCTAAAGCTTTCGGTCTTCCAAAGAAGCACCTGTAACTCTCACATATTTTAACCAACAAGGTTATATCCTTAAAAGAGATTTGGCCACCAATAACTAGCCCTCGGGATCTTGTGTGTTGTGAATCTTACAAAGCAAAATGCCCCCACAAACTCCTCCATGGAGATCAAAAATTATCTTGGGGCTTCATCTTCGATAATGCACCTTAAGAGGACTCCTCTCGTGGTTCTTCCAAGCTAACCCAAAATCAGTAATAACATATTTCTAGGAAGCCAAATTAAGAGCTCTTTTCTAGTTCTTACTTAAATATTCAGGGTAGTATAAATGTCTGAGATAAAAAAATCACATTGTTGTACCACTCAAAACTCATTAAATTTTCAAAAACACCTACCCTTTCTGATTCAACCTCATTTACCTCAATAGTTTACAAGTTGCTCTCAGCCATAAGCTTAGCCAAGCCCAAACCTCTTACCAACTTTGTGGTTTGGATATCCATATCATAATCTTGCAGCTTGTTCACCCATCTACATCTTTTGCTTGAGACCTCCATCTCGACAAGATGTCCTTCACCATGGTGTGGGTAACATAAGCAACAACTTTTGAGCTTAGAATGTAAGGCCCTGCAAACCTTCATTGTTTTTACCAAGGAAAATGCTTGCTTCTTCATAATGGTGTATTTCAGCTCAATCCCCTACAATGCCTTACTAAAAAAGGCAATAGGCCTCTCAGCCCCTTCATCATCCTTTTGCAGCAGGACAGAAGCAATAGTGTTCTCTGAAGCAAAGGAAAACAGTTGGAAAGGATTCTTATAGTCTAGAGCTGCTAAAATAGGGGCATGCTTCAATGCCTCTTTGATTCCAAATAAAGCTTGG
Organism: Taxus wallichiana var. yunnanensis; assembly: GCA_018340775.1. Taxonomy (NCBI): domain Eukaryota; kingdom Viridiplantae; phylum Streptophyta; class Pinopsida; order Cupressales; family Taxaceae; genus Taxus; species Taxus wallichiana. The sequence continues at coordinate 140,797,676 of CM031241.1, forward strand.
ATGGCAGCCTCCTCCCATTTGGAAGTGACAACTCAACAAAGTTTGATATGAATCCTTCCTACCCAAAAGAAGGACCGAGGTTCTTGGATTGGAAGTGATTGGATCAATGGTCAACTTTGTCAACAAAGTTTGATATGAATCTTCTCTACATCTTATGAAGTTTATCTGACACCAGAAGAAGTCACGATCTTGGTAAATAACAATAAACTCATTAATGAATTCCATTTCTTTGGGTTCTTGGAATTCACCAAACCAAAGACCTATACATAAGTTCCCAAGAGGTTGTGGCCTTCTACCCTTTTATAACCAGATCAATGGAAAGCATTTAATTGCCATGTTTTCCATGTTTGGTAAAGGATAATTATCTTGATGCTCTGTTTAGGATCCCGACCACACACGGCTGATGTCACCATTCTTTTTCTAACTAGCAAGGTTTGCAACTTTTCCTTCTCTCACTCCAAAATGGAACTTCTTTTCTACCTAAATGGATTAAGTGAAATGTCATATTCTCTACATCTTATCAAGATCTTCTCCAAGTGCATAGGACATGTTCATTTGAACACTCCCACCAACACTTGTATTTGCCCATTTTCTAGATAGTAGCATACCCCACTTGGTGGGCAATCAATAATGACTACATCAAGCTTATCTCCCTTTCCAAGTTCTTACCTTTTCAGGAGAAATAAGTGCTTTGGAGAACAAAACAATAAATTCCAAGCCTACCTATTCAAAACACCAAACCTTTCACACATCCTACACCACAATACTTCATAGGATTCATTGTTGGGATCTTCACATCTTCTTTTTACCATATCTTGGGATGTCCATGGAAATTCACTTCCCATATGCCATTGTTAATGACTTTGATAGCCAACCCATTCATGATCCTCCTCTAAGGCCATGGACATTCCATATGCATGATGCCCATTCATGAGTCAAAGGCATACAATGCCCCAGTCAAACATACGGTTGTGTAGCAATTTTTCCTTTATGATCGAGTGGTGAAGAATGGATCCACATTTAGCCGAGAGTCCACCAAGGATGTCCCCAAATAAGCCTTAGGTGGTTCACCTAGTTGCTCCAATGCTGGTGGTGTCTCTCATTCTTCAATGATTGTAGGATTCTCCACAATATTTGGGTTACATTTCTACCTAGGGAAGACTTCTCTTCTTTCAATCCCAAGTATTCAAATGCTCTCTTTTTGTGCTCAGGAATTCTAAGCAACTCAAAAATTGGAACTAAAATCTTAATCTAACTCAAGACTTGTGAAATATCATATGGGAAATTCTTTGGCAAGGCAGCATTAGAAGGGAGATTAGCAAACTCATCAGATGACATAGGGTTCTTGACAGTTTGGGCATGAGGAGAAATATGAGTTTTGTTTGGGACAACAAGGCCTTTGGTAGGTGCATATTTCTTAGGAGTCTCTTTAGAAATATTTGAGAGTAAGGAGTTTTTGGCTTGGCTTGAGGCATTTTCCCTTTGACAACCTTACTTCTTGTGTTATATTCCTTCTCTTGGGTAACAACAACGTTCATCAACAACTACCTGTCTTCCTCAGAAGGGACTCCTCCATCATACTGCTTTATCATTAAAGCTCTTAAATACTCAAAGTCATTATTATGTATTTCAAAAGCTTGCACTACATCTATTTCACAAGAATGAGAAGGAGGAAGAAGTGGTACCCTATGAATGTAGTCCCAAAAAGTGGTAGTAGTCGAGCACTTATCACTTCAGTTGAAGTTACCCTTGTTGTGAGCTCGTGGAGCAACCCATCATGCAAACATCATCATCATTATCATCATCAACTTCTTATTCTTCTTGCTGATCTACTTCACATGGAGCATGGGGCATGAAACATCTATCACACCAATCAATGACCTCTATTTCTTCCACAACAGCAACTCTGACAGCCCAAAGGATCAGGCACCACTTTGTTTTCCCCCTTGGGGCTGTTTATTTCCAAATCCAATAGGTCCCTTGCCTCTATCATCAGATCTTTGCTCATTTCTATGATGATTTGTAAATCTGTCTTGGCCTTGTTGCTTATACTGACCTTGTGAACTCTGTCCAACTCCTTTCTCAACCCGGGCTAGTTTGTAGGAAATTATCTTGACATCCCCTACCAAATTTTTCACAACTTCCTCCAGATCAGCAGCTTTACTTGTTTGAGGCTTTTCCGGGTTAACTAGCTTCACACCCTCCCTTTTGGGAGGTTTTCCAATTACCTTGATGTTATTCTCAATTTACATAAGCCATAGTGAAGGCCTACCTCAGATTGGTAGGGTTTTTATCTCTCAAGTAGTATGCATCCTTTTTTATCAAATGCATCTAAATATTTGATCAAACATGACTCATCACAGGTCTCAAGTTAATAGGAAATCTTCTTAAGGTCTTGTTAAACCTTGTGTTGAAATCATGTATAGACTCATTAGGATTCTTTTTGATATTTTCAAATTTTGACAAAAGAAACTTAGGGTCTATCTTGTCACCATACTGCAATCTAAATGCATTGTTCATCTCAGTCCAAGAATCAACAGAGTTATCTAGAAAATCTTTATACCAGTCCCGTGCATCCTCTTCCAAAGTGTGAACAAATAATTTGATGTATACATCTTCAAACTCAATCTCAAAGTCTTCCATCATATTGATAAAAAGCTTTAAATGTTGATCACCAGTTATAGCATTATTTCCCTGGAACTTTGGTAGTTTTTTCCTTACATCTTGAGGAACTACATTTGGATAACCAACCATTCCCACAAAATTTATAGGTCCAAAGGTGTTCACAACAAATGGAGGTCTAGGTGGGGGGTGGACCATGTTCATTCGAGGAGGTGATCTTGGGGAGAAACAAACCGATAAGGGGAAGGGGGCCTTTGAAACACGGGAGTATAGCTTTCAAAATGGATATCCTCTAAAGGCCTTATTTCTTGGAAATCTCTATCAACCTTTGAAAACATAGGGGCGAATGAGAAGCAAACCTTTCAAATTCAAATGAAGGCCCCTCTCCGGATGGAGAATTCAATTCTACAAAGAGACAACCCGGTTCGAAAGCACTTGAATGGTAGTCTTCAATGATAGGTGATGACTTTCACTAATTGGGATCTCTTTTCTTGATTGTTGATCTCCCACAAATCTCCGGCTCTTCTTCCTTCCGAATTTGTTTTTCCTAGCTCGGAAATAATGTCCCTGGCGAGGATCCTTAGAGAAGAAATAACTTCTTCCTTCCAACTTTGCAAAGAATAGTAACAAATCTCACTTGACAGAGGTTAAGACACTAGTATTTATCAAAAATTAGATCAACAGAGAGTCACCACTAAGGATTCCACCTTAGTTGTGCAAATGCACTAAAAATATGATCTCACAAATGTCTTTTAGCACTAGAAACTAGAAATGAAAGATCTCGACCTTATTTTTACCAATATTAATCAATGATTCCCCATAAATGGCACCAAATAGGTGTTGGTACCCAAATTGATTCTCCTCGTAAAGCGGAGCAAAGCATCACAGTCGGACAGAAGATTAGAGATAATCGGATCATGTTATATGTCATTTTGTATCTGGGGAAAGATGATGTAACTTGCTCTTAGTCACTTAGATGTGGAGAAATGGGTAGCACCCTCAAGAGGATTTGATCTATCCTCACTACTTTATGGTTGTGCCTTTCAACCAAGGTGAGAGGACCCTTTTGTAGCCTAGATTTTTGGAGGAGATGGAGATATCCTTCTTTGTAAAGTTATTGAGGAGACCTTGAAGAAAATATGATCAATGCAACAAAACCCAACTCTCACGAGTTGTCACTCTAGATAATGGAGATATTTCCTAGACAAGGTTCAGGCTACTAAAGACATTTGAAATCCTAATTGTTTCTACATGTTTTGGTAATAGAAATTATGCATTTGTACACACACAGGAAAACAGGGGTAGTACAGGTAGGATTGGATGTTTTTAAAATGAATTTTTTTGGTGGGAGGTGAGGTAGGATGGACTTGATTCACCAGATCTTTGAGAGATTTTACAAATGCAAGGCTAAATAAATAGAATGCTACAGAACATCTAAATGTTCCTTCAATCGAAGGTGTGCATCAATGGAGGCCCATATTTGCACTTTTTCACACAATCTATGAGATTCTAGCATGAAGGCTCGAGTTAGAAGACCCAATAAAGCATCAAAATCTAAGATCAATCACGCCTGAGGTACACCCAGAGGCTTACAAATGATCTGTGTCAACAGATGAAAGAAAAGTGATTTTAAATCTTTTATTTCATTCCCAATGAAAGCTCTTCAAGAAATGAAATTGTAGATTCCACTAAACTGCATTCTGAGGATTGAGACTTGTGTGATTGAGAAGGATTTTGATACAATATTACAATAGGAATAAGAAAAACTATTTACATACATTCAGAAATGAAACAGACACATTTTTGCTCAAGATCAACATAGAATTACTCGGATTTGATTAAATTTATCAGCAGGGGAAATGTTTCTAGAACAATCACAGAGCTTGTCAATGGATGTACACTCACAACCACATTGACACGATCAAATTTAATACAAAAGAGATAGATAGGTTTTTCAGATGGCTTCTCGTAAAGATAGGCTCTATCAATCTTTATTTATTAGAAAAATGAGTCCCGACCTCTAACACTCCAACCATTTGCATCATAAATTCGTGTAATTTATAACATTTTACAACATATTTTTCCCCCCCTAAAAAACCAAACATTGAGTGCACCAATGCTCGCCATGATCTCGATCACGATTCCAAGAATCAGATCTGTAAAAATTTGTCAGGTGCTCAGGGGGGAAAATATCTTTGAATTTCTCCTGCATTCAACTCTTTCATCTAGTAGATCACTCTTCCTTATACTCGCCAACCACTTCCAAAATTTCCCTAATCACAAATCTGGTTCTCTTTGCATGCTCGGAGGAAAAATCGAAGATCGGATCGAGCCGATAATGATCATTTTAATGGCAAAAGATGTATCTAGATCTTCCCACCAAACTTAAATATCAAAATTAACTCTCCTCTCTGTTTGGCATGTAGGTGTTAGATTAGGTATTTACCTTAGCTCATGTTCACCTACATACTTTATTTACCTTTATTGTATTTATCCTCACCCACTTATATGTGTGGATATTTCTTTTGTCTTATTTAGATATTAGGAGATATTATCTAGTTTTTAGGTATAGTTCTTTCCATGATCTATGGTATTAACTAAATCCTTGATGTCTAGTTCTCTCCTAAATCTATGGTCTTGACTAGTTCTTTGATGACTAGTTATTTCCTTGATTTGTGGCTTGATCTACAACCTTGATTGGTTCTTAGATTATTATTCCTTGCCTATTTAAGCAAATCCCATTCTCAATGTATTGCATTGAGTTTCATTATAATATATGATATTGCTACTCATTTGTTTGTAAAGGTTTTATGTAAAGTTATTCCAGTGAATTGCTTTCATCTTATTGATCATGGTGTTTGATTAGCATCTGAGTTCTTGGCTTGGTATGATCTGGTTATCATTCCTTTCATGGTGTCAGAGTAGGAGATTTCTGTTGACATCTGTCTATAAGTTTTATTTTGCAAATAAAATCTTTGTATATTCATATATTTGGGATTTGGTCGTATTTTGTTGTTGCATACATTTTTATGCAAAACAAAGTCTTCCATTGGATCCGGAAGGTGTGAAAAACCTAAGATCAAATGTAAACTCATCCATTTCTAGAGATAGTCAATTTTTGTGTTTTTTTGTGGTTGTAGTGAAATACACAGGTTTACCTCAGGATTCATGCCACATGGTTAAGAAACCGAGGAAACATTTTCCTGGTTTTTTTAGATTTCGCAAGATCTACATTGGGTTGTTTTCTAGTATGGCAGATCATTTTCAGGTTGTGATTCCTACTAGTAGGTGCTTAACTTAAGCCCCCTTTAATTTTATTTGTGTGGTGAAGGCAACAACAATTTATTTTGTTTTAGTGGCAACTAAAATAAATAACAGAGCAAAATATTAAAAAGCTTGTAACTTTTGATCGGTAACTCGGTTTTGAGAGCCGTTTTTACAAAAGTGCTTTCTTTTTGTGATATTTCCATTGGAAATATTTATTTTGAGACTTGCACTATAATTATAAAGTGTCAAATATGGAGGAGTGTTGTAATCAATTGTGGACACAATTTCAGCTTGAGCCCGACGTCCTAAACTTCTGGGAGTTGCATTTTGTATCTATCATGGATTCTGAGAATGATATGCTTTTCTCTGAAGTGTTTGGACTTCAAGAGGATATTGTAAAATTTTTAGAAGAAAATAGATCACTCAAGAATCAAAATTCTCTTCTACAATCACTCATTCACGATAAGGATACAATAATACACTTCCTACAGAACAAACTTGCTAGCCTACAACATCACCATCATATTGTGGACAGCCATATCCATGCTCCTAGTCCACTTGCAGCTATTACTCCTGAACCCACTAACATTGATATGTCAGTCTTTGAGTCTGTTCCTACTCTTGATGCTCATACACCTATGAAGCTTGTTACTACATGCTCTTCCACATCTGTGCCTATTACAATACCACATGTTGTGTATCCTACTTCTACTCAGCTGCATGGATTTTTTAAGAAGCATACCACTACATTCAGTTCTCGCATGCTCCATTCTATGGGTCTCACTAGTGGAGTCATTGGCAGACATTCACAGGGTATTGTTTCCTCTATTCCACATGTTAAGTGGAATTCTCGTCATGACATTGGTTTTTGAGCAGATACTTCATTAGGATCACACATTGACAGAGCTCCTTTTTTTCGCTCGACTCTTTCTGAGGATCATGAGCAACACATGAGTTTTGTACCTTCACTCAAGCTTGAGAAACCTAAGATTTCAGCTGTCAAACATGATCAACTTGACACACATTCTGATGTTCTTTTGCATGCACCCATTGTGCATTTTGCACCAATTCATATGCAGGCATCTTCTTCATCCATCCGTGTTGATTTGGGGTGGATATCTGATCACTCGTGGCGGTGACATAGGCATTCGTTGAGAGGACTCTACAGGCGTGGCTCCTCCACCATTCGGCCTCTTGCTCCACTTTCTATACCTTCTACATTGTGATGCTTCTTGTTTTGAGCATTTTTCTTTAAGCAGTGTAGTGTATCTCTCTTGTTTGTTGAGAGATTTTGTATCTGTATTTTCAACACTTTTGACATGTCGACGTGATCTCTTGGGGATCTATTCTGGTGTGCGCCCAATGTTAGTTTTTCAGTGTTCAAGTATTTGTTTTGACAACTCATACATATTTGTAGCATCCCTCCACCCATTCAGTAGTATGGGAGGGTGTGGTGTTGATCCTGCTTCTTTGGGTTTTGTGTCCTTGCCTTATTACCTTAGCTTTTCTTGGATCGTGACACTCTTGATTTTGTGTCCTTGCCTTGTTGCTTTAGTTATTGTTCTTAGATCGTGACACACCTATTTGTAGTAGTTTATCAAATTATGTTTGGTGTTTTTTGCACTTTTGACATCACTCCATTGATAATCTCCTTGTATGGAGCTATTCTGGTGAAGCCTAGTGTCAGTTGTTTTTGAGTTTTGTGATCGAGTAGTGGATTTAGACCATAGTGCACACCAAAATTCTTCAACATTATACAATTTTTTGATCCGAGCTTCTTGGGATGCCTTGGAGCAGGTCTTTACTCTCTTTACTTTGTTGTTACTGGTTTTGGGTACCTTACGGTGTCCCTTTTTTCCCAATTATTATACATGAGTACCTCATCAAGCCTAGTTACCAGGACTCATATTGTGGACATGCCACTTCTATTTTGGCCCCTAGCTTCACTTGAGGGGGGGTGTTAGAGTAGGTATTTACCTTAGCTCATGTTCACCTAGGTACTTTATTTACCTTTATTGTATTTATCCTCACCCACTTATGTGTGTGGATATTTCTTTTATCTTATTTAGATATTAGGAGATATTATGTCATTGTTAGGTATAGTTCTTTCCTTGATCTATGGTATTGACTAGATCCTTGATGTCTAGTTCTCTCCTAAATCTATGGTCTTGACTAGTTCTTTGATGACTAGTTATTTCCTTGATTTATGGCTTGATCTACGACATTGATTGGTTCTTAGATTGTTATTCCTTTCCTATTTAAGCAAGGCCCATTCTCAATGTATTGCATTGAGTTCCATAATAATATATGATATTGCTACTCATTTGTTTGCAAAGGTTTTATGTAAAGTTATTCTAGTGAATTGCTTTCATCTTATTGATCATGGTGTTTGATTAGTATCTGAGTTCTTGGCTTAGTACGATTTGGTTATCATTCCTTTCAAAGAAATACCAAGAAATCATGAAGACTCACACTTCCAGGAGCTTTTCAGTAAAAATGGGGGGAAAATCAAGTTCGGACACACACGACTTTCGTTGATTTCTTATTTGAATTTGGGTCGTCCATGTGGAAGATTCAATTTAAAATTGGCAGGGGTTCCTTTTGACCTTTTACAACCTTTCGAAAAAAAAATGGAAAAAATTCCCATTTTGCTCCACCCCTCCACCTTCGAAAAATGGGCCTGAAAGGTGTCCAAATGTGGGTCCCAACGGAAACATGCTCCCTTTCTTTACTTTGACCCCCTTTTTCCATAAAAGGAAAATTTTCTAAATTTCCCCTGAAAGTCCGCACCTCCGCCGTTAACTCAAAGCAAATTTAGACTTATCCTTTATTAGGCTTCAAGGGCCATTTTGATATTTTAACCCTTAAGAGGCAAAAAAATCCAAGTTGCCCCTGATGGTCCACTTCACCACCTTTTTGACTTTTCAAATTGCCACGCGTCACAATGGCACATCTTGAGATGGTCCCCAAAATTTGAGACCTTGAATGAGCACGGGCTCGCCACATGTCTTGGCCCAAAAAAAATTGTTTGAAGGCTTAAAGCTTAGTGGAAGGCACCATGTGTCAAGGTCCGAGGCAATCTCCTTTGGCCACTGAAAATTCCAAGAAAAATGTAAAGTGATTGGAGGCTTCCAAGTGTCCTCCACAGTGCTTCTTCAAAGTAAAATTTAGGAGTTGGTTCCCAAACAAGTGCGGTCCCTCCATGTGTCCCAGACCTCCCAAAACTTGTTTTTTGAAAATTCTAAGTATGGGAAGACCTGCGGATCCTCCAATTATCTCCATGGTGTAATTTCGAAATGGTGCCCAAGTTTGAGACCTTGAATGAGTGCGGGCTCACCACATGTCCTTGTCCTACCAAACCGTATTAGCCTGCATAAAAATTTGTCTAAGTTTGGGCAAAGTAGTGGAAACCTCCATGTGTCCTCCTGAAGACTACTCAAGGCCAAACCAAAAATCAAATCTTCAAATGAGCGTCATTCTTCCACGTAGACAGGTTTTTAAGTTGAGGTGATTCATAAAATTTTGAAGTACCTGCCGAGCCACATCCAACCAAAAGAGGCCACATTTCCTGTTGATGCAAGGATGTAAATTTGACCAGAGAAATACCCATCAAACCGTAAAATGTAGAAAAACGACCATTTGAGCTCGGAGATGAAATTTTCTCCAAGGACAGAGAATTTATAAATGTTACAAGGCTCAAATACATTCCTTTGAGCTACATCCATTCATGTTTCTTCAAGTATTTAGGGAAAAAATGATAAGGACAATAATTCCTGACTATGGAAAACAAAAAAATGGGATAGGTCGAGTTTTGACACCCACATACGAGACTTTTTTAGAGGAACAGAGAAACAAGGAAACAAATATGGATCCATACGTGACCATCGGCCCAAGGAAGGATTGATTATGGAAACAAAAGGAAGGCAGATATTTCTTGGGCATGTCAACACCAATCCGGCACTATGATAATTCTTCACCGGAACTCCTCGTGCTATGATTATTAACTAATGCACATGACTCTTAGTTTAGGTGGATGTAATCTGAAACACAACAACAAATATAACACAAGAATACCATAGACTATGATAAGAAGGAATAATGATAAATCTTAAATATCGGTGTAAATTATAATATCAAGATGAAATTGTTACAATCTCACCCATGAGGTTCTTCAAGTGTTATTAACTTCACTTGCCTTCAAAAATAACTATGGGAGAAACTTCACAATTACACCTCTTAATGGCTTCTTTAACACACCTTCAAAATGATGGCTTCCTTTACACACTCATATAATATTTCTCACTACTTCTCTCTATGCTAAATGAGGGGGTGGCACTGTCGACACTAAAATTTTCCTCCGTAATTTCTATTTCATTAATGTATGTATTAGGAATAGGATGTTGTTAAGTATAATTAGTAGTAGCGTCTGATAGAAGATAACGGTGCCGTCGATGCGGTGCTACCAATAATGTGGAGTATGGTAACATCAAAGTACAATAGGAATGTTGTAAAAGTAAATATTTGTCGTAAGTGGTCCGGTAATGTTAAAATGTCAAAGTTTGGGTAATTAGAGAAGTAGGGTCTACATGATTAGGAATTAGAAATATTATGTTGGTAATAAGGACAAGGAGTGAGGTCATAAATATTTTGTGTATTTTATTTGTAAAAAGTCTAAAAATGTGGAACCCATGTAAAATGATAAGGTTTATCTTATCTTACAAGATAAGCTTACATGTACGAGATAAGAGTTAAGGTATGGAATATGATTCGTCATAGTGGATTTCTTATCCTATCTTAGAGATAGGATGGATAAGCTGGAAGTTCTATAAATAGAGAGGCCACCCCCTCATTTAGCATAGAAGGAAGTAGTGAGAAATATTGTAGGAAGTGTGCAAAGGAAGCCAACGCTTTAAAGGTGTGTTGAAGAAGCCATTAAGAGGTGTAATTGTAAATTTTCTCCCATAGTCTTGATGAAAGGCAAGTGAAGTCAATAACACTTGAAGTACCTCATGGGTGAGATTGTAACAATTTCATATTATAATTTACTTTGATATTTCAGATTTGTCATCATTTCGTCTTATCATAGTCGATGGTATTCTTGTGTTATGTTGTTGTTTTGTTTCCAGATTACATCCACCAAACTAAAGGTTGTGCATTAGTAAATAATCATAGCACGAGGAGTTCCCGGTGAAGAATTATCATAGTGCCGGATTGGTGATGACATTTTGGTTCCGTTGCCGGGACCATTCCTCGTTGGTGGATTTTCTGGAGAGATATTCCCACTTAGTCAAAAATCAATTGGAGGGTAACCTTATTTTTACTGTGCATAGTAGTTACCATGGTAAAGTCATTTTTACCGTGAATAGTAGTTACCATGATAAAGTCATTTTTGCTGTGAATAGTATTTATCACAGTAAAGTCACTTTTTACCGTGAATAGTATTTACCGCAGTAACTTCACTTTTTACTGTGAATAGTGTTTACCACAGTAAAGTCAATTTTTACCGCAGTAAGTCAAGTTTTACCATAGTTACCATGGTCATTTCTATTTTACTGTAGAAAGGTGTAAAGTCACTTTCTAGTATAGTGATTCCAATTATTTGTGCACATAAGTCTTGTTGATTGTACTTGTGGGTTGGTATTTCACGGTGGTTACTTTTGAAAATGGGAAAGATTCCTATTTTTTCAGCTCAATCTAATGAAGATGCTTCTTCTTTCATTCAAGAGTTTAAATGATCTTGTATTTGTAATGGCCTTATAAGAAGGGAACAATGGACTGAATTTTTTCCTACCTTTTTGGATGGTTCAACACTTAGGTGGTTTGAAACACTAGGTGATAATGTGAAAAATTCATGGGATTTATTAACTGAAAGTTTTCTTGAAGAATTTGGTGAACAACAGAAATATGCCAGATCTCATGATCGAGATCACAAAGCTATCCCAAGGAGAGAAGGAGAAGATAAGGGATTATCATGCTCGTGTTCTAGAGCTAAGGAGGAAGCTCGATGCCCAGATCCGGAAGGAAGGATTAGCAGATGGGTTGATGAATGGCGTGGATAATCTCCTATGTAAGCACTTCATTCTTGGGATGAAGCCAGAGATCAGACAACGAGTGAAGTATGACCACCCCGGCTACCATTGAACAAGCAAAGGAGATTGCAAGAAGGCAAGAAGAAAGCATGGAAGAGGAGCCCAAAGAAATTATTGCTAAAGTAGAGCCTACACCAAAGGCACCTTTGGTCCGAATCCACAACCACTCCCGGTGAGCACAAATATTTCTCTAGTACATCTCTGAGTATGAAGATCTGCTCAAAAAGATGGGTCGATTAACTATTAATCTTCTTGAAGGAAAGGAATTTAGTTCTCGGGGAGGAGATAGAGGTCCAAAAAGAAATATTTCTGAAGTTGTATGTTATGGTTGTTATAAAAGGGTCATTATAAGTATAATTGTCAGAGATAGAGCTTCTACATCAGTAAAGAGATAATGATAAAGGAAAAGCACTGTGAATTCTTTTGATGTAGTAGATAAGAGCGAGAAATAATGAAGTAGATGTGTTTGTAACAAAAAGAAAGAAAGAAAAAGATAATCAAGATGGAAATGATCCTAAGAAGATGAAAGGAGAAACTAATAAGAAACATAGGAGAAGAAAGTTGGGTGTGCATGATTTTCGATTTCACGGGGGCAAGGACCATACTCCATCTTGGAAGATCTGTCCAAAGGCACAAAATATTACATATGGTCAACTCTTGGCTATGTCTTCTGAGAAGAGGCGGGAGTTGCGAAGTGGACTCAATGCTCGACGAAGGAAGGAGGTTGAGGTCCCTGTTTTGGAGGCAGAGGCGGATCCCTATGCTCCACAAGCTGAGGTATTATGTAATGGTATTTCAATTCATGATGTCTTAGTTGATGGAGGTGTTGCGATTAATGTAATGACCAGTCACGTAATGAATATGTTGGGTTTAAAAATTGATCGCCCTTCAACACTTATGTTAAGGTCATTAAATAAAGGAAAAACTAAACTAGAAGGTGTAGTTTCAAATGTGGCAATATCTGTTATGGGTGTTGTATGTGTGGTAGACTTTCAGGTGATGAAAAATGGTATTGTTGCGTACCCAATGTTGCTAGGAAGACCATGGCTAAGGAGAGTTCATGCAAGAAACTACTGGAATGAAGGCTTCATGACACTTGGACGTGGTAGAGAGAGGGTGAAAATAAACGTGATCCCTCGACATCATAAGGCAGAACCTGTCGATTCAAGTGATGAAACTGATGATTGGACATCCTCTGATTACTCTAGTACCAGTGAAGTGGACACTGAAGATGAAGAAAGTGAGGTTGATGTTTCAGTCATGGATATCCTTCTAGTCACACCAACTCATGACCCCATAAAATTATCTGAAGAAGAAGTTGATGATCGTCTCCAACAAATAAAGATTGGTGATGTTGTGATGGAGAGTGAGAAGGAATCCTACCTCCAGCTCTTTCGAAGGTACATACACATATTCATTTTTGATTACAAGGAACTCCGTCAAGTAAGTTGGGTAGAACATTCTATTGAGTGGTAGATGGTGCTTAAGCCCATAAAGAAAATGCCATATAGAATGAATCCTAATTTTTCCAAGGCTGTAAAAGAAGAAATAGATAAGTTGCTTGATGCGGGATTCATATTTCTTTGTGGAGAATTCGAATGGGTTTCTCCCATTGTGATCTCAATAAAAAATAATGGGAAGCTACGCATTTGTGTTGATTACAGGAAGCTCAATAAGGCAACAAAGAAGGATCATTACCCTCTTCCATTTTTGGATCGGATCTTGGGCCAAGTAGGCGGCCGAGTGCTTTATAGTTTTCTTTGATGGATATAGCGGCTCTGACCAAGTTTGTATAGCGAGAGAAAGATCAGTGAAGACCACGTTCACCACTCCTTGGGGAACATTTGCTTATAGAGTTATGCCTTTTGGGTTGTGTAATGCTCAAAGCAACATTCCAATGTTTGATGAATAGGGTGTTCGAACCCTACATTGGGACCTTCATTAGAGTATTTACTGGATGATTTTTGCATCTATGGGAGCAAGTTGGACCACTGCACTTTGAGATGGAGACAGCATTTCAAAGGTTAGATGAAGCAAAAGCCTCACTAAACCCTCTGAAGTGTGTCTTTGGATGTTCTAAAGGCGTTTTGTTAGGGCATGTTGTATCCAGAGAGATGGTATTGAGTGCGATCCCGATAAAGTTTCAAAAATCAAAGATTTACCATTTCCTATGAATAGAAGTAAGTTGAGATCATTTTTAGGCCATGTGGGTTACTATAGAAGGTTCATCAAGAATTTCTCAAAGATTGCATAGCCACTAACCCAGTTCTTGAAGAAGGATGTTACTTATGAACCAGGAAATAAGGCACATGAAGCTTTTGGACAACTAAAGGAAGCCCTGGTGTCTTCACCTGTTTTGAAGAATCCAGATTGGAGCAAGCCATTCATTGTGTACACTGATGCCTCAGATGCAGCACTAGGAAGTACTTTGAGCCAAAAGGATGAAAATGGGAATGAACATCCAATTTACTTTGGGAGTAGACAAATGAGTAGTGCTGAGGTAAATTATACTGTAACTGAAAAAGAGGCTCTAGCTATCATTTTTGCTATAAAGAAGTTTAGAAATTACTTGCTAGGGCAAAAATTTCTAGTTGTAATGATCATCCAGGCTCTAAAATATATTGTAAATAAGCCTAACCCATCAGGGAGGATAGCAAGATGGATAATTTTGCTACAAGAATTTGAATTTGATATTATAGATAGGCCAGGAAAGAAGCATGTCAATGCAGATGCACTCTCTCGAGCCTATGATGGTTTAGGATCATCTTGTGATGATGATGATTTTCCGATGCAAAGACATTGTTATCCCTTGACACAATCCCTAGTGAATACATAGATATTTGGAATTATCGAATGAATTCAAGTTTCTGATGGTGCCAATCAAAGACTAAGAGAAAGATTATTCAAGCGATCGTCCATATTCTATTACTGCATGGAGTATTATTTTGAATAGGACACGATGGAGCGGTCTGAAGAGGCGATTGGACGTGATCAAGGGAAGGAATGCTAGAAGAATTCCACAATGGTACATGTGGAGGGCACTTCTCTAGACAGACTTACTTACAAGAAGGATCTTGGATGCGAGTTATCAGCCGCCCACTCTTTTTAAAGATTGTTATAATTATTGTAAGACATGTGATATTTGTCAAACACATGGTAACCGTAAGACTTCATCGACTCCATTATGTCCTATTCTTCCACTTGGTCCCTTTGAAAAGTGGGGAATAGACATTGTAGAGTCCACTTCCAACTACATCACGCCAAAATAAGTATATTGTAGTTGCCACAGATTATTTAACCAAGTGGGTTGAAGCTAGGCCATTGAAAACAACTTCCATGGATGAAGTGGCAAGGTTCATATATGAACGCATTGTCACCAGATTTGGTTGTCCATTAGAAATTGTAACAGATCAAGGAAGCCACTTCATTAATGAGGTGGTAGAAGCCATAGTCAATAAGTTTTCTATTAAGCACAGGAAGGCAACAACATACAAGCTAAGCACAAATGGATAGGTGGAATGAACAAATTTTGTGTTGTGTCAAATTCTAGCAAAAGATGCAGCCTTGCAGGTACATAAGTGGGATAAAAGGATTCATGCAGCATTGTGGGCATATAGGGCAACATCAAAGTTAGCAACAGATATACTCCCCATTTCGGTTGGCCTATGGTATTGATCTAGTTCTTCCTATTGAGTTTGATATTCCCACTTTGTGAGAGTTATGAAAAATGAAAGGATGGATGAAAGTGATTGATAAAAAAGGTTGGTACATCTTCATTTGCTTAGAGGAAATGAGGGAAATAGCAAAGGATATAAGCCATAAGAAGAAAATGAAGCGAGAAGGAATACTTTGATCAAAAGATCCGGTGGTCTCCATTTCATGTGAATGACTTGGTTCTAGTATATGACTCCGGATACAAAAAAAGAAGAAGAGAGAAAATTTCTTCCAAAATGGATGGGGCCCTACAAAATAGCGCAGTTGTGCATGAAAATGGTACGTACACTGATTTGGAGGAATTGATGGCACTCCCATTACAAATGGGTCAACCACGACAAGTTGAAGATTTTCCAAGCACTGAATAGTCTACTCCGGGATGGAGTAGAGAAGCTAGGAAGGGGGAAGATGTCGACACTAAAATTTTCCTCTATAATTTCTATTTCATTAATGTATGTATTAGGAATAGGATGTTGTTAAATATAATTAGTAGTAGCGTCGATGATAGAAGATAACGGGCGCCGTTAGTACGGTGCTACCAATAATGTGGAGTACGGTAGCAGATCAAAGTACAATAGGAATGTTGTAAAAGTAAATATTTGTCGTAAGTGGTCCAATAACATTAAAATGTCAAAGTTTGGGTAATTAGAGAAGTAGGGTCTACATGATTAGGAATTAGAAATATTATGTTGGTAATAAGGACAAGGAGTGAGGTCATAAATATTTTGTGTATTTTATTTGTAAAAATTCTAAAAATGTGGAACCCATGTAAAATGATAAGGTTTATCTTATCTTAAAAGATAAGCTTACATGTACGAGATAAGAGTTAAGGTATGGAATATGATTCGTCGAGTGGATTTCTTATCCTATCTTAGAGATAGGATGGATAAGCCTGGAAGTTCTATAAATAGAGAGCCACCCCCTCATTTAGCATAGAAGGAAGTAGTGAGAAATATTGTAGGAAGTGTGCAAAGGAAGCCAACAATTTAAAGGTGTGTTGAAGAAGCCATTAAGAGGTGTAATTGTAAAGTTTCTCCCATAGTCTTGATGAAAGGCAAGTGAAGTCAATAACACTTGAAGTACCTCATGGGTGAGATTGTAACAATTTCATATTATAATTTACTTTGATATTTCAGATTTTTCATCATTCCGTCTTATCATAGTCGATGGTATTCTTGTGTTATGTTGTTGTTTTGTTTCCAGTTACATCCACCAAACTAAAGGTTGTGCATTAGTAAATAATCATAGCGAGGAGTTCCTGTGGAAGAATTATCATAGTGCTTTGGATTGGTGATGACAGACCTCTTTATTTATAGGAATTCAAGCTTATCCACCTTGTCTCTAAGATAGGATAGGAAATATCTTCCGGCCAATCATATTCCATGCCTAAACTCTTGCCTTTACATGTAGGCTTATCTTCTAAGATAAGATAAACCTTATCATCTCACATGGGTTCCACCTTTTAGAATTTTCTACAAATAAAATACACAAAATATTTATGACCTCACTCTTTGTCCTTATTACAAATATAATATTTTTAATTCCTAATCATGTAGACCCTACTTCTCTACTTATCCCAACTTTGACATTTTAACATTACCAAACCACTTACAACAAATATTTACTTTTACAACATTCCTATTGTACTTTGACTATTACCATACGCTCTACATTATTGGCGATGTCAGATCTTGGCAAAGCCATTATCTTCTAGCGACGCTACTACTAATTACACTTAACAACATCATATTCCTAATACATATATTAATGAAATAGAAATTACGGAGGAAAATTTTAGTGTCGACATCTTCCCCCTTCCTAGCTTCCACTCCATCCTCGAAGTAGACTATTTTGGTGCTTGGAAAATCTTCAACTTGTCATGGTTGACCCATTTCGTAATGGGAGTGCCATCCAATTCCTCCAGTTGGTACGTACCATTTTCATGCACAGCTGCTATTTTGTAGGGCCCCATCCATTTTGGAAGAAATTTTCTCTGTCTTCTTTTTTGTATCTAGAATCATATACTAGAACCAAGTCATTCACATGAAATGGAGACCAACGGATATTTTGATCAAAGTATTCCTTCTGCTTCATTTTCTTCTTATAGCTTGTATCCTTTACTATTTCCCTCATTTCCTCTAACAAATGAAGATGTACCAACCTTTTTTTTACTGAATCACTTTCATCCATCCTTTCATTTTTCATAATTCTCATAAAGTGGGAATATCAAACTCAATAAGAAGAACTTAGATCAATGCCATAAGCCAACTGAAATGGGGAGTATCCTGTTGTTGACTTTTATGTTGCCCTGTATGCCCACAATGCTACATGAATCCTTTTATCCCACTTATGTACCTGCAAGGCTACATCTTTTGCTAGAATTTGACACAACACAAAATTTGTTTGTTCCACCTGTCCATTTGTGCTTGGCTTGTATGTTGTTGTCTTCCTGTGCTTAATAGAAAATTTGTTGACTAGGGCTTCTACTACCTCATTAATGAAGTGGCTTCCTTGATCTGTTACAATTTCTAATCGGCAACCAAATCTAGTGACAATGCGTTCATATATGAACCTTGCCACTTCATCCATAGAAGTTGTTTTCAATGGCCTAGCTTGAACCCACTTAGTTAAATAATCTGTGGCAACTACAATATACATATTTTGCGTGGGGTAGTTGGAAGTGGACCTACAATATCTATTCCCCACTTTTCAAAGGGACCAAGTGAAAAGAATAGGGCATAATGGAGCTGATGAAGTCTTACGATTACCATGTGTTTGACAAATATCACATGTCTTACAAAAATTATAACAATCTCTAAAAAGAGTGGGCCAAATGTGATAACTGCATCAAAGATCCTTCTTGTTGTAAGTTGTCCGAGAAGTTCCCTCCACATGTACCATTGTGGAATTCTTCTATTAGCTCTTTCCTTGATCAGGTCCAACTTCCCTCTTCTCAGACCATCCATCGTGTCCTATTCAAAATAATACTCCATGCAGAATAGAATATGGATGATTGGCTTGAGTAATCTTCCTCTTAGTCTTTGCATTGGCACCATCAGAAACTTGAATTCATTCAGATAATTCCAAATATCTATGTATTCACTAGGGATTGTGTCAAGGGATAGCAATGCTGCATCTGGGAAATCATCATCATCAAAAGATGAACCTAAACCATCATAGGCTCGAGAGAGTGCATCTACATTGACATGCTTCTTTCTTGGTCTATCTATAATATCAAATTCAAATTCTTGTAGCAAAATTATCCATCTTGCTATCCTCCCTGATGGGTTAGGCTTATTTACAATATATTTTAGAGCCTGATGATCTGTTACAACTAGAAATTTTTACCCTAGTAAGTAATTCCTAAACTTCTTTACAACAAAAATGATAGCCAGAGCCTCTTTTTCAGTTACAGTATAATTTACCTCAGCACTACTCATTTGTCTGCTCCCAAAGTAAACTAGATGTTCATTCCCATTTTCATCCTTTTGGCTCAGAGTACTTCCTAGTGCTGCATCTGAGGCATCAGTGTACACAATGAATGGCTTGCTCTAATCTGGACTCTTTAGAACAGGTGAAGACACTAGGGCTTCCTTCAGTTGTTCAAAAGCTTCATGTGCATTATTTCCTAGTTAATAAGTAACATCCTTCTTCAAGAATCAAGTTAGTGGTCAGTGCAATCTTTGAGAAATTCTTGATGAACCTTCTATAGTAACCCACATGGCCTAAAAATGATCTCAACTTACTTCTATTCATAGCAAATGGTAACTCTTTGATTTTTGAAACTTTATCGATCAAGATGCAATACCATCTCTGGATACAACATGCCCTAACAAAACGCCTTTAGAACATCCAAAGACACACTTTGTAGGGTTTAGTGAGGCTTTTGCTTCATCTAACCTTTGAAATGTTGTCTCCATCTGGTGCAGGTGGTCCAACTTGCTCCCATAGATGCAAAATCATCCAGAAATACTCGATGAAGTTCCCAATGTAGGGTTCAACACCCTATTCATCAAACACTAGAATGTTGTGGAGCATTACACAACCCAAAAGGCATAACTCTATAAGCAAACGTTCCCCAAGGAGTGGTGAACATGGTCTTTAGCTGATCTTTCTCCGCTATATGGACTTGGTTATATTCACTATATCCATCAAAGAAAACGATAACACTCCCGGCTAGCTACTTCGTCCAAGATCCGATCCGAGAATGAAAGAGGGTAATGATCCTTCTTTGTTGCCTTATTGAGCTTCTTGTAATCAACACAAATGCGTAACTTCCCATTCTTTTTATTGAGATCACAATGGGAGAAACCCATTACGAATTCTCCACAGAAATATGAATCCTACATCAAGCAACTTATCTATTTCTTCTTTTATAGTCTTAAAAATTAGGATTCATTCTATATGGCATTTGTTTTATAGGCTTAGCACCATCTACCACTCAATAGAATGTTCTACCCAACTTACTTGATGGAGTTCCTTGTAATCAAACGTGAATATGGTATGTATATTCGAAGAGGCCGGAGGTAGAATTCCTTCTTACTCTCCATCACAAGATCACCAATCTTTATTTGCTTGGAGAACGATCATCAATTTCTTCTTCGAGATAATTTTATGGGGTCATGAGTCGGTGTGATGGGAAGGATATCCATGACCAAAACATCAACCTCACTTTCTTCATCTTCTGTATCCACTTCACCGGTACTTGAGTAATCGGAGGATGTCCAATCATCGGTTTCATCACTTGAATCCACAGTGTTCGCCTTATGATGCAGAGAGATCATGTTTATCTTCACCCTCTCTCTACCACGTCCAAGTGTCATGAAGCCTTCATTCCAGTAGTTTCTTACATGAACTCTCCTTAGCCATGGTCTTCCCAACAACATTGGGTACGCAACAGTACCATTTTTCATCACCTGAAAGTCTACCACACATACAACACCCATAATAGATATTGCCACATTTGAAACTACACCTTTTGGTTTAGTTTTTCCCTTATTTAATGACCTTAACATAAGTGTTGAGGGCGATCAATTTTTAAACCCAACATATTCATTACAGACTTGGTCATTACATTAATTGCAACACCTCCATCAACTAAGACATCATGAATTGAAATACCATTACATAATACCTCAGCTTGTGGAGCATAGGGATCTGCCTCTGCCTCCAAAATAGGGACCTCAACCTCCTTCCTTCGTCGAGCATTGAGTCCACTTCGCAGCTCCCGCCTCTTCTCAGAAGACATAGCCAAGAGTTGACCATATGTAATATTTGCAGGCCTTTTGGACAGATCTTCTAAGATGGAGTATGGTCTTTGTTCCTATGAAATCGTAAAATCCTCCACACCCAACTTTCTTCTCCTATGTTTCTTACTAGTTTCTCCTTTCATCTTCTTAGGATCATTTCCATCTTGGTTATCTTTTTCTTTCTTTCTTTTTGTTACAAACACATCTACTTCATTATTTATGCTCTTATCTACTACATCAAAAGAATTCACAGGTGCTTTTTCTTTATCATTATCTCTTGTACTGCATGTAGAAGCTCTATCTGACAATTATACTTATAATGACCTTTTTATAACAACCATAAGATACAACTTCAGAACTATTTCTTTTTGGACCTCTATCTCCTCCTTGAGAACTAAATTCCTTTCCTTGAAGAAGATTAATAGTTAACTGGCCCATCTTCTTGAGCAAATCTTCATACTCAATAGATGTACTAGGAGAAAGATTTGTGCTCACCGAGAGTGGTTGTGGATTCTAGACCAAAGGTGTTGGTGTAGGCTCTACTTTAGCAACAATTTATTTGGGCTCCTCTTCCATGCTTTCTTCTTTCCTTCTTGCAATCTCCTTTGCTTGTTCAATGGTAGGTTGAAGGCGGTCATACTTCACTCATTTTCTGATTTCTCGGCTTCATCCCAAGAATGAAGTGTTTATATAGGAGATTATCCACGCCATTCATCAACCCATCCACTAATCCTTCCTTCTAATCTGGGCATCGAGCTTCCTCCTTAGCTCTAGAACACGAGCATGATAATCCCTTATCTTCTCCTTCTCTCCTTAGGCTAGCTTTGTGATATCGATCATGAGATCTGCATATTTCTTGTTTCACCAAATTCTTCAAGAAAACTTTCAGTTAATAAATCCCATGAGTTTTTCACATTATCACCTAGTGTTTCAAACCACCTAAGGGCTGAACCATCCAAAAAGGTAGGAAAAAATTTAGTCCATTGTTCCCTTCTTATAAGGCCATTACAAATACAAGATCATTTAAACTCTTGAATGAAAGAGGAAGCATCTTCATTAGATTGGGCTGAAAAAACAAGAATCTTCCCCATTTCCAAAAGTAACCACAGTGAAATACCAACCCACAAGTACAATCAACAAGACTTATGTGCACAAATAATTGGAATCACTATAATAGAAAATAGAAATGACCACTTTGTAAACTATGGTAAAACTTGACTTATGCGGTAAAAACTGACTTTACTGTGGTAAACACTATTCACAGTAAAAAGTGAAGTTACTACGGTAAAAACTAACTTTACTATGGTAAACACTATTCACAGTAAAAAGTGAAGTTATTACGGTAAATACTATTCACGGTAAAAAGTGACTTTACCATGGTAACTACTATGCACAATAAAAACAAGGTTACCCTCCAAATGTTTTCTCGACTAAGTGGGAATATCTCTCCAGAAAATCCACCAACGAGGAATGGTCCCTAATGGAACCAAAATGTCAACACCAATCCAAAGACTATGATAATTCTTCACCGGAACTCCTCGTGCTATGATTATTAACTAACGCACGACTCTTAGTTTGGCGATGTAATCTGGAAACACAACAACAAACATAACACAAGAATACCATAGACTATGAAAAAGAAGGAATAATGATAAATCTTAAATATCAGTGTAAATTATAATATCAACATGAAATTGTTACAATCTCACCCATGAGGTTCTTCAAGTGTTATTAACTTCACTTTCCTTCAAACAATAACTATGGGAGAAACTTCACAATTACACCTCTTAATGGCTTCTTTAACACACCTTCAAAATGATGGCTTCCTTTACACACTTACTCATACAATATTTCTCACTACTTCTCTCTATGCTAAATGAGGGGGGTGGCCTCTTTATTTATAGGAATTCAAGCTTATCCACCTTATCTCTAAGATAGGATAGGAAATCTCTTCCGGCCAATCATATTCCATGCCTAAACTCTTGCCTTTACATGTAGGCTTATCTTCTAAGATAAGATAAACCTTATCATCTCACATGGGTTCCACCTTTTTAGACTTTTCCACAAATAAAATACACAAAATATTTATGACCTCACTCTTTGTCCTTATTACAAATATAATATTTCTAATTCCTAATCATGTAGACCCTACTTCTCTACTTATCCCAACTTTGACATTTTAACATTACCGGACCACTTACGACAAATATTTACTTTTTACAACATTCCTATTGTACTTTGATTGTTACCATACTCTACATTATTGGCGGCGTCGTACTGGCAGTGCCGTTATCTTCTATCAGACACTACTACTAATTACACTTAACAACATCCTATTCCTAATACATACATTAATGAAATAGAAATTACGAAGGAAAATTTTAGTGTCGACAGCACAACACTGGGGATAAAAATATGGTAGAGGCCATAAATTGATAGATTTTCAATGGCAAAATGGGGCGATACTATTTTTAGCACCAACAAGTTTGACTTATTCATATGACATACATCGTCTAATTTTCACGAAGGATCTAAAATAATATTTATATGACTATATCATGTCATGCTACCAATGTAGCCTCTCTTTCCATTTGCCAATGGTTCTAAATTATTAGTCGAAGTTCTACTAAAGATAGTCCTTTATTATAATTTATAATCCTCTTCTTGATAGAATGGAGTTTTTGGTAGAAAAACATTCATATCACTATTTTATCTCAACACCGCCCATTTGTAATGTGCTCCCACCTACATCATATTAGGAGGGTTCAGGCTTAGTGGGATGGCCAACAACCATGACGGTTTGGATATAATGGTGGAAAGATTCCATCAGGTGACTCATGTGTTTCTATCACACCTTTAGGTGTCAACTAGCGCAAATTCAAGTGCAAAAGTATGATCCACTACCACCTTGGACATGACTCTATCATTAACCACTTTGAAAATTATACCATTCCATGAACCATTGTAAAGGTAGGTGGTGAATCTCAAGAAAATCATCCTAATTACTAACATATACAATGTCATGAGTGCTTAGATCAAATATTAATATCATTAGGTAAAGTGAGAGATATATTTTCTAAATAATTCTTCAATTGCATTAAATCCAAGCACTCACACCTACAAATCAAAGTCATCCGAGAAGGTTCTCAACATCATTTTGAAGTTTCAAAGATGGTTTAGGAATTCATATTCGATTATCAACAAGTTTCCAAAGCATAAGATCCCTCTCATAAATGACAATAAATACATGAACAATGCATTTTTGTTATCCTTGCAAGCTCTCTCAAGATCAAGGGGTCTAGATTGCAATATAATTCTATGCTTGATGGATATTTATGAAGTTTTTCCTCAAATGTTAAGGATAAATACATGGGTCAAGATGGTATTATTAGAGAATTTAATGTAATCCTTTGAGATGTGGTTAGAAAATACCTCTTCCAAGTGTATCTAGAATACTTTTACTCGATTTTCATTGAAATTTTATTAACCAGGGGCCACATAAAACTTATTCCCAAGATAGGTCACTCAAATTTTATTTGTAACTTGAGACCAATTACCTTTCTCACTATTTATTTAAAATTCATTTCAAAAGTAATAGCTCGATCATCTGCCACCTCCTTCCAACATTTTTTTATTGTAAAACAAATATTGTTTATTTAAACTAGATACATCTCGATAATAATATTGTCATTTGGGAAGATATTGATTCGGTTTACTAATATCATCAGAAGTCATATTTTTTGAAATTGTCATTGAGAAAACCTATGATAGGCTATAATGGAACTTCGTTGTATCCATTCTCATAGCACTCACTTTAGACCTTCCTTTATCTATTTTTTTCCCATTATCTTCACCAATTCCTTAGCTTATATTTCTTCAATGGTTTCATTTATGATCTATTTGGGTTACTCATTCTATTCACCAAGGATTATCTTCCACGTACTCTGTATTAGTTTAGTAGTCAAAGGTTTATCCTATCTTTTAAAAATTACCTCTCGGTATGGCTTGGTGAAAGGTATATCACTTATAGGATTTATCCCCATACAAATGGTTAATGTAAATTTTACGAATGACTCATTTCTCCCTTTATTGGAAGATGAGAATAATTTTTAGTTGCATATGTATTTCATACATATGTATTACCTTTCTTTTGGATCAAGAATTTAGTGATGAAGAGTCTCAATTTTACACATAATCCATTCTAATTCTACCTCCATGGTTAGATTACTTTTAATGGAATCGTATTTAACATGAAGAATTCATCCAATTAATGGCCATAGCTTTTTCCTTCAAGAAAATGGAAGTATGTTATGGATAGATTTGAGAAGAAATTATCATACTAAATCATTAACCCTCTCTCATTAGTGGCTAAGTTATAAATTTACTCCAAATTTCTTGCTTTCATGCATGTTTATTATTCTTCTTATTGGAACTCCAAGGTTTCTTATAAAATACTTGAGAAATTTCACAAATATTTTCTATGGGATACCTTTGATCTTAAAAAAATATTTCATAGCATTACTTGGGGATTTGTTTTATTATCCAAGGAATCTAGTGGCCTCAAATTACAAAATTTTTGACATCAAGATAGTGCCCTTTTATCAAATGGATTTTTCAAGACATTCGGGTTGGGAGGAATAGAAAATTATCATTTTCAATTGTATTTTAGAAGGCTCTCTATAAGAAATAAATCTTTGGAAGGTTTTAGGCATTTTAGAATTTGTTCATCATCAAAGTCCTAATGAAATTTGTGGGCTCCTTCACTATCAAAAACATTTGGAAAGTTTGGGAGAATATCAAGTCATTATTTATGAAATGGATATGATTTTTTTTTTATTATTGGTAAATAGTTTTGAAGGGACTATACCCTGTTTACATCGATGGCCTAAAAGCCAGATAATATACTAAGAAGCTCCACAAAAAGAAGGATCAGAATCCAGAATAGGCATTGAATCCATAGGTAACCAAAAAAGAGTTACATCATAACAGAAAAATAGAGCGTACGCTGCAACAAAGCAGCCAAAAACAGCAACAAAACAACAAAAACACGATGGAAGTCAGCATCTACAATGAAGATCATCTTTACTTCTTGGCGGCTTTGTTGATTCTAGGATTTGATAGTTTGCAAAGAGGTAAACAAGGCCAACACCATCATGTGAGTGGGGTCCTTAGCATCCATATTTTTAATGGTCTGACTTCTTTCTTTATCCATACCCCACAGAGTTTTGGGATCTCACTAAGAACAGAGACACTGTGTACATGCTATTCAAGGAAGTCACCAATTGCATTAAAAATTGCCATGTTGTGATCATGGTGATCCTTAGCTTTCCCCAGATGATTGTCCAGGGAGTTTAACTTTTTATAGATGTCCTCAATTTGTTTATTGCCAAGATCAAAATCCTCCTCCCTCTTCCTTTTTCCTTTTTTCTTAGTCAAGTTCTGTACTTCTTCTTTCAGATTGAACATATCTTTTTCTAAGGCTTCCAGCCTTTGGGTAGTACTCTCTGTGTGTAATGCCACTTGATGGCCTACACTACTAATATGAAGGAGGTTTTGAACATCCTCCAACTCCTGAGTGCTTTGTGAAGAATTCTCCCCAAAACAGGGGTGTCCAGCTTGGGTGTCTTTTGAGACCTAGTTTTAGGTTTGGCCATGGTAGAGGTGATGGGGGTGGGAGCCGTGATGGAAGGGATGGGGGTGGGGGTGGGGGTAGTGCTGGTGGGATGAAAAGGAGAAGAGCTAGGGGAAGATGGGAGGCTGGGAAACTTTGAGACACAAAGCTTGTGCAATAAGAAAATTAGACCTTGATGTAGGGGGACCGCACGGGTATGTTTCTGAAACTCCAGAATGGAGCGTTCGAGAGAGCTTAGAAGGTAATGTGGGAAACATACCATGATATTCCTGTGGAAATGGTTAAGGAACACCATATGTTTTGTGGGCACTGTGACATATCTCCCCTCCAGAGAGATGTAACAAACCATCATGTGGGTGATTTCATCAAATGGTGAGGGTATGGAGCTTACCTTCAAACTCGTAGTAACGAAGATCGCTCCTCATTGTCAGCAACAAACTTCTTTTCCTCAGCCGCTTTATCGATCCTCTTGTTGAAAAAAAGATCCATCCATCCTAAGGCCTGTAGCTTCAGAAATGATTTCTTCATTAACAAAGATTTTTGCCCACATATTCTACTTTCCGATCCTTCCACTCCGTCGCAAACTGAATAGATATGTTTTGATCATGCCCCTGGATCCTATCAATAAAGTTTGTGATTCCTCCCTACTTAAGAAAATTCCAAAGCACCTTATTGCTCTTCCATTCTGGGTCTTTGTTGGGCTCAATCTGACAAGGCGCTCCTCCCATTTTATCCTTTCTGGAATGCTTGAAACTAATTTCTTCGAAACCCTTTTGTGAATTGCTGGATGAAATGTAGTTAACAATCTGTCTTTCTCTGTTTTTAAGAAGTCCTCTCACATGTTGGGAGTAATGATAATTAATGCAGCCATAACTTACATGGGAGTTCCCGCAAGTGTCTGCATGAATGTTGCTTTGTATCTGTGATTTCCGCATGTGTGAACTTTTAACTCCTCAAAAGCCCACTTTAAGTCATCATTTTCCTTACTGCGTACTTGAGTGCCCTCAAAGATCCACTTAAGTGCTTCTTTATATATGAGATGTCCCACATGTATGAATTTAATCTCCACAAAATCCCATTCCAAATGATCATTATCCTTACTCCGTACTTGATTGTCTATAATTATCCACATGAATGTTGTTTTGAACTGCTCAAGGATATGAGTTCATAAAGGTACTCTCCTTCAATTCTTGCATTGTGTTGTGGTCACTAGTTATTAATTTCAAAAATATGCCCTTAGCAGAGGTTTCATGAGCACATGCCCTTAATATTTTTAGATCATAGATTCACATTCTATAGGAAATCTATAGCTAACATCTCATAAGAATATTGCATTAGTCATTAAGCTAAGATAAAAATTTCCTTAGCCAATGGTTACCACAATTTTTTTAAGAAATAATTGAAGAAATTCCATAGGACATTTCACATGACATTCTATCTTTTTCCTCTAGGTTATGGTGGGAGGACTTGAATTCATAATTACTTGCCTAGTAAGGCCTATGAATTATTGTCTCCATACTTCCCATGGTAGAGAAACTCAACTCCCATTAATATTTATGATTTTCATTTTTTTGGTAGCAACATAATGTTTCTACTATCTACTCGTGTATTCTAGAGACCAAGATTTCTCATTTTTAATTGTGCATTATTTACTATGATTTAACCATTTGCCGAAATCTTATTTAATTAGATTCTTATTCATCCTCTTCATCTTGAACCTTTCCATTTGAAGTATATACTATCAAGGTATTGACCACGCATACATATGGCCTTCAAAAAAGTTTTGCATACTTTCTAATTGGATATGGTTTTCTTCATTTGGGAAGAGATAAATGAAGCTATTTTTAACTATTGTACTTTTGATTGCAATATTTTGGATATTAAAAACTTTATGATTGTGTCTAATAGTTTTCTATACATTCAAATGCAAGCACCAAAGGTGAATCACCTCCAAACCATGTTCGACCTCTGTGGGAATACCAATTGCATAGTTTCTCATGTTTTCCACCCTTGCACTCAAAATATAGTGCCCATTCCTCTTCAAGCCTATTTTGTTATGATCATTTTTTCATTTGTTTAGTGACATGGACATTATTTGATATTTTTGTTAGCCTATTGTTAAACTATATGGACATTTTAATTATTATTATGTTTTGGCTAATATTATCGATTGCATCGATTCTGGGAGACTTTTATAGATATTTCTATACATGATGATGATTTTGTGATATTTTTTTAGATGCTAGCATCTTGGATTCTTGATAGTGGTGATTATGTTAGATGATTGGACTAACCTTGTGTGTGTGTGTGTGTGTGTGTGTGTGTGTGTGTGTGTGTGTGTATTGATGGTTTATTAAGCATGTGATGATATTAGTGATCGGTAATAGGTGGTCGAATGTATCTAGGTAGGACTAAATTGCAGTAAGTATGGGAATTGCATGGTTGTCATAAGATATGAATTTTGAGAATTGACAATTGTCAATCATATATCAATAATAGAATTGCTTAGCTATAATAATGATGCAACTAGATTTTATGATGATGTTATATGATAGATTATATATGTGTTTTGATTCCTTGACGTATTGATGTGGCCATGAGTCCGAAGGTGGTATTGTCTTGTTTGTTACAGAAATGAAATCACACAATTACAAGGAGGGACTAGGAAGACAAACCATGGAGGAATGTCGTGTGTTCAAAACATGGTCACCTGGTCACCTTAGCATGCGCGCGTGCACGCGTGTGTGTGTGTGTGTGTGTGTGTGTGTGTGTGTGTGTGTGTGTGTGTCTTCTATGTGTGTGTGTGTGTGTGTGTGTGTGTGTGTGTGTGTGTGTGTGTGTCTTCCTATTTTTTTTTTCATTAAGAGGTCTCCATCGGTGAATAACCTCACATGTGACCGTGGGGTGTGTTTTTTCTTTCCTTTTATATGTCTTATGGATGTTGTAATTTTATTAAGTTATAATGTTTCGTTATATTCTTATGTTTATTAATGTGCATTGATTAAATTAAGTAAATTGTTTTGGTTTAAGTTAATGTGAAGATGTGGCTTATATGGGGGTAAATATTCCATGAGATATAATTTATTTCTTTTATTTTATTTTTTGAATTCTATGCTTTCATTTGGTTGTGTGCCCATTCCCAACCCCAAACTCGGATTTGGGCTTGAACCCATTTTTGAAGGCTTGGGGAAAAGTTTTACTTGTCCCACACTCATAAACCTTCCGCCTTTGACCTAGCCTATGACTTGAGATGTCAAATTTAGCCCCTAATTTTGAGATTTTGAAGGAAAAGATGAAATTATTGTCATCCCATTCTTGATTCTCTAAATTCAAATTTTGAGATGTGTAAAGTTTGTTTGTGTGTAGAAATGGAAATCTCATATCCTCACCTACCTCTTTATGGAACTTTTATATGTGTGTTGGGTTATGAGGTGGATTGAAGAGATGAGATGGCATACTACATGGAGCCACATCACCCTTCCCTCCACCAAATTCTATTTATGTGAGTCCTTTTGATGTTTAGGGGGTTACTTGGTTTTGGGGATTTTGGGAGAGCTAGCTGGGAATTGCTTGCATTTTTGGAAAGGAGTTGAATCTTGGTTTTCTTAAAGGAAGAAGGAGCCATCAATGGAAAGGTAGGATCTAAACTTGGTTTTTTCTTATTCATGTTTATGTATGGAGTTGTAGAATGTATAAATTCATGTATTTTTAATAAGGTTGGGTAGAATCATCCTTAAGGAAGGTGTGGGCGGAGAGGGAATATGGGGCCATTATGGAGGTAAAAGGGATATGTGAGGTTTTGTGGAGGGAGTGTGGGAAGGGTAATCCACCTATGTGGAGATAAAAGGATGACTATGCTAAATTTTGTGTATCTTGCAATATGGATACTTAAAGATTGTGTGTGTGTGTGTGTGTGTGTGTGTGTGTGTGTGTGTGTGTGTGTGTGTGTGTGTGCAAGACGCGCGCACGTGCATAGTGCACTTGGAGGGTTTGGGTGGATTCATATCCCACTTGGGAGGTATAACGAGGTGACCACCATGTTTTCCCTTCTCCTTTGGCTCTATATTTCAGCCTATGTGTTGTATTTGTTGCAGATTTTCTATTGCTTGAGCCTATATTTGTTGAAGATTTATTTTATGTGTGTTTGTAATGTTGAAGTTATTTTTGTAAAGTTTCCTTCACTATGGACATACTTCATTGCTGCTTGGTTGGGTATTGGGGGCAAATGAAGAGATTGGCTTCACCTCCTCATTAGATTAAGGATGGGAGGTGATTGTTACCTAGATCCCTACCCTTTGTTATGGGTTGAAGAAGGAAGTGAAATGGAGTCTGCGAGTTAAAAATGGGATGCAAATTGCAGGATCAAATTAGGAAAAGTTTTTAAAAAAATGTCATGTTGTCTCCACCTTTAGGTGGAGGGCTTGTAATCTTGCATTTTATTTTCAATTCTACTTTTAAATAAATTTAATTAAAATTTTTGTGTATCATCGTCTTGTGGAAGTTAGATCATTGAATAGGGGTTATTGGAGTTCGTATCTCATTGAAATGGAATTCCATGTAAATTTGCATTATATTTAAATTTGTAATTTAAATAAAAATTTGTGTTTTAATTTAAATCTGCATTGTATAGTTGGCTTTAATCTGAATTTGTTCATCCTTAATTTGTAAATGTTTGGGCTGCAAATTGTCTTCAATTAATATGTAAACTTTGAATTCAATTAATTAATATGAATAGGGAAATTACTGTGTTTGTAATTTGGATTTTCCTTATGATTTTTGTAAAAGTCCCGAGAATTAAATTATCATTGTATGTTGTATAATATAGTAAACTTTAGGATCAAGAATCACTATTGTATTTGTGCAATATCACCGGTATTTCATTGAATATCTCCTCCTCCGAATAAAGAGAAATCTACTTCTATTCCTAAATCATCATCTGATAATATGAACCAACAAGCTCATACATACAAATGTGTGTGTGTGTGTGTGTGTGTGTGTGTGTGTGTGTGTGTGTGTGTGTGTGTGTGTGTGCATGTGTGTGTGTGTGTGTTTCATATACATATATATTCATATATACTTATATATTTAATTAAAAGAATCTTATTCTTCTTTTCTTCCCTTTTATCTATGTAACTTTTTATGATAACTTGATCAATAAGCACATATATTTATACATAAATAAATAAATATATAATACAATATATATATTTATATATGTTTATACATACAAACCGACATATGAGTAAAATTTGTTATAAAAAACTAGACCGGAATATACATACATACATACATATATAAATAATCATTTATATGATCAAAAAGTATATTTTCTTTAAATTAATGGAAATCGGTTTGGAATGTTTAGAAAATATTAGAAAATATTTTTAAAAATTGTGTTGTGGTTGGAGGCGGGCATGGGGTGGGGGGCTGCGTGGCCATCCCCACCCCAACCCCCACCTCCCTTTACTATAATACTAACAAGGGGTGAGCTGTCTTGAATTCATAATTACTCACCTAGTGGGACATATCACATGAAATTCTATCTTTTTCCTCTAGGTCGTGGTGGGAGGACTTGAATTCATAATTACTCACCTAGTAATGCCTATGAATTGTTGTCTCCATACTTCCCATGGTAGAGAAACTCAACTCCGATTAATCTTTATTGTTTTCTATTTTTGGTAGAAACATAATGTTTCTACTATCTACTCATGTATTCTAGAGACCAAGATTTCTCATTTTGATTCATGTTGTATGTACTATGATTTAACCATTGGTCGCAATTTTATTTAATTAGGTGCTTCTTCATCCTTTTCATCTTGAACCTTTCCATTGGAAGTATATATTATCAAGGTATTAGCCATGCATACCTATGGCCTTTACCAAAGTTTTGCATACTTTCTGATTGGATATGTTTTTCTTCATTTGGAAAGAGATAAATTAAGCTATTTTTAACCATTGTACTTTTGATTGCTACATTTTGGATATTAAAAACTTTATGATTGTGTCTAACAATTTTCCATACATTCAAATGCAAGCACTAAAGGTGACTCACCTCCAAACCATGTTGGACCTCTGTGGGAATACCAATTGCATAGTTTCTCATGTTTTCTACCCCTTGGCACTCAAAAATATAGTGCCCATTCCTCTTCAAGCCTATTTTTTATGATCATGATTTTCATTTGTTTAGTGACATGGACTCGTATTTGCTATTTTTGTTAGCCTATTATTAAACCGTATGGACATTTTGATTATTATTATGTTTTACTAATATTATCGATCGTATCGATTCCTGGGAGACTTTTATAGATATTTCTATACATGATGATGATTTTGTGATTTTTTTAGATGCTAGCATCTTGGATGCTTGACAAAGTGGCGATTATGTTAGACTATTCGACTAACCTTGTGTGTGTGTGTATGATGTTATGGTTTACTAAGCATGTGATGATATTAGTGATCAGTAATAGGTGGTCGAATGTATCTAGGTAGGACTAAATTGCAGTAAGTATGGGAATTGCATGGTTGTCATAAGATATTAATTGTGAGCATTGAAAATTGTAAATGATATATTTATAATAGAACTACTTAGTTATGATAATGATGCAACTAGATTTTATTATGATGTTATATGATAGATGATATATGCGTTTTAAATCCTTGACGTATTGATGTGGCCTTGAGTCAAAGATGCTATTGTATTGTTTTTGTAGGAAATGAAATTAAAAAAAAAAACAAGGGACTAGGAAGACAAACCATGGAGGAATGTTGCATGTTGAGAAACATGGTCACCTTGGCGATCGTTGTGTATGTGTGTGTGTCTTCCTTTTGATTTTTTTCCTTAGGAGGTCTCCATCGGTGAGTAACCTCACATGTGACCATGGGTGGGTGTGTGTTTTGTCTTTCCTTTTATTTTTCTTTTAGATGTTGTGATTTTATTAAGTTTTAATGTTACATTATGTTCTTATGTTTATTAATGTGCCTTGATTAAATTAAGTAAATTGTGTTGGTTTATGTTAACGTGAATATTTGAATTATGTGCGGTAAATTTTCCATGAGATATACTTTATTTATTTTATCTTTTGTATTGAATTTTATGTTTGCATTGGGTTGTGTACCCATCCCCAAACCTCAAACTCGGATTTGGGCTTGAGCACATTTTTTTAAGGCTTGGGGACAAGTTTTACTTATCCTAAATTCATAAACCTCTTGCCCCAACCTAGTCTATGACTCGAGAGATCAAATTTAGCCCCTAATTATGAGATTTTGAAGGAAAAGAGGAAATTATTGCCATCCCATTCTTGATTCTCTAATTTGAAATTTTGAAATGTGTAAAGTTAGTTTGTGTGTAGGAATGGAAATGTCATATCCTCACCCACCTCTTTATGGAACTTTGATATGTGTGTTGGGTTGTGAGGTGGATTGAAGGGAGATGAGATGGCATCCTACATGGAGCCACATCACCCTTCCCTCCACCAAATTCTATTTATGTGAGTCCTTTTGATGTTTAGGGGGTTACTTGGTTTTGGGGATTTTTTTGAGAGCTGGTTGGGAATTGCTTGCGTTTGTGGAAAGGAGTTGAAGCTTGGTTTTCTTGAAGGAAGAAGGAGCCATCAATGGAAAGGTAGGATCTAAACTTGGTTTTTTCTTGTTCATGTTTGTGTATGGAGTTGTAAAATGTATGAATGCGTGTATTTTTAATAAGGTTGGGTAGAATCACCTTAAGAAAGGTGTGGGGATATGGAAGATGGGGCCATTATGTAGATAAAAGGAATATGTGAGGTTTTTTGGAGGGAGTGTGGGAAGGGTAATCCACCTATGTGGAGATAAAATGATGGCTATGCTAAATTTTTTGTATCTTGCAATATGGAGAGATAAAGAGTTTGTGTGTGTGTGTGAATAGTGCACTTGGAGGGTTTGGGTGGATCCCTATCCCACTTGGGAGGTATAAGGAGGTGGCCACCATGTTTTCCCTTCTCCTTTGGCTCTATATGTTAGCTTTGTGTGTTTTGTTTGTTGCAGATTTTCTATTGCTTGAGCCTATATGTGTTGAAGATTTATTTTATTTTTCTTTGTAATGTTGAAGCTATTTTTGTAAAGTTGCCTTGGTTGTGAACATACTTCATTGCTGCTTGGTTGGGGCTTGGGGGACAATGAGGAGGTTGGCTTCACCTCCTCATTGGATTAAGGATGGGAGGTGAGTGTTACCTAGCTCCCTACCCTTTGTTATGGGTTGAAGATGGAAGGGAAATGTAGTTGCAGTGTAGGGATGAAGTTAGGAAAAGTTTCAAAAAAAAATTGTCATGTTGTCTCCACCTTTAGGTGGAGTGATTTTAATCTTTCATTTTATTTTCAATTTTCTTGTAAATAAGTTTAATCAAAACTATTATGCATCATCGACTTATATAAGGTAGATAATTGTAAAAGGGTTATTGGAGTTTCGAACTCATTGAAATGGAATTCCATATAAATTTGCGTTATATTTAAATCTATAGTTTAAATAAAAATATGTGATTTAATTTAAATCTGCATTGTATAGTTTTCTTTAATCTGAATTTGGTCATCCTTTAATTGTAAATGTTTGGGATACAAATTCTCTTCAATCGTATGTAAACTTTGAATTCAATTTATTAATATGAATAGGAAATTACTTGTGTTTGTAATTTGGATTTGCCTTCTGATTTTTGTAAAATCCTGAGAATTAAATTATCATTATATGTTGTATAATATAGTAAACATTAGGATCAATAATCACTATTGTATCTGTGTAATATCAATGGTATTTCATTAAATATCTCCTTCTCAGAATAAAGGGAAATCTACTTCTATTCCCGAATCATCATCGATAATATGAACCAATAAGCTCATACATATGAATGTGTGTGTGTGTGTGTGTGTGTGTGTGTGTGTGTGTGTGTGTGTGTGTTTCATATATATATAAATATATTCATATATACTTATATATTTAATTAAAAGAATTTTCTTCTTTTTCCTATCCTTTTATCTATGTAACTTTTTATAAGAACTTGATCAAGTAAGACACACACACACACACACACACACACACACACACACACACATGTTTATACATACAAATTGGCATATGTGTTGAATTTGTTATCAAAACTAGACTAGAATATACATACATACATACATATATAAATAATCATTTATCCGATCAAAAGTATATTTTCTTTAAATTAATGGAAATCGGTTTGGAATGTTGAACACAAATTAATAAATATTTTTAAAAATTAATTTTTGTTGTGGTTGGGGTAGGCACGAGGTGGGTGGCTACGTGAACATTCCCACACCCCCTCCCTCCGTGACTATATGTAGTGCCCACTTCCCTTCGACACTTATTATATTTTGATTCCGATTACTTTTGACTATATACATGGATATTATTGTATCATTTTGGCTTAGCATGATGTTAGATGACAGAGATACTTTAACTTTTGATGGATTTTGATTGATAGTATGATTTGTGTGGATTCTTAGAGAGACATTTTATATTGATGATGATGTGTTGTTGATATATTTATGACATTCGGCATTCTCATCATATTGAGTAGGTTTTATTAGTTGAACTAATCTTGTGATCTTATTAGTATTGATGAAATATAGAATTGAGATGTTGTTAGAATTTTTAAATAATAACATTTTTGGTCTAGATGATGATTCAATTTATATATGGATGATTATTGATTTGTATGCATATATTTTATCTTGGATGTTTTGATACGGCCACGAGGCCGAAGGAGGTATTGTGTGATTTTACAGGTAATTATATCACAACAATCAAAGGGGGATTGAGACCAACAACGTCGGAATACTAGATGGATACAACAATGGTCACCATGGCAACTTGTGTGATGTTGTTGTTTTGTTATTTTTTGTTAGGGGGTCCCCATGGGGGAAGACCTCCAATTGTGACCAAGAATTTGTGTCTAGTTCTTTTCCTTTTTTATTTAATTTTGGTGTATGTGATTTAATTTGTGATGTAATTCTTTTTTATCATTAATTGGTTTGTGTGTCTTAATTAAGTGAACTAATCATGTTATTAAGCAAATTATGGGTGTGACAAAAAATGAGTCATTTATTAGAGTAGTTGGGTCTTTATTTCTTGTATTTATTAGTTGAGTGTATGTGATTTTGAGTGTTGCACACTCCACCCTACTTGGGAAACTCATATTTGGGATTAAGAGCCATTTTGGAGGCTTGTGGGACAAGTTAAACTTGTCCATACCTCTTAATTTCTTATATCAACCCTACCTATGGGTTGGGGGTCAAAAATAGACCCTATTATGTGTTTTGTAAGGAAAAAGGTGATATTTAATTGCACTTTCTTACATGTGTTTTAATT
This sequence comes from Taxus wallichiana var. yunnanensis, assembly GCA_018340775.1. NCBI lineage: Eukaryota > Viridiplantae > Streptophyta > Pinopsida > Cupressales > Taxaceae > Taxus > Taxus wallichiana. The sequence continues at coordinate 140,834,612 of CM031241.1, forward strand.
TTTGTCCTTAAGGGTGTGGGTTGGAGTTGTGTGTGTAAGAGGTTTTTCATTCCTTTCAACCACCCATTTATTATGCTTTGGGGTATGGGTTTGAATTTGGTGAGGTGGGATGGAGAAGAAATGATATGGCATCCTACATGGAGCCACATCATCTCCCTCTCCCTCTTTTCTATTTATTGGAATTTTTGGGAAGTATTGGGGGTTACTTGTTTGGTTTTGGCTCTCTCATTTTGGAATGCTTGCTTGTTGGAGTTGAAGATTTCTTGGAAGTTTTGGATCTTAGAGGACTTTGGAACTTTCTTATAAAGTGGAGTCTTCTTATGGCAAAGTAGGGTCTTGCACCCTTATTTTCTTCTTTGTTTTCTTGTATGTTATGTGTTGAATGGATGTGTTTTTTTCTTGAAGTTGTTGGGTAGTGAAATGGATTTAGGTTGTGTTGAGTGTAACACCCATAAAAATGATGTTCTAGGAATGTGTTAAAACCTAACACTCATCCCAAAATTGGGACTAATTTTTTTCTTTGTTACAAGTTAAAAGGTTACAATGGTTTCAACCCCTAGGGACATTAAATTAATTTTCATCACTAATCTCAACTTTACAATTGAAGGGCCAGATCTAGCTAATTGATTAAATATTTAATTTACTTTATCTCTAAGGTCGATTAATTAAAATTCCTTTAATAAGGTGCCCTTATTTAATTTACTTGGTTAAGTGTTTTCTCCTCTTTGGTTAATATTCAATCCCAAAAGGATAACCTCACACTTAATTATTTTAGTTTCATTATCCTAATAGCTTAAGGTCTTTTCCATTAATTTCCTAAAGCATACTATGAACTAACAATGACCTTGCACCCCAAGGCAAATAAATGGCCCCATTCACCCATCTACACATACCTCTAAGGATTTATTTAAAGCATTTAAAAAAATTATTCCTACCAAACAAAAGTAGGGTTGATCCTCCACCCTTAGATCAATTCAATTGTGACCACTAGATCCTAGGGTTCCAAACTAGCCTTAACATTCCTTATGAATTCTTATTAAAACCTCTTCTTACCCTATTCTCCTCATTTGGTCTATTTCTTTTGTTAAATTTACGGGTTGGAGCAAAGGAAGTCATGGGAACAAGGGAGGAAGAACTATGGAGGATTCTACAAAGAAATCAAGCTTATATTAGTTTAGATTGTAGGTTTATTATTGTAATGTCTTTCATTCAAGGATTGAAGGGATTTCCTTTTCAAATCTAATTTTATTACCAACTATTTGTATTTGGAGTTCTCCATTCGGGGAAAACCCTATCTCTATTAGTATATAAGTTTTGATTACTTTGAAATTACCATTAGAAGATTTTATTGCTTTAACAATGAGATTTAGCCATTGTTTGATTATTGGAGATTCCTTGTAAATGTTACATGCTTAAAATTTAGTTATTACAAGTTAGAATTTACACGAGCACAGATCCATGATTTTCCGTTATAAGTGTGCAGAATCACGCCCGTGAGTAGGTTGGCAATCCTAGGACTGCCACCCCACTTAGGTGACGATTCACAAACCGCCGCCTTGCCCGAGCGCCGCTTCTAAGATCGCTGCCTTACCTAAGTAGTGGTTACAAGACCACTGCTCTGCCACAAGAGTGGCGGTCCTATTTCTTAGAAACAAAATCTTCATTTCTGAAATTTCACAAAAAAAAAAAAGTCACTAAAATATTTAAAAATACATTCTGAACTTGATTTTATGCACCTAAAGTTTCTAGTTACAAGATTTAGTTCAATTTGTTCATTTCTTAGTTAAAATTACTCCTTTAAAGCATTTTCAAATCCAATAGTAGCAATAACAACTACAAGATCTATTCCATTTTTTTCAACTAAATTTCTTTCAATTCCAAGAGTAAAAAGGATCTAAATCTACTTCTAACATTATTATTTCCTTACTAAAAATGCAACATTCCCACATAACAATATACCTCAAATTTTTTGTCTCTTTCATTTTCACTACAACTTATATATTCAAAATAACTATAACAACTTTGTTATACATTCAAGTTGTTATGTCTACATTTTCAACATCTTACAACTTCTATATTTCTTCTTTCTCATTTACCATAATACAATTTCACAATTAAAGTAAAATTTCTTTTCCCATTGAGCATAGCTCATTTATTTTTAAACAAGGAACTTCTTTTCTCACAATACGAATTAAAACTTCAAATAAAGATAATAAAATTTCTTTTCTATTTCACAAGACTAGCTTTACAACACAAATCTTTCTTTCTCTTTTTCAATATACAATACACTTTCATATCCAATAATTGATTGCAACTTTTCTTCACAATATTATTACAATGTCTTTCACTTAAAGTGGGAAAAAATAATAATGCAAGCTAAAATAAATACAATGTTACAATTTTCCCCACCCTAAGTGGGAACAACAATAAGGCTTCTCACAAGAAGGGATTTCTTAAGGACTCCAAAAAAGCTCCAAGCTTCACATCACCAACAATAGAGCTCCTTCATGATCTGATTGGTCTACAAAAATGGGGGAGAGGCAACACTCTCCACCCAACCAAAATATTCAATGAGGAGGAGAATCTATCCTCCTCTCATTGGGCCCCAAGCCCTAACCAGATTGCAATGAGAGGTGAATCCAACACATGGCAACAACAAGCTTCCACATCACAAACCAAGTATTTCAATACCATTCCAAAGTACATTCACTCAAGCTACTAACACAAGAAGGAAAAAAAAAAATTAACAAGGCTTCAAAATGTAAAGCCAAAGGAGTAAGAACCTATGGGAGGCCACTTATGCCTCCCAATGGGAAATGGGTGCCCACTTAAAACCTCCATTACATATCTCAAAACTCCTACATACTCTTATGCATTCATCAAGTACCTCTTATGTCTCCCACATACTATTATGTCTCCCTCATAAAAAAATAATTAAGAAATGCAATCATTCCTTGTCCAAGGTGGGGCACCCAACCAAAACTCCCTCCAAAACATGAAATAAACTCTTATGCCTCCCTACATGAATTCTCCCCATAGTCCCCTCCTACACCACACTTAGGCAATCTACCCAAGCACCCAACAAGCATTCCAAAACACTCAAAAACAAGCACATATACACAAAATAAAAGAAGAACATTAAGCAAGAGTAAAGCTCCTACCTTTCCATGGTAGAGCTTGTTCCAAGAGTCAATATCCAAGCTTCTTCCAACCCAAGAAATCACCAACAAGCTCCAAAAATACCACAAGCACTCCAAAATCCTCTAACTCCCAAAAATTCAAGAGCACAAAAGAATCAAGTAACCCCCAAACAAGCAAAAGAACTTCAATAAATAGAAAAGGGAGAGAGGAGGGTGAGGTGGCTCCATGTAGGATGCCACATCACTCATCCTCAACTCCACCTCATAAGTCAAACCTCAACCCCAATGCACAATAAATTGGTGGGTGAGAGGAATGACACATTACTTACACACACAATCTAAGCCCACACCCCCTAAGGACAAAATTTAAAACCCATGTAAGAAAAGTGCAATAAATGTCACTTTTTGACTTTAAAAACACTTAATGAGGTCTATTTTTTACCCCCAATCCATAGGTAGGGTTGGCATAGCAATTTAAGAGGTGTGGGACAAGTTTAAATTGTCCCACAAGCCTTCAAAATTGGCCCTTAAGGCCAAATTCGAATTTCCATGAAGGGGTAGAGTGTACAACACTCAAGATCACAAGCACTCAACTTACAACACAAAACCCAAGAGCCATCTAGTCTAATAAATGAAAACTTTTGTCACATCCATAATTAGTTTAGAACAAGATTAATTAACTTAAATGAGACACTTAAATCCATTAATGATAAAGGAAAAAAATACACCAAATTCTAAATAATTAATACAATGAATTACATCACTAAAATCACATACTAACATTAAATAAAGGAAACTAAATAAAATACAACACATAACCCTTGGTCACAATTAGAGGTAATCCCCCATGGGAACCCCCTAACAATAATTCACACACACACACACACACACACACACACACACACAAACACAAAATACATGTTGTCATGGTGACCCTTATTGAATTCACCTAGTATTCCAATGTGGTTAGTCTCCAATCCCCCCGTTATTTGTTGTGGATATATTTACCTGTAAAACACATAATACCTCCTTCGGCCTCATGGACGCATCAAAACATCTAAAATAAAATATGCAATATAAATCCACAATAATCTACATATGCATCAAATCATCATCTAGGAAATTGTGATATCATTTACAATTTCTAACAACATCTCGATTCTACATTTCATCAATATCAATAGGATCACAAAATTAGTTCAATTATCAAGGTCTACTCAATGTGACAAAAATATCACATGTCATATATATATATATATATATATATATATATATATATATATATATATATATCATACTGAGAATCAAAACCAACAATAGTCTCATTATCTCTAACATCTACATCATGTTAAGTCGAATAATACAACTGTCCATAAGTAGAGTCAAAATTATCGAGAATCAATAATAAAAGTGTCAAAGGGAAGTGGGCACTACATTGAGATAGTGGAATGGGGATGAAATATGTTGGGAGGCATAAGAGATTATTTGGGTATATATGAGGGAGTGGGTTGGGATGCCCCACCTTGTTGTTATTTTATTATTTTAATCATTGTGGAAGTCATAAGAGAGAGGGAGGCATAAGAGTGAGGGAGGCATAAGAGACATATATTTGTAGTTGTAGGGAGGCATAATATATTTTAGAGTTAATTGTTTTTTGAGGATTTTTGAGGTGGGCATCCAAACCCTTGGGAAGCACAAGGATATCCCCATATTCCTTTCTCTACTTGCCTTTTTTAGAGCCATTGTTTTGGGAAGTTGTTGTGCTTAAAAATTATTGTTTTGTGGTTGAAAGTAAGTGTGGAAGCATTGTGTAGTTGCCATGTGTTTGATTCATCCCTTATTTTCCTTGTGGTTAGGGCTTGGGGGCCAATACGATGATTGTTTCTACTCCTTATTGGAGTTTTGGTTGGGTGGAGAGTGTTGCCTCTCCCTCATTTTTTTGTGATCAAGTGGAGAAAAATGTAGCCTTGTTGGAGATTTGGAACTTAGAGTACTTCTAGAAGACTAAGAAACCCTTCATTATAGCTACCTTTCTTGTAAAATTCCCACTTAAGGTGGAAGATTTATAGTATTGTTTTTGAAAGAAAGGTTGTATTGAATATTTGTTATTAAGATTGTATTACATGTTGGAAAGAGAAACCATTTTTAGTGAAACAAGTTTGATATAATGGAAATGTAGTTGAAAAGAAAACAACTTGTTCATATTTTAGTTGATTTATTATCTCACATGGGTGTGTTGTTCTTGTTTAAAATTATTAGAAAATATTGTTGAAAGTTTCTTGTGGGAATGTTTGAAACTTGTATGTTGCAAAGGAAAGAAATATTAATTTCTATTGTATTATTTGAAAGGCATATGATGGAAAGATAAACTATATTTGTGCATTTTCTTGTATTAGTTGAAAGAGAGTCAAACTTTATATGTATAGATGGAAAGAACTTAAATTTTAATTGTCATTTACTTGGTCAATAAAATAGATTAATTCATAAATCTAGTGGAGTAAAGAAATTACTTGGTTACTACTAGACCCTAGTCTAAAATTGATTGTGAAATTTTAGTATTAAAGTTACTATAAGTTATACAAGTATCAAATACTAACTAAAATAATAAAAATAAAAGGGAAAGAAAAATTAGTTCTTTTGCATCCTATATATATTTCTACCAAATTTTAAAAGGAATTTTAAATTTAAGACTAAGCTTGGTTAATACTATTAATACTATGAATATTATTAGTTATTTATAATAGTATTAATATTAAAATATTATTAAATGTGATATTTATAATATTATTGATGTTATTAATATAATTATATGTATTTAATGTATATATACTTAAATTGTGTGTGTGTGTGTGTGTAAATAACAATACAAAAGTTATTAAAAAAAAAAAGTTAATAGACAAATGGAAATCGGCTTGGTCGAATGTTTTATCCATGCCCTGTAGTTGTAGTAAAGGAAATGGGTTGGGGGAGGGTCACCACCGCACCCCCATCCCATTAATAATTGGGGTTGAGGGTGGGGTCAGCGACCCTCCCCAACCCCAAACTCTTGCCAACACAATAAACCTCAACCCCAATAATAATTGCTATCCTCCAAACCAAAGCTTGGTCGTTGTTTCAAATGTTCACTCAGTTTTCTTTCATTATTTGAAGTGTGGGAGTTCCCTTTCTGCGAGACGAACTATCTTACATCTATTTTATATCTATAACACCATTTTATATCAGGTTCTATTTAAATAAAATTTTAATTATATATATATATATATATATATATATATATATATATATATATATATATATATATATATATATATATATATATATATAACCCAAGTAAATACATATGCATTTTACGTAATCACTCTAAAATGGGGCAAACCCCATTTGCCATTTAGGAAAATGTTAAATAATAAGATAAAAAAAATAAATAAATACATTGTAAACCCTAAATGAGGGTATGAATGGAATCCTTAGTAAAAGGACATTTTTGTTCATCCATGAGCTTGGGCTTGCTCCCATGGCTTCCTCCTCCTCCTCCTCCTCCACAAATCTGCAAAACAAAAAAAAACAATAAGTCAAACAAAAGAGAAAGAAGCTTTTCATAAGAAAACTTAGGGTTAGATGGATTTCCAAATCCAAGGGCCCCAAATGAATCCATCCAATGGATGAGATTCATCCCTACAAAAATTAGGTGGGAAGTGGGTGAGAGAAAATTCAAAATTTAAAATGCATGGGTAGGATTTAAGTGGGGCCACTTAAGTAAGTGTAAGGGTTGGGTGTTATTACTTTTCTAACCCAAATGTCTTATTAGAGACATTTTAAATTAATGTCAACTTTGACCCCTTTGTGGGTATAATAGAACTCCCCTAAAAAAATTAGGTGGGAAGTGGGTGAGAGAAAATTTAAAATTTAAAATGCATGGGTAGGATTTAAATGGGGCCACTTAAATAAGTGTAGGGGTTGGGTGTTATTACTTTTCTAACTCAAATGTCTTATTAGATACATTTTAAATTAATGTCAACTTTGACCCTTTTGTGGGTATAATAGAAATTTTATTTAATTAAATAGACCATATTACACTTGTTTGAGAAACTCTAATTAAGGTTAAATGTAAGTGTATTAAACCAATGGTAAGGGAGTCTAAGTCTTGTGTTAGACTAATTAATTTATTGGATAGTATTAAGAGATTTTATTATTTTAATAAAAGGGGATCTAAGGAAAATTAATAATGTTAATTTAATTAAATTTTAAAATGAGAAAGTGTGACCGTAAATGTTAACATTGTTTTGCGAGTGTGTTTAACAAAAAATGTTATTCCATAATTTTTCTAAGTTGAACTAGGTTGTTCTTGAGTTTCATGCGGGTAGTTTTGTGGGTGTTATACTATAATACTAACAAGGGTGAATAGTCATGGTGATCCACCCCACTTTATTAAATAAGGGGTGGGTTGGTCATGTCCACCCACCCGACATACACTTCCATTAAGCCTAAGTCACCATCTTCACCCTACGCACAACATGATATGGTGGCCTAGACGTATATATATATATATATATACCAACTTCACCTACGCACAAAGATGATATGGTGGCCCAACACGTTTATATATATATACCCAAAATCTTAATATATCATTGGAATATTCACACAAGAAAAACCAGGTAAATATAGACAATACCTAGAGATCCCGATAGATAAACCAGAGACAAATTTGTAGATTGTTAAACCCTAAGAGAGAGTATAAAAATATATAATAAAATATGGAAGAGATTTTCCCCCTCTTTGTAAAATTTGGATCTAAAATAGAGCATAGTTGTCCACATCTTCCACGGCCTCCATCTTCTTCCTCTCTTTAAGCCAACTTGTGAAAATGGAGGCATATTAGGCCAAACTAGGGAATAAAAATAAATTATAAGGAAATTTAGGGATTTTTAGGGAACCCTAAGATCTAGGGTGAGGATTAAATCAATCCTAAGGCCCAGATTTAATCCTCGCCTCTTTAAGTGATGGGGTGAATAATTTTAATAATGTAAGGGTAAATTTAATTAATGGGAGCCCTAGAAATTTACTCACGAGACATAAAGAGCTTAGGATATTTTTAATTAAAGTTAAATAAATAGAAGATGTGCATGATTGTGTTTAATTATTTTCTTAAGGGAAATTAAATTAAATAAAGTAAATGTGTAGCTAATTAATTAAATGGGTGTCATGGGTATTATATGCTTAGGAAATAAATTAAAGTTAACTTAGCAAATAATATTAATAATTTAATGTGAACCTTAAATTGGTGAAACTAACTAGTTAAAGTTAGAGAAGATTTTAAATAAAATTTGATGAAAATTGTTATAAACTTAAGGAGGAAAATAAATGTAATTAATTTAAGGATTAATTAATTAAAATTACATTAGGTATTAAATAAGTCGTAATACTTTTGGATAATAAATTAGCATTATTTAAGGAAGGGGATGTAATAAACAAGTAAACATGTATTTTAATATTCATGATTTGCCTAAGGTTTTAATGTATTTAATTAATGTATTGAGAAAGTAATTTTAATAATCAAGGTTAATGCATTTAAGATTTAATTTACATATTCATTTTCAATCAAAAAAATATTGTCGTAAATTTTCTAGTTTGTGTTAGGGTTTTGGTACGTCAAATTTTCGGACATCACACAAAATAATCACTCTCTGGGGGCATGGGCCATTGGAAAATTTTCTCTTACTACTTCTTTTATTATCATTTTGGATGGGGCTCACCACCTCTTCATCACTCTCCTCCATAGCCTCAACAAGCAGGTGTGGATTGCCACCACCTTATCAACACAACTCACTTCTAGCTCCCATACATATGGAAAGTACCCTTGATTTTCCTTGGGAATATCATCACCCATGAGCCAAAATATATATTTTGACGAAAAGAATGAATTTGGTAATTCTAGTTAAAAATCCCAATATACATTTGTAAAAACCTATTTGGTAAGATATTGAATTTGAGATCTAGTAATCCAAAATAATAGAAATAGGGAAAATTGAAGTTGAGACGAAGTTCATAAATATCTTAGTTGTCAAATGCGAGAGTATGGAAGAATTTTTCTTTTGTTATTTATTTTTCATTAAAAACACAAAAATTCGATGTGTATGATAAACTATAATTTAATTTAAACAATAAACCAAAAAATGTTATTAATTAATATTATTTAGAAAATGAGACCCATTTATGGAGAAGGAGCGAGGATACCAAGGATAGATAAGGAGGAGTAAACATGTAGACCCAAAGATTTTCTTCTTTGAACATAGAGGATGGAGCAGGAATAGATAAGCGGCATCTATTACGAGGCCTCCAAGTTTTTCAAGAAGCGTCCCAGGAAGTTTTGCAAAAGATTAAACCAAGATGGGAAAATAGCATCCCTCGGCTAAATGTCCCAAATTCGGTGGTGGAAAGAGCTCAAGGCAAGATGAATTTCTCCTTAATGGGTTGATTTTTTATGAATTTGACCAAACGTTTACCAAGTGAGAAGTCTGGAATAAGAGGAAATGGGGAATAAGTGGGCAAGTTAATGTATTTGCTCTATCTAAAAAATGTTTTCTATTTGTTTTCTCCCTTGAATAAGACCTTGTTTGAGTTCTACAATGTGGACCATGGTTCTATGGGAGAACCACCCTTTCCATTGTTAGATGGAAGTCATGCTCAAAAAATGGCATTCCATTGGTGTGTCTAGTTTGGATAAGACTTCCTTGTTTGCCTTTGGAATTCTGGGAAGTGCGGGTATTGGAAGGAATAGCCAATTCATTTGGAGATCCGATAGAAATAGATCCGACAACTACTGCGATCCTATTTCATAGCAAAAGAATGTGTGTCAACATTTCTATAGGCTCTTCTCCTCTGAAGGCCATAGATTTGGTGTCTCAAGATGGGAGTTGATAGTAAAAGTTGATCTTTGAGGTTTCACCGAGTATTTTGTGGAAAATCCTCGGAGAGTGTGCCATGGTGCTTATGGTTGTAAATGGGAAAAAAAAAACTTAGGGGAGAGGGGCCAATAGGTGAACAAGGTCCAATAGTTGATATGACTATTGATCACACAATACCCAATAGTTGTCATAGTACTATGTAGTAGTAATTTATTTTTGACATAATAATTATGTAGAGTAGCCAATCACATCATGACATGTAAGACCTTTCACCCATGTACAAGTACAAAAAAGTCAATGTTCAAGCAATTTCACCTATATTCAAGTATTGGTTTCCACCATGGTTGTAGCATTTTCACATATATTATTTTAAATCAATTCAAAATATGGTTTTCCCTCCAATTGAACATTCCAAACAAAAAATATAAGTTAACACAAATCTAAACTACATATTAGTGAAAAAATCACAATCCCATATCATAAACAATTGATTTTGTGGACCCCTTAACTTAGGGTGTACCACTACTGGCCCCTCTCCCCTATATCCAGGAAACATTACACAATGAGCATAACAAGTTAAAGTCATCTTGGGCGTATAAATCCGTTAACAGCGTTTCATCCTTGCAATGATCGGGAAGGCACCGTAGGAATAGGAGCTCGTGGTAGATCTTTCCATTGATACAAGCAAATATGTGACTGGTCTAGATAGGTCGAAGCAAAGCAAGAAGATTTGTTAAACCCTACTTCCCACTCTGCTAATGTGGATATTTTTTCAAATTTTGAAAAAGTGGGAGGAAGGTTAATCAGCAATTGTCGAAAGAGATGGCTAATGAAACGGATCTGTAGATATCCATGCTAATACTAATTAGAGAAATCAACGTAAATGGTGAGGAGGTGATCGGTTATAGTGTGGGGGAACACATTTCATTAAATTCCCACGGACATAGATCTACCATCATAGCTGAGTCGATGAAGGACGTGGGTATCCCACTTACAAAAATTAATTCCCCAAAGTCCACATTGTCCCTACCCAAACAACTTAAAAGGATCACTCAACATGCGGAGGGAAGAAAGTTGGTGGTAGCGTGGGGAGCGCCCCAAAATATTTAAAGTCAAAATTAGAGAGATTTGGAACACGACATAAATGATAAGCATGGTTTGAATAAAACGGTTAAGCAACCAAATTTGATTTGGTAAAAATGAAAGAAGTGGCCCCCTTCAAAGATAATTCATGGATGACAAAATCATTGGGAAAGTTAAGCGAATATAAATCCTTTTGAGGGTGAAGATGTGTGCACCAAATTTAAAAATAAAATCCCACACACCATTTTTCACCAGTATTCGTGACCAAATGTATATGAAATTTTAGATTGGTGTCTTTCTGATCTACTCCAAGATGCTTACTAGTTATTTCCTTGTTATAGGCTGCTCCTAGATTGATAGTTGTTGCTTCCTCTTACGTTTTAGAAGAAAATCTAGTAGTCTAGCCTTGTCGGCGTTGGTTCCATGTTGATCATCTCTAGGACTTCTATAGTCTTTTTCTTGGTTCTAGACCATTCTTGGAATGGTCATTCTTAGTGATTGTCATTCTAGTTGCATTTATTACTCAACGCTTTATCTGGTTTATAGACCATCTTTGTAACAGGGAAGGGACCCTGTCAAAAATCTCTTTTTACCCTAATATCAAAAAAAAGTTATTTAGAAATAATTTAAAGATGAAATTTAAGAAGATGACTACATGACCTTTATTTACATAAATTTTTAGTTTAATTCGTAAAATTGGAGATTAATGAAGTGTTACAAATTGTGTGACAAAAAACATCATCCAAACATGCTATATAGATGATATGTGAACTATTTGAAAAAATTTTTTTAATTATTTTCTAGTCGCAAACTCTGTGAATAAATGATCTTCAATTGCATCAATCTAAAATCCAAAGACCTCTAAGGTTTATTTTACATCCTATATACTCATATTTAATTAAAATAACTTTCTTTATTGATCACTATTAAAAATGAACCACATTTTTTTCCATATTTTAGGTGTATTGTATAAAACACCCCCTATGAATTTTTCTACCTTGATTAAATTTAGCATAAAACATTTGATACAAATTTTACTACCTTGATTAACATTTGTAAATTAACATTTGTAAGGAAAATGATTCTCAATCAATACAATTGAAATGACTTATAAAAAAAATATTGATACATTTGAATCATGAAAAAAAAATCTTGAATAAAAGAATGAAAACATATTCATTAAGAAAAAAATCAGATCTCTTGAAATTTTTATGTAATCAATAGGCTTGTAGTTTAAATGGAGAGTCAAATGGATAGTGTCAAGTTTATTTCATGAGTGATTTTGATATATTGATTTCTCTCCTATTATAATTTCTTAGCCTAGGAAAATGAGACTTAAATACACAATTACTCAATATATTTTCTTTTAATAATGGTAAAAGAAGGTTGAGGGGACCCTTCCCCATAACAACATTTTTCAGATGGAGAAAAGACATAACAATGAGGATTGAGTGAAGTTGTCTCTACCAGTGGTGAAAACAAACAAAAAAGCATAATCATACTAACGATACAAAAAAAAACTACAATCTCATCCTTGAAACACATTCTCGTGGTATCTTAAATACATCTTAAGGGGATAAGAAACAAATTTCCCTTTCTCCTTTTTCTCCACAATAATCTAGCCTTCACTGATATTTAGGTTCACATTTTCATGTATGAACCGGATGATGATTTCTAATTTCTCCTATATCCCAAATTACTCAATAATTGCAATCTCATATATCCCACATCTTTCAGATAGTCATAGAAATAAAAACTTACTCATAAAAATAGGGCCAACATAATTAAAGACTCTAAAGGTTATCAAAAAAATTCAAAGAAAATTTCTACATACGAAAAGAAGTTGGTTTGTTCCATTCACTTGGTATTGAACTTTAAGGAACACACCTTGTATTAAATGGATCACTATAACTATTGAAAGGGAACAAGCATGAAAAGTTCCTATTCACCTTTATTTTCTCAAGGTTCTACATTTGGAAAATAAAATACTAGCGAGGATTGGGATTCCATTCCCTTTTAACAATGTATTCTTGTTATGATTGCTGAAATTTTTATAGATAAAAATATTTGCAAGACTTGGTAGTTATTTATACCACTCAAGGGAATTTGAAACATGGATGGTTTCAAGTCTATCCTTTTAGTAAAACCTAAAACGTATTCAAAAGATATAGGGTGAGACAATTTGAAAATAATGAGATTGTTGAGATGGAGTGATTCTAGTGAGCCTTTTGGTGAAGAGGTTGATGTGGAAGAGAAATGCAAGGGTATGTGTTTGGGTTTTGTCTAACCAGATTAGGAGGGGTTACAAAGTTTAATAGGATTATTTCTAGTTTGGTATGAGGTGGTTCTATCTGGATCTTATTTAAATGAAAATTGTGGCGCTCGTCTTATTCAAAAGTTGTTTTAGTACTCGAAGAATTCAAATAAAAAGAAAATTTTGGTGTGCTAAGAAAACATTGTTATAATATTTCCATTCACTTCGAGATGGATCAAAGTAACCATTTATAATATATGAAAAATATTAACTTAATACTAACTATCATTAAGTCACAATGTTTCCATTAATTAATTAAAGAATGTTTCAATAATTGAAGTTGTTCTATGTTACAAAACTCATCACATTTTTAAGGGTATAATAATTTGTCAAAATTTATTGATATATGGAAATTTTCACATATTTTTACAATTTAAGATTTTTATAAAATAATCATATGTAAAATCCACAAAATTGGATTCACGATTTGAAGTTATGTACCAACAATATATTTGTTAAAATATTTTGAATCTAGAGTCTAATATTTTATATTGTTAAGGGTAAAAATATTCTAACTATGAGTGTGTCCCAAAGGAGTCTTCAACCTTCTGTAGTGCCCACTTTCCTTCGACACCTTTTGTTATTGATTATGATACTGTCGACTATACTTATGAACATTGTTGTAGCTTTTGATTTGGCTTGGTGTTAGATGTTAGAGATCATGGACTATTGTTGATTTCGATTCATATATGATGCATGTGGATTATTGGAGACATTCTATATTGATGTTGATATGTTGATTGACATGGTTATGTATTTATGTATGTATGTATGTATTTTGGACATGTGTTATTTCTTCATATTGAGTAGACCTAGATAATTGAACAAATTCTATGATCATATGGTTATTGATCAAATTGTAAATGATGTCGTTACTTGCTTGATGATGTTTTGATTTATATAAAGATGACCTTAGAGTTATATTGTATATTTATTTTGGATGATTTGATGTGGCCACAAGGCCAAAGGAGGCATATTGTGTTTTGCAGAAAACATGTCACAACAAACATCGGGGATTGGAGACTAACCACGTTGAAATCCTAGATGAATTCAACCAGGGTCACCATGGCAACATGTATTTGTTTGTGTGTTTGTTTGGTTGTTGTTAGGGGTTCCCATGGGGGAATCACCTTTAAATGTGACCAAGGGGTTATGTGTATTCTTTTATATAGTTTCTTTTGTTTAAATTTTAGTATGTAATTTTTAGTGATGTATTGTGTCCCTTTTATTATTTATTTTATTGTGTCTAGATTAGTGAGAAACCATGTTGTTAAACAAATTATAAATGGGTCAAAATAATGCATTTATTAGAGCTGATGGCTCTTGGTTTATGTGTTGTAAGTATTGTGTAAGTAACTTTGAGTGTGAAACACTCCACCTTCCTTTTGAAATTCAGATATGTCCTTAGGGGCTGATTTTGGAGGCTTGTGGGACAAGTTAAACTTGTCCCACACCTCTTAAATTGTTACACCAACCCTACCTATGGGTTGGGAAGTCAAAATTAGTCCTTATTATGCATTTTGGGAAGACAAGTTGTAAGTTCTTATTGCACCTTCTTACATGAAATTAATTTTAGTCCTTAAGGGGTGTGGGCTTGGATTGTGTGTAAGTAAAATGTCATTTATTCAACCACCTTTTTAATTATGCTTTGGAGTTTGAAATTTTATTGTGAAGAGGAGTTGAGGATGAGTGATGTGGCATCCTACATGGAGCCACCTCATCCTCCTCTCTCTTTTTCTATTTATTCGAATTCTTTTGTTGTTTTGGGGTTACTTCATGGGGGTTACTTCATGTTGGTCTGGTGCTCTTGCAATTAGAGAGAGTTAGAGGATTTTGAATGCTTGTGGATTTTTGGTGCTTTGGGACTATTTGGATTTGAAGAAGCTTGTTGTTGAACTTGTGGATCAAGCTCTATCATGGAGAGGTAGGAGCTTGACTCTTGTAAAAAGGTTTTCTTTCTGTATTGTGCTTATGTGAATGTTTTTAATGTTTGGTATGTTTGTTGGTTAGTTGGGTAGATTTCCTAGGTGTGGTGTAGGAGAAGACTATGGGGATCTTTGTGGGGAGGCATAAGAGTTTTGAGGAGGCATAGGAGTTAATTGTGGAGGGATTTTGGGTTGGGTGTTCCACCTTGGACAAGAAATAGCTTGCATTTCTTACTTTTGTGGGAGGCATAAGAGGTACTTAGGGAAGGAATAAGAGTATGTAGGGGGTTGAGATGAATATTTTGGTGGGTTTTTAAGCTGGTCACCCATTCCCCATTGAGAGGTATAAGTAGCTTCACCCATAGATCTTACTCTTTTGGCCTTTGTGTGAAAAGGCCTTGTATATTTTGTTATTAACCTTCTTATGACTCAGAATCGCATTTTATTTTAGATCTGTGATAGGATTGTGAAATCTATTTTTGTTGTGGAAGCTTTTATTATTGCCATGAGTTGAATTAATTTCCTATTGTATTGTGGTTGGGGATCGAGGGCCAATGAGGAGGATGACTTCTCCTCTTCATTGGAATTCTGGTTGGGAGGAGAGTGTTGCCTCTCCCCTTGTTTTTGTTGTGACCAAATGAAATCTAGTAGATCTCTCTTGTTGTTGTTCTTGGAGCTATGTATGAAGACAATTTTTTGTCCTCTTTGGGTTCCTTATTGTAAAAATTTCCCACTTTAAGTGGATGACATTGTAATATTATTTGTGGTGAAAAGCTGCTCTGTTTTTAGATGTGAAAGTTACAAAGGAATGAGAAATATTTATTTGGCATATTTTGGCAAATAGAAAAGAAGTGTAAAAGGAATTGTTTCATTTAATTGAATGTTGATTCACCTTTCATCAAATGGTGTTACTCTTGTTTAAAACTTGTTGTTGTAAGTATATTGTAAACTCTCTTGTTGAAGGATGGAAATGCTTGTGTTAAAATTATTGCATTCCTCTGTATGATTTGATTGGCACGTTTTGAAAATAGAATTACATTCTTTCTTTTCATGTATTGAATGAATTAAAGTTAAACATTGTAAATTAGATTGAAATGAACTTAACATTTAGAGTATGGTAAATGAAAATAGATCAATTCGGGTTTAAGTATGTTTTCCATTTGGATTCACTGTAAGACCTGTAAATAAATATCAAAAAAACATATAGAGTACCCTGCAACAATGAAAGACAAGATATAATATTAAAATGAACTAAGGATGATCAAAACACATTCCAAAATAGTTTGTATTGCCCTTGCAATTTACACAATTCATCTTTAATCGGAAAGAGGCAAAATAATGCAATTTCATAGAAAGGAAAGGAAATTCATTTTGAACACTCGATCATTAATATTTTATCCTTACAATCCTTTTTAGATCCTTCAAGTGTAACTCTTCATGTCTATTTGGCATGTTGAAGAAGAAATAATGTTGGGTCGAATCAAATTTGGTAATTGAAAAAGTTTGATTCACGTTTTAATGGTAGGAAAGATGTTTTCTTAAACTTCACCCATCTAAGTTTGTTGAAAATAAGATTTTTGCTTCCTATGCAAAGAGGAGTTCGAGCCCTTTCTAAAAATTCCTTATTTTCTCAAATCCGAGCTTCCAATCAAAAGTTATGGCCTTCTAAAGTTTTTACTCTGTTGGGTTTCAAAAAAACTATCAAAAAGGAAATTTTTGTAAATCGGATTTGTGGGCCCGAAAATTATTTAGGGCACTTTTAACAAAAATGCAAAAAGTCACAAGTTCTTCCATGGCCCCGCAGCCCCACATCCTTTGCTTTTGGAAAAATAATACTTCCGCGGGTTCATGGGCCCGCACTTTCAAACTTTACCTTTTGAAAAGAAAAAGGGAAAAAAATTTTGAATTCTCCCCTGACGACACGCCACCCCATACCCAATAAGGTTCTATCACGTGGCTTCTTAGGCATGGGCGAGGTGCGGATGGTTTTAGATCTTATCACCTTTGGAAAAAGGTTGGCAAAAATTCATAAGTTTCCCCATTCCGGCCCATCTTCCCGTAGGTCACTTTTGGACTGACACGTGGCTTTGCTTGGCGTCGGTGGAGGCGCGGGTTGTTTTTAACCTTCACGATTTTTAACACAAAAGCCAACATTTCTAAGTTTTCCTCGATGGTCCACTTTTCCCACTTGTTGCTTTTGGGCCGGACACGTGGCATCTCTAGGCATTGGCAGAGGCGCGAGGGTTTTGAACCTTTTTCCCTTTCAAACAAAAAGAGTTAAAATCCAAATTACCTCCGATGACCCGCCTTCCCACGTGGGCTTAAAAATGTGCCACGTGTCCCTTGTGGCTTAGGAAAATTTTCTTCCCTAGGCCCGCAAGCCTGTCTTTGGGAAAATTTTCTTCCCTGGGCCGCAGGCCCACCTTTGGGAAAATATTCTTCCCGGCCCGCAGACCCACCCTTTGGGAAAATTTTCCTCCCCAGGCCCGTCGGCCTATAACTTAAGAAATATGAGGAGTTAGGAGGACTTCTTTATATCATTGGAAAGGGGAAGAAATTTCCTATCTAATGGAAATGTTTTCAAGAAACCTTAAGTGCGTTAAATATGTGAAAAATAAGATTTAAGTGCAAAGATGAGTCTGAGAGTGGGTAAGTGGAAATTACCCCTTTTAACTTAAATGTTTAACTCTACAGCATGGGTTGACTTTTTGAAGGGTCGCGTTAGGGGATAAGAGAATGTTTTTCTAACCCATGTAAATAAGGACCTTGGCTATTGTTTAGACCTAGTAAAACTAAATACCTTGGGCATTTAATTATTTTGGGCCCCTTTGACCCTCTAAAATTAATTAAGGAACATTTAAATATAGTATTAATTTAATTATTTATTAAATTAACACCTAAGAGAAATTTAACTATTGTTTTGGATTAATTACACTCATTAATTTTGTGAGGTGGATTTAATATTTGTTATAATGGGAAAAATTTATTTATTAATTATAATTGACTTTGAATCTTTGTTGTGACAACTGTTGTTTGAAGCCTGGTAGTGGTCACGCTTTTTAAAGAAAAAAATTTATTTATAATTTTTTTCTATCTTAACCTAGGTTGTTCTTTTTAGTGGGAATTACACCTTCAGCTTTTATAATTATCTCAAACCATAACCACCTTCTACATAATTTTTTTGATGAAAACCCCTTCATCTTCACCAATAGAGACTAAAAAATATAATTATCAAATCTATTCCAAAAATGTATGGTGAGAGGCCATGGAACCACCCATGTACTAGTCATCGGTTATTTTATCATTGATCACCACCAAAAGATTCATGAAGGTGAAAGTCATCATCTACGTTAATATCCCGCATAACAACTTCATGTCAACCAAAGGTTTTTATAAATTCATTTATACACTTTGCAATTTGGGAAGGATAGTCATCATTAAAGAAATGTCCGGGTGTAAAACGATGTTGATCATGCCCATTCTTCCCAATGATGAAGTCATCATCATCAACGAGGACTCAAATGTTTTTCCCGGGTGGCCATGGCTAATGCATCTATATCTAATTCAAGTTATATTTATAAAACATTTTTTAGCTATGTTTTCACCGAAACGCCCTTCCCAACAGGCATACAATCCTTACTACTTAGAAAATATGTATTCCAAACTCTTCCCCCATTTAATGTAATGTCACTTCACCTTTGATAGCTATAACACTGCAGTCATTTCAAATAAGACCAACAATGTCATGTATCCTTGTCTTTGAGACAATCCTAAATAGCCAGGATATATATATATATATATATATATATATATATATATATATATATATATATATATATATATATATATATATATATATATATATATATATATATATATATATATATATATTGTATTTCATGTGGTTGTAAGCATCATTCTTAGACCAATATCATATGTAATCGAGGGAGGAGAGGTGATCAAAGAGTCATTGATTTAAACGGGTGTCATATGGAATCGGGGAGGGGAATGATGCCAAAATGTTTAATTTAGATAAGGTTTCTAAGATTTTATGAAGACGATTGTATTCAAATCAATATCCGAATTCCTCACTTATGCGTGGATTTACCATAAACAAACCTAATGAGGATTTTTGATATGTTTAATATACAAAGAAAACATATCTTCTACAATATTCCAAAACTGTTCAATGTCTGATTTCTACCTTTAAATTCTACTCAATGCATTGGAAATGTTAAAGTGTAACAAATCGGTTTACACAGATTCTTGCTTGAAAAAACTCAATGTCGTTCCATGGTTTTTTTGGAAGAATTCCTAGTTGTGTGACAAATAAGTAGACATCTTAAGTTTTTCAGAACTTGATTTCCTTTTAGTTTTATAGTACTATTCCAAATGGTTTAATTCTTGGAAAATAGGTTTAGAATCCGCATTTTTACACTAGAAGGTGTTTCATTGTGGTATTGAGATTCGCTAGCCAACGTCCATATTTCCATGTTATTTTTCCCTGGCGGTAAACTTTTTCAGAGTGTGCAACGGTTGTACAATGGTGCTACTTGGAGTAGTCTAACCAACATCCCCGAGTGTGTGTCACAGTACAAAGGTGGTATGAAGTGTACACCAGTTGTACGGAGGTGGTATGAAACCTAGGCTTCACTAAATAGAGGCAATGTGAAACTTGTGCACTGGTGGTCCCATCCTCACCCAAAGCTAAATTCACCGAGGCTGGTAGAGGCTATGCTAAAATGTAATATGTAATGATTCCTCTAAATTTCCAAAAAAAGAAAAAAAAACTTTTCTAGAACAACTCATATATTAAAGCAACACACTATAACATTCATAATCTTTTATGTGTCTCTTCATTTTTACACATTTGCACACCCAAGACAAGCCACCCTCCAAATGATTACCAAATTCTCTTGCAAATTTTGACTTGAAATGCTCTAGGCCACATAGAGTTGTAATACATTTAGGTCATTTTGGAACTGTTCGAGGATGCAAAAGGAGCTTAGGCATGGAATATTCCTAATGCACTTCAAGTGATGATTTATTTGTGTTTTTCCTCATAACGTGGTGTTCTTGCTCCATGATTGGCTTGGTGGTTTTGGTTTTATGTTTTTGAATGCTAGAGAATTGGAGGTGTATAAGAGGGAGGTGTTCACTAGAACAATGGTGAATGTGTTTCTTTTGTCTTTTTTAGAGTTGGTCATGACATCCTTTCTCTGTCACTTTTGGGAGGTAGAGTTGTGTCTAATGGACTTACATAAAATTCATCTTACTATAACCATGCCTATGACCATTAATGATAAGTTTGGTTCCTTTTTTATGTGTTTTGGTATTTTGAGGACTTGCCCTAGCTATAGAGATGTGTGGCACCTATTTGCTGTTAGGATACCATACAGAAGTTTGTGCCCACATTTGGTTGTTAAAAATACCCACTAATAGATTTGGCTAGAAAGAGGTGTTTTACCTATCTATCATGTATGTTGGCAAAGTTGACAAGATGGTGAACTCACTAACAAAAAAATTAATAAAAATTTTTGCACCGTAGTGCTACTCGCTTGGTGGTGCACCTATTCAAAGGAATTTGTAGGTTCCAAGTCCATTGCACTACTAACGTACGTGAGACTTAGGTGATTCCGAAAGAGAAAGCTAAATCTACCCCAACCCCTCTTTTTGTAACAAGGCATGGACTTTACAAAATGTGGAAGCATGTGAATAGTTAGATAAAATGCCTGAAAGATTTAGGCCTTATGGACTGCAATGATTTTGTTTTTTGTAGTTGTTAGTACCCTTGTATTATAGTATACACAATATGGCATCATACACAAGACATGAGAATTGTTTGACAAAATGTTAGGAATAGTTTCCGTAATGTGTAATGTGTCTTCCTTTGCACTCTTCAACCTCTTCTTCCGGAATATCATAACTATAGCTAAGAGAAGGCATGAGCATCCTCATGTAACATTGATGGTATTTCACCAACAATTATCCTATCCATTCAATTCACCTTTGCTAGTATACTATCAGCCCGTGTAAAAAATGGAGCTTTGAAATTGGGTTAGTGGAAGATACCTTGATCTTGTAAGCCTTTAAAATTCTATTTATATATTTCAAAATTTCCATGTTCCTTTTGTAAAAGCTCCAAATACACTCTAATGATATTTATCCTGGTATAATTTAATTTTTCATCATTTTATTATTTATTTGATATACTTCAAAATTATAATCTAGGGGTTTCTACAAGTGGTTTCACTTTGTTAATTTATTTTTGGCATTTTTACAAGTCCTTTCACCGTTATTTTATTCATTTAAAGTGTTTGTCTCAAATTTCATGTAGTTAAACTTGTCCCACTATTTTATTTTTTACATTATTTACTCTATATTGTTCTTTTTATTATGTCTAATATGTTTACTATTTTAAGTTTTGTAACGAACCATTAAATTAAAACCTTGAGGTGTTAGTGAATCGCACACTAGGATCATAACATTCCACCACGTTCGTAGTCTAGACCCGAGGCTAGATTTTATCCCGTATAGTAACACCGCACCCATCCCTATCTCGAGACCCATGAAAACATTGCCATGCCGACGTAGCTACTCATGTCCTGGAATTGAACCCGGGTGTTTGTTATGATACTAAATGTAATGAACTATTACACCAAAACTCAAGGTATTAGTGAATATGCACACTAGAATCATAACAAGTTAATTCTTAGAACGACTATAATTGTTGGTCTATAATGATATGATTATTTTTGTACATACCCACTTAAATGTAAGGAATGGTGTGGAACTCTAGTTGGATATTTTCTTGTCCTAATTATATGTTTGTTTACATAAATGTTTACTTATGTGCTTGTATGATTAAAGATAGTATGTAGTAATTATGAAATATGCGGATATTTGAAGTACTTTACATTGAAGTACTTGAAAAAGAATAATGTGAGAGATTGAATGTTAAAGATAGCTTCCAATAATGATCAAAATGTCTATTAGCTATGTTACTTCAACATTACTTGAGAATGAAGTTGGGGATGGGGATTAGATTTAACATATTTTAGTGTCTAGAAATGACTAATGTATACTAATGTTTTCAATTAAAGAGAGATCTTCTACAATTCTCATAAACTATTACTCTAGGTTTCAATTTATTTTGTTTGCTGGTATTTTGGTAGGGTTGTATGCCTCAACTACAATCAAATTTAGAAATTTTACAAATTTGAAATGTTTAGTCGACTCTTCCAAATTAAGTAGACTACTCAAGCATTTGAAAAATGAAGATTAAGTGAATATACATGTTGATTGAGTAAATATCATTTATTTTCTTTGCTTTAGATATACAAATGATGTGACGGGTTTTAATAAGGTAATGGAGGATTTTGGTTTCCTACTACTTAAAAGGAAAGTAATTTAATATAAATGGAATTAAATCTAATTGCAGAGTAACTACTATAATGAATGGTATACATATACTAATATACAGTAAGATGCACGCAAACAAGCATGTATAAATGTATGAAACCCTAAGCATGAGAATGAGATAAAGAGACTTAGATGATTCCTGAGCAATCTGGAAGTGATCTGGGTAGGTGAACAATTGAAACAGACTGAGAAGAGTGTCTTCAATACTCATTGGAGGTTCCGAGACTCAGGAATGTGCCGATAAGAGTTCCCACAGAGGACAGGAGCACCTAGGTGCTAGTGTCCATTATGGGAGATAGTGTCTTTATGAATGACCCAGTCTCCTCTTATGGAGGAGGATCTTCACTACTAGTCTCTATGAATGACCTCCTTGATCACCAAATGTACCGTAACTCAAGTTTTCTAGCCATGTCCACAAACCACATCAAACCTAATAAAAAGATGTAAAATATGGAGTCAAACTGACCCCGGTGGTCACCCAAAGAGTGAACTTAGTACCTAGTGTTGCACTACAATTCAGACTCTATGTATTTTTGTGTGTAATAATTCCTTAGGCTTCCCTTGTGCAAGTTAAACAATGATAGAATAATAGATATAGAATATATCAAATGTATAGACTATGTGGAATGGAATACAATAGACTTCCCCTTCTATATTGTGTATACAGAGTGATGTAGCCCTTCTCCCTTGACCGGATGTGCTAGATGGATGCTTTGTGATACTCTTATGCCTTTGGATACAAGCTTAAGTGATAGTAGATCATGCTAGTACTT
Source organism: Taxus wallichiana var. yunnanensis (assembly GCA_018340775.1). Taxonomy (NCBI): domain Eukaryota; kingdom Viridiplantae; phylum Streptophyta; class Pinopsida; order Cupressales; family Taxaceae; genus Taxus; species Taxus wallichiana. Next base: position 140,858,177 of record CM031241.1, read on the forward strand.
GGACCCTTTTTGAGAGCTATGACTATGTATACATATGATGCCCTATTTTGAATTTTGTAATTGACAACCGAAAGGGTGACCAAAAAGTGTAAAAGATGCCCAAGATGTAAAATAGAACCAAAATACTAGTGATAAAAGTGGAAAAGGGTCGGGAGCTCCTAGGAGGGACAAGAGTGCTTGGGCACTAGTTTTCAAGGCCATAAACGATAAATCACCAAATATCGACAAAGTGTTGTAGGGTATGTAAGATCAATAAAAGTATATAAAACAAATTAAAAGGCCCAAAATACATTCTCAATTACTAGTTTTCTTACTTAGGAATCATGTATATAATAGTATGCTTTATGGCCTAGAAATGTACCCAAGTACATAGATTTTGTGTCTACATTTTTCCCCCACTTTATGTTTTTGGGGTTAGCCACACACTATTGTTGTACATATCTATATATAATTGAATCATACGAGCAATAATCATGGAAATTAAACCAAAAGAATAATACACAATATATAACGTGGTTCACCCAATGTGGTCTACTTCCACCAAGAAATAACTAATCTATTATTCTTTGCTTTACAGAGGAAATACAATGAAGATATACAATCTCCCACACCTCACATGGATGTATAGTACTTTTCCTTCACATGATTATCTCAACTCTGTCCAAGAATATCTTCTTACAATAATCTCTATTTACACCTTATAACCTTATTTTTCTAGCTTATAAGCATATACAAACATTAGGGAGACTTAGCTATGCATTTACAAACCTCTGATTACCTTTATAACCAAGGTTTGGATCTAATTCCACATTTAGAATAAAAACATTAATGCACGAATGTAACCAATTTTGGTTACTACCAGTGACCGACGTCGATTCTTTGTGTAAACCTGTAAGTTTGTAAAACATGTTATTTGTGAAGCAATTTAGCTCCACAACTCAACAATCTCCCACTTGGAGATAAATTTTTGCACTATACCATATAGCTCCATCCTTGGATCCTTTCCTTGGCATGTTTCTTCCTCTTCAAGTCTCATGCTTGAAGACCAACAGAAGTGGAGTGAAGCTCCAACTTCTCCTTTGCCAATGGCTTTGTTAGCATATTTACAGGGTTACCATTTGTATGAATTTTCTCCAGTTTCATCTTCCCATCCTCCAACACCTGTCATATGAAGTGATATCTCAACTGAATGTGTTTCATTCTTGAATGAAATGTTGAGTTCTTTACCAAATGAATCACACTTTGACTATCACTGTACAATCTACAATCCTCTTACTCCTTTCCAAACTCTTCCATGAACATGCTCATCCATATCATCTCTTTATTAGCCTCTATAGGTGTAACATATCTAGCCTCATTATTAGACAAGGCCACAACCTTCTACAATCTTGAAATCCAACTAATTATCGTGCCACCTACTATGAATACATATCCATTGGTGCTTCTCCTACCATCCAAATCTCTAACCATATCTGAATCAACATAGCCGCATAAAGAAGTATCTTAACCTCCATAGCATAAATTCATGTTGGATTTCCCTCTCAAATATATGAGTATCCATTAGGATGCTTTCCGATGCTCTTTACCTAGATCGGCCATAAATCTACTCACAACTCCCACTATGTGTGTAATGTCTAGTCTGGTACAAACCATAACATACATAAGGATTCCAACTACTAAAGCATATGGAACTCCGTGTCATGTACTCAACCTCCTCATGTGATGTAGGACACTAATATTTTCTTAATTTAAAGTTTCCAGCCATAGGTGTACTTACAGGTTTTGAATTTTGCATTTTAAACCTTTCCAACATCTTATTGATATAATCTTCTTGAGATAAATACAATTTCCTGTTCTTCATGTCTCTATGAATTTGCATGCCAAGGATTTTCTTTGCAACTCCTAAATCCTTCATTGCAAATGTATGAGCTAAATTTTCTTTAAGCTCAACAATGTCCTGCATACTAGATCCTGTAATAAGCATATCATCTACATACAAAATAAAATAATATAACTTCCATTTTCAAGCTTCTTGAAATAAACACAATGGTCAGATTCACATCTCATATAACCATGCTCATGTATAAAACTATCAAACCTCATATACCATTTCCTTGGGGCTTGTTTGAGCCCATACAATCTCTTTTTCAACCTGCACACAAGTTTCTCCTTACCCTTGACTTCTTAACAAAGAGATTGCTAAATATATATCTCTTCCTCCAAATCACCATGAAGGAAAGTTGTCTTAACATTAAGTTTCTCTAAGTGTAAATCTTCTACTACAACTAAACTCAAAACATTACATATAGAAGTCATTTTTAATACAAGGAAAAACAATCTCACACAAATCAATACCTGATTTTTATGAAAATCCTTTTACCACAAGCCTTGTCTTGTATCTTTTATGTCTACCCTCTTCTTCCTTGATCTTGTAAACCCATTTTTTCTAAATTTTCTCTTACCTGTTGGCAACTTAACCAAATCCCATGTCTGGTTTTGTTCTAAGAGTTCCATCTCCTCATCCATGTCATGCTCACACTTCTTTTGGGTTTCCTTTTACATTTCTTCTTCAAAACTTTATGGCTCACCACTATCAGTCAATAATAGATAAAATAAGGAAGGTGTAAATATTTTTGGAGGTTTACTTACCCGTTGTGACCTTCTCATAGAAATCTAGGGTATCGGAGGCTCATTTTGTACATCATGTACATTTGTATCAACCTCGATAGTGACCAACACCAGTCATCTATAGCTAGCATTGGTCCTAGTGACCAATTCCCAGTCCTACTCTTATACTGACATCAGTTCTAGCTACCAATGTCAGTCATGTGGTTGTTGATGTCGGTGTTGTGGCTGCCAAAGACTATTACTATAGCTGACACTCGGTACTGTAGGTGTTAATTTTAAATCCGAGAATGTATTTTCTTCCACAAACTCTTCCATTGGTTCATCCTTGGGTATCAAAATTTGATCATGTACATTCTCTTTTCATTCCACTCAATATCACAACTCCTAACAATCTTAGAATCATCTAAATCCCAAAAATAGAATCCAAAATCACTAGATCCATAACCAATAAAAGTATATCTCTTGGATTTAGCATCCAACTTCTTCCTATTTTCTTTATCAACATGCACAAAATCTTCTGAACCAAATACTCTAAGAAAAAATCTACTTCTTTTCCAATCCAATATTCTTCTAGTATTCCACCATATAATGCACTTGAAGGCCCATGCCCATGGTTGATTAAATAAATTGTTGTGTCTACTACTTCTACCCAAAACCGTAAGGGTAATCACCATGTATCCTCGCGCTACTTTCATGTTCCACTTTTAAATCATTTCCAAATGATGACTCTTTTGTACTTTTCCTATGTATTTATTTATTCAAGATTATACTAACCACATCATCAAACTTCAAAATAATAGTAGAAGATGTTATATTACTAACAACCATTACCAAGTTATCCCAACTATCTGGAAAAGAGAATAAAAATAAAAGTGCTTTCCTTCATCATCAAATGAAATATTAACCAATTTTAATTGATTTACAATGGAACAAAAATCATTCAAATGGTTTGATACAGATCCACCTTCTTGCATTTTAGAATTAAAGAATTTCTTCATCAAATAAACTTTATTTAAAGCACTTGGTTTTTCATATAAATTAGCTAAATATTTCATCAAATCTATCGTGGTTTCTTCTTCAATAATATTCTAAGCTACATATGTTTCCATGCTCAATCTTATATATCCCATATCCTTTCTTTCAAGAATCTTCCATTCTTCATCAGTCATCTTTGTAGGCTTTGCACTCGCATCCAATGGTAAATATAAATCTTTCGATACAAATAATCTTCCACCTACATCTTCCATAATTGATAATTATGGTTGTCAAATTTCTCCACTTTGTATTTGTTATCTTCTGTCATTGTTGTGCTCCCACTCAATCAAAAATCCCTTTGTGAGTTTATCTCACAACACACAAAACTTAAACAAAAAAATTGTAATACCAAATTGTTGGGGTTAGCCACACACCAATGTTGTATGAGATCTATATATAATTGAGGCATACAAGGAATAAACACTAAAATTAAATGAAAATAACAATACAAAAGATATAATGTGGTTCACCCAAAGGTGGGTTATGTCCACCAAGAAACAATCAATCTATTATTCTTTACTTAACAGAGAAAATACACTCGAATATCTACAATCTTCCACACCTCACACGAATGTATAGTACTTTTCCTTCATAGGCTTCTCTCAGCTCTCTCCAATAATATCTTATTAAAATAATATTTATTTACACCTTCTAACCCTAGTTTTCTAGTTTATAATCATATACAAACATTATGGTAACTTTGATGTGCATTTACAACCCTCCAATTACCTTTATAAAAAGGTTCGATCTAATCCTATGTATAAAATAAAAACATTAACACACAGTAACCAATGCTAGCTACCCAATCGATTTCGATTTGCTCCCAGTGTGATCGACGTTGGTTCTTGTATAAACTACAAGTTTTTAAAACATGTTATTTGTGAATCCATTTAGCTCCACAACTCAACATATGTTGTTGAGTGAATAATCGATAGCATAAAGTATATAGAAGATGTGTACATAATGATCTTGTAGATAAGAATGTATCTAATAGTGTTCGAGTGGAGAAGTGAAGCATGAAGTGATTATAATGTGAAGTTTGGAGACTAGGAAAGGGAAGTGGACCCTAGGGGTGAAGCGTATGCATAGTAATATGTTGTTGAATCTTGTGTAAGCTGATTCTTGTTTCGTATTAAGGATAGACCTGCAAAATAAGGTCAAGAGAGTAGTTGTAGTCATGTATATGAAAAATCAAAGTAATGCATGTATAAGTAAGTAAAGAGTGTAAAAGGGTGTAAAAGGAAGGTGTGCACCTAATGTATAAGAGAGTAAAAGATAGAAATTTGTCATGTTTTTCTTGGATTTGTATATTTTGCTAAAGGGTGAGGTTTTTGGGTGATATCGTGCCAAAAGAGATATTTTTCAGTGTGATCTCATGCTGAGAGTGAGGTTTTTGGGTGATCTCATGCCAAGAGATTTTTTTGGTGATCTCATGCCAAGATAAGAGTGTTTGGGAGAGAGGTATAACTTTTATCTCCTTCTATTATGCTTCCCAAATAAGCACCACTACAGATGGTGCATCTTGATTTGTTCCTATTAGTCCTAATTGTTCTAATTGTAACTGAAATGTACTGATAAAGTGTCTTTTGTAACTAGAGGTAAGTTCCTGTTACTGGAGAATTATGCCATAAACTATTAGAGATTGTGTTGAACAGAGAATTTTAATTTTTTTCCCCTAGGACACATGTTCCCAGGGGGGACACAAGTGCCCACCACTACTATCTAAGTTTGGGTGCTAGTGTATGTTGTGTGTTTGGGACCCAAGTTTATTTCTGGTCCAATATGTGGTTGTGTGCCTATGTCATTTCTATATTGTATTATTTGTATTGTATATTTGATCTATTGTAGGGGTGATTTGTTCACCTAATGGATACCCCCTCGTTTGGGGTACATGTGAAAATTTTAGGAGAATGTGGTCCAAAGGAGAGGACCCTAATCTAATATGCATATCTGAGTGGAGATACCAATAGGGATAGGGGATGTGCATGGTAAAAACCAAGGTAGATGCAAAAAAGGCTAGTAACAAGTGTTAGTGTAAGCAAATCTAGCATGCAATAAGACAATGTAATAAGAAATTTTGAAGAAAAGATAGACTATGAACATCATGTTTCATACATGGGACATCTCTCACAATGTCATAAGACAATCAATGTTGAAGTGGCCAAAAGAATAGAAAAAAACAAGCAAGATATAGCACAAATCCCACAAACAAGGTTACTTTAAAACAGATTTTTTACAAGGTTTTTCACAACACCTCCCCTTGCAAGCTTGATGATTGATTTATGAAGTTTGATGCCCTGATTGATGATCAAGGTGGAAAGTTATTGGTGTGTTTATCCTCCAATTCATGGTTTTCATGAATTATTTGGCTCAATTTACGTGGCCACATGGAGGAATGGATGGCTAGGATGAAGCCATGATGGATTTAGATCAATGGTTGGGATTTATTTGGATGAGGAAGGCTCTAGAGATGGGATATATTTTAGTAATTTTAAATTCATGAATAAAATATTAGGTGGTAAAATATTAATTTTTTAGAGATGGATAAATCTAGAATAGGATTATATTAGGTTAATGATGATTAGACGATAGATTCATTGGAGAAGTTTTAGGAGAGTCTAGGCGGGTACGTGGAGATAGGTAGATAGGAATTTTAAAATCCTAAAATATGAGATGATGTGATTAGATGATTGATTGGAGAAATTAATCATGATTAAAGGGTATGTAGCATGTTATAAGATTGGTTGTGATGAAGGGATAAGTGGTAACTATATAATTCCCTATTTAACAAAAATGGAATTTTATTAAAACCCTAAATATTATAGAATCACATGTAATAAATAGATGTAAAAGCACATATATGACACAAGAAATAAGCAAATAGAAATTAAAACCCTAAGTGCAAAAGAGGGAATAGAATACTTAGGCTGATTAGAGTGTTTTCCCAAAGGTGGTCTAGATTGGAAAACTAATGAACAAGAGGTGGAAACTGTACAACCACACTCGTAAAATGTAGAACTATCAAAATATGTTGACGAAGGCACTGGATTGGTGATGGGGCATCTAGGTGTTAGAGACACTTATTGGGTGTTTGTGACTACCCAAAATATTGAAACCTTATTTTTTATAAGGTGGTCTCTATCCTTTGCGGTTGGTCACCTGTATGTTGCACTATGTCCACAGAATTCACCTATAACCTGCAAAGAGAAATATATCCTGCAAACCCCAAAAACATCAAATCCTAAAAATAAAAAGATGCAAATGGGGATTTGGACTGAATCGGGTGATCAACTGATCGAGTGATTTTACGACCTAGTGGTTCACTACATTTCAAACTCCATGTAGTTCTTGTGTGTGTGCACTTGATAGTGAGTGATAGCTAGATGTACCAATGTACATAGATGTGTGGATGAAAAAAATAAACTTCCCTTCCTATGTGTGTATTCATAATTAAAATTCTCTTATCCCTTAAATGAAGCTAGATGGATGCCTTTGATTCTCTTAGATGCCTTTGGATGCAACCTAAGGTGAGGATAGTAGATACTTAGAGCTTGTTCCTTTAATTTGATCAAATATAATTGTATTTATATGATTCCCTTTTTTTAATTTTTTAATTAACCACTAAAATGATGACCCATAAGAAAATAAGATGCCTAAAAGATAAAAGAGGCTCAAACGGGGAAAACAAGATACAAAGAGGTCAAGGGTTCCTAGAGGGGACAAGGGCACCTAGGCACCGGCGTCTTGGCTAAGGCCGGTGTCTAGAGCTAAGAAATATAAAGTAGTGAAGGTCATCTGGGTGGTAGGGTGTAGAAGACTAGAAATAAGACAAGAAGCAAAGAAAAAAGGACAAAGACAAAGAATTAATTACTAGTTTTCTTGCTTATGAATCATATGAATACAATTATGTGATTAGGACCTACAAATATACCCAAGTACATGTTTTTGTGTCTACACACCCTAAAATATCACATTACACATTGTAAACCTATGAAATTACCCTGTAATTACTTTACAATACATTACGACTATTTATGACCATTTTAGATCACTTTCAACCACTTGTGCTATATTTCGTTATTTTATGACCTTTAACAACATTCTATGACATTATCCTGAAACTCCCCTAATCATTCATATTGCTCACACATGGTCTTGAATTATTAAATATTCATAATATGGACCTTGTTACATTCATATCCCATTCCTAGGGTTAATTAATTAATCATTTCATTTATTATTATTCATCCCCTTTCTCATTAGTTAATTTTATTAGCTATTATTTAATATATCCAATCAAGAAGAAGTTATCGTTCTTATTATATGCTAGACCAAGATCTATTGTACCCTTGAGATATCTCAAGGTTCACCTTGCTTCTTTCCAAAGTGACAAACTCTAGGTTCCTACATAAACCTGGAAAGATAGCTCAATGCAAAGTTGATATCTGGTCTAGTATAAGTTAGGTAAATGAGACTCTCAATCAATTGTCGATAGAGAGTTGCATTTACCATAGGAGATGGATCTGAACAAGATAATTGCAGTCTCATCTCCATAGGTGTAGCAATAGGTATGCAATCCATCATTCTAAATTTCCCGAGCGTTTTCCCGGTATACTTCAACTGAGAAACAAAGATGTGATTCTCTTTCTATCATACTTCCAATCCAAGACAATATTGCATGAGCCCGATATTTTTCATGTTGAACAATCAATTGATATATTTCTTTGTTACATTGATCATCTTCAATGAACTTCCAGTGATGACTAGAATGTCGACATAGACAAGAATCACAATCTCCTCCACTTGCCTTTTGAGGTAGATATTGGGATCATATAGATTTCTGACGAATCCATGTTGAATGAGATACTCAAATATTTTGATGTACCAAGCCTTGGGTGCTTTTTTAAGTACATACAAATATTTCCCGAGTCCACATACCTTTGTTTCTTCCCCAGGGACAACATAACCCTTAGGTTGAGTCATGTAGACTTCTTCATGCAGATCTTCATTCAAAAGGCACTTTTGCATCCATATGATGGACTTTCAAACCAAACCGAGTAGCTAGAGAAAAGTTCATTCTAATCGCTTTGATCTTAGCTATGGGAGAAAATGTATCGTTATAGCTTATACCTTCCTTTTTGCATACCCCTTTTCTACCAATCTTTCTTTATACTTTTCTATGGTCCCATATGCTTTTTATTTTGTTTTGAATATCCATTTATAGAGACCTAAAATGTCGACATGCTAATTTATCCCGTAAATAACATCATCATACTGTATAATAATTAATCGCAAGATTAATTATTATTATTAATTCCTTTTATCACATTTACCCTTTCATCATTTATCATTTTTCTCATTTCATCCTTAATCTATTTTATTTCATTATTATATATTATTATTCTATTATAATCCCTATTAACATTTTCTAGGAATTTGATATTCCTACACCTCACCTACCACCTACCCTACACATCCCTACACCTAGCCTTTCCATGTAACCTCACCCCTAATCATAATTTATTAACCTAATCTAATCTTAATCCTAATCACATCCTCACCTCTAAATCTAGAGGCTTCTAAATCTAGAAGCCTCTCTAACCTTCTCCTTCCATTGAATTTTTAATTCAATCGAAGCTTCTTCCCTCCATTTAATTTGAATTCAAATTCTAGAATTCTCCATTCTAGAATCCTCCAATCCTCTCATCAATTTCCAACCATTGATCCTCATCCTACTTGGATCAATCTCTACCCTTCATTCCTCCACCAACAAACTATAAATTTGAACTCTCATCCTCCATGAGAGCTAGTTTTAGAATCTTAAAACATCTTAAGAGTCCATAGAAAAACTCTACCATTTTTTCATCAATCATCCATTTTATCTTCAATAAATCCAATATTCATCCACAATGAATCATCATCATTCATCAATCATCAAGGCAAATCAAAGGTGTAGTGCCCACATTTTACACATACAAATACAACACACATAATAACAGGATAGTTTTTTTGGCTTACATCGCTTGATACATAACACCAACATAGGATCACTTAGGATAATATATAACACATGAGACATTTGTGTAACAATGGACCCATATATATCACATGATAAAACCATATACATGTCGATGCCACACTTTCCCCAATGAACGAATGATAGCAATAACCCAACCACAAGAAAAGGGACTCAAGGATTAGCAAACCCACAGCACATCATTACCATGATTACATCTTCGTTATGATTAACATTACAATAACATTATTATGTATGGATAATTTTCTCCATTTTCCTCCTACAGATTCTTAAATTCATTTCACATTCAACTTACAGTTTGACCATTTAAGTTGGCCCTTTATCCCTTACAATAATCTCCATAATTTACATAATTATTTCCCATATTTCAAATTTCATACAAAGTTCCTAATTCTTTCATTCTTATGTTAAAGTTTTTTTTTCTTAAAATATGTCTAGTTAACGTTTAATTTTACCCTCATTATGCAAGGGGACCAACCAGAAGTTGTCGAGGGAAATTAATACGATTCAAAGGAGGTGAAGGTTTAAGTTTCCCTTTCCTATAAACTTCCCTCCATTAGAAGTATCTTTGTGCTCATACTATGGTTGCTTTAGTTCCAAATTTAGTTTGAGTCATTTAAGCATTTACATGTCATAATTTAATTTAATTTTAGTGGACTCTATATTGGCTCAAAATCCTAGTCGCACCAGGAATAATTTGTATCCATTCTTAACAAAAGTCAATGCTTAAATCAACCATAAGGACTTCAAGTGAAAATTTGTTCCCAAAGCATTATCATATATACTCTTGTTTCTCATTTCATTTACATTGTTTCTTAGGTCTCTTTTTGGCGTCACTTTATAACATAAAGAGTTATGAAAGTACTTGTCTAACATCTTGAAGAAGTATATGATTGGAAGCATTGTAACTACACACAAACCCCAAGTTAACCTCCTAATCAACTAAGGTTTAGTTTAATTCCAATTGCACCTAAGGATCTACGCCTCAACTATATATGATTTTAAGGTGAGAGGACATATTTATGCTAAACAACCTTCAAGAAAGACCAAGGTTTTATGTTGTTAGCAACCAAGGTAACACATTTAGCTGAGGAACTAAAGAGTTCATTAACAAGAGTTTAAGTCATAGTACAACTATTTCACTATCTCCATTTGTGTCATTTGGGGGTTCCACAAGGAATTCATTTGATGACAAGTAAAAATTCTAGATCTAACTTCGTAAGACTTGGTATTCCACTAGGATACTAAGGGAGTAATAGCTCTACTTACTCCATAGATGGTAAGGTTACACCGCATAGTTGTTGCTTTGAACAAGGACTCTTAAGGTGACCAAGGTAGTCTTCACCACTCAACACGGTGTCGGACCTGAAGAGAAGACATTCTCCTTACCCCATGCACGGTTACCAAACCTAGAAGGAAACCACATACTCTAGATAAAGTTGGACCATGTCGTTCCTAAAATATGGGTTCATGACAATGTCGCTAAACTTACTGACTATGACGCTAAACTCAAACTAGGGGTCTTATTTACCTAAACTAGAAGGTGTCATTGAGTACAAGGTTTAAGTTCATTCTACGGTTTCAATTTATTCTACGCTAAGAAGGATCACACATGAAGACAAGTTATGCACAAATCTTATACTAGGGTTGACTATTGTGGTTAGATTCCTTTATTACATTTTCAAGGTAAGAAACACAACACCAATTATTTAATCATCTATTGCACACTGGAAATGCACTACAAGATATTAAATTCAAATTCATTTAACATATATATCAATCATTTTTACCATACATAACTATGAATCAAAATTGCACCTATGATTAAATGCACATTCCCCAAGGTATCCCTAAAACTAACATCTCATAATATTAGAAAATTCAAATATAACTTTTCTATAACATGGGACTACATTATACATATATACATTTTACAATGACCTATATAAATTACAATAATAAACAATGAATTGCACAATGCCTTTTCGCCATCTTTCTTGCATCCTACAAAACCATGTGAGCATGAAATCAGCGATAAATCGTTGGCATGACATCCACCCTAATCTAGCATAATTAATGTTTTTCAAGTTTCCCATTTACATATAATAATGATTATAATTTGAATTCAAAACAAAAAGTTTAGAGACATGTATTCATTTCACTTCATTTCATAACCAAGGAGAGAGAAGGAGAAAGGAAAGAGAGAGAAACACTATTTTCCCAAAAGTCAAATTTCACACAACAAGCCACAAGATAGAGTTCCAGACAGTTATTTACAAGTGTCAACAAGTTTCCACAATGGTTAGGTAACCCGACGGGGTTCTACAACTTTCTTTTTACATTTTCCTACTAGCTGCAAAAACATTCAATTTAGGCTTGGAGGCTAAGAAACCACTTTCAAATGTTGTCTTTCAATGAGCAAACACACCACGGTTAAATTTCTACGTGTCCACCTATATACCAAGAGTTCATAGGAACTGATGGAATTCGGAACTAGTGAACGGTTTAAAATTGGTGGCTAGTTTTTCGGGGCCATCGGTCATAATTGACCTAGTTGTAAATGATCAAAAGTTAGCTCAAGGGCTCAAAAACCACATCCAAAACTGGCATTCAATGGAAAAATTTGCAAAGAAAACTTCCTACAAGATCCCCTATATATAGATGATTCATCACATTCGATGAGACTGAGAACTAGAAAATGGTTTTCAAATGACGACATGTTTTCTAGAGCCACATGTCGTAATTGGTCTAGTTTTGACCTAGTCAAACTACGACCAGGAGGCCTATAAAATGCCTTTTTCAAACTATCAAGAAGAGTGTTTTTCCCAAACTAAAGGTTCCAATAAATTGTCTAGTAAAAATACTAGAGTTTTGTGAAGGTGGATAAGCATTTTTGTCCAAGATTCAAATGGAGATTCAAAACGAAAGCCAACTTTTTAGTTTTAGTAGCTTCTCGCGATCAGTAAACGGTGTAATAGTGCTCTAGTATGGTGTCAAAAAGATCAAAAATGATCATTTGACGTTGATCCAGATATTGAATTGACTCCTCACATAACACGGTACACAAAGGAAGCTTAACATCCCCTTTCCGGAGTTATGAAGGTTACTTTGTGAGTCTCTAAAAATCACAATTTATCTATTTAAACTCAACATATTTACCGGAAGTCAACTTCAACTTGACAATGAAAAAGTGTATTGTAGCAATCTAGTTTAGTCAGGAAGTTTTCTACCAAGGAATAATTGGATTACGTAAGTTACGATATGACGTCTTATTATTTTGAAAACAAGATTATTTAAATAATCAGAGCTATGATAATCCTACAGTTTAAAATTTTATCTTGTTGCAAATGAAAAACTAAAGAACAAAAATTATGAGAGATGAGGAGAGATGAACCATGCCTAGGAGATATTTATGTCTGCAGTGTATGAGGTAATCCACGGTTTCATTCATACTCCACTAGGCTTCATCCCTCTACCAAATTCCATCAAACAAATCGCGTGCACCCACAAGTCCCCATTTTGCATTTACTTGAAATATTTCATTTTGGCTTGAATCTCATCATTTAAATGAGGAAGAGGTTGAAGTCACATGATTTCTTTCGCAAGATCATTCATAGAATTGAGAAGCCTAAGGCATTCCATCTTGTTATTTTCGAGTGTGACCATTGTCTCTAAACTGCAGCTACTAGAAGGAAACCCACTCCAACCCAGTGAACATTTCCAACAGCTTAACCAGATTTCTATTACGGATCTCTCCTATGGTTTTGATATCCTTCTTCATACTCATATCTTGTCTTTGTTCAGGAGCTAATTGTAATGTCTTTAAGGCATACAATTGGCCAAAAGGCAGCTCCACTCTGCAACAACCCATTTTTCCCCTTTTCCTATTACAAATTATTTCATTGGATTGGATGGCACCGCCGCCATATACCAAGCACTCAGCCACAAAACCACATACCACACTTCTCTGGTGCCAAACATAAATAAGAAACAAAAATACAAAAAAATTTTTTATGCCATTTCAACAACCCATTTCTGTGTATATCCTGTAGTCGTTGCTAGTGCACCAGGCCACATTACTTTTAGGCATACAATTGAGCAGTTCACATGTCAAGTGCATGCTTCTATGCTTGCATACATATCTGCTATGGAACTTGAAACAAAACATTTGACAAAAGGGTAAGTGCACTGCCAGTTGGGGGCCAAAAGGGGTCTTAAGTGGATGCATTTTTGGAAAAAAAAACTTCAACTTGTACGAGTTTTTGAAATAGTTACACTCAAAATTAATCGTATCATTTTGAGTCTAGTTTTAAGATACTAAATTTTATTGAAAATGGATAAGTTTAAGTGGGTCAAACAACTAAAATACCAACAGATGCTCTTTTTTGTTAAAAAAACATAATAGAGTGACTTTCGTGCCCCCACCATTTTTGAGCACCATTTAGTATTTTTGAAAACCCTTTGGTAGAAAGATAGCTAGGAGCATCTAGTTTGGGCTCCATTTTTTTAGATTTTTTTAGAAATATTTTTTATTTATGATTTTTCTAGTACATAAATTTTATGTTTTGAAAAATAACAGAGCTCAACCATGCCCCCCCCCCTAACTACCTCAAAAAATATCAAAAATTAGATTTTTTTTTTTTTTGAATATGTATAGAATTATGCCTAGTTTGGGCTAGTATAATTTTTTAAAATTTTGACCACCCAAAAAAAAGATACACCATGAAAGATAGACATATTTACACTTGAAAAATAGCTATAAAAAGCATAGTTAGAAAATAAATAATATGGAAACCTTATATTAGTCGAAAAAATTTGAAAAATTATATTTTTAGAAAGAAGAGACTCTTCTCTACATCGTGGTATAATTTTTTTAAAATGGATCGATTGTTTTATTTTGATTTATCATAGAGGAAGTGGCATTTTTACATTTTCTTGTAAAAACACGTTGTTTGTTGTGTTTGTGCAGGTCCATGCCTCAAGCTTGGGGATCCAAACCGGATCCCAAGCCTTGAGGCATGGCTTGGGAAAAGAAAAATGTAAAATGCGTACGTGTTATAATGTGTACGTTTACGTGTAGTATATAACATAGCATTACGTTACATGTATGTATAAACATTATGTATGCTTTTGACATGCTTCTATTTACATAAATAAATGTTTAAGTATAAGTTTTTCATTTATTATTATTTATATTTTATTATTTATTATACTTTAAATTTATTTATGTAAATATAAGAAATTAGGGTCACTTTGCACCTTATGGAATTAGTCTCACAGCTCCATGAGTCATGGTTTAGGAGATAGTTTTTAAAGTATAATCTGGTCAGTACATAGGTAATTTTTCAGGATTTTAGCATTCAGCCTAAATCTTTTAGCATTTAACTTCTATAATCAAACCCTAAACCATAGGCCATAAACCTAAACACTAAACTATAAACCTTGAGCCCTAAACCCTAAACCTAAACCTTTAACCATGATCCCTAGACCCTAAAACCTAAACCCTAAACCTTAAACATTCAGCCCTTACCATGAGCCCTAAACCAGTCCTTAAGCCTAAACCTAAGCCATAAGCCCTAAACCTAAACCCTAAACCATAAACCTAAAGCCCTAAATGCTAAACCCTAAACCACTAAACCATAAAAAACTAAATCCTAAAAACCCTAAACCCTAAACCCTAAACCCCTAAACCCTAAACCTTAAACACTAATCATAAACCCTAAACCTAAGCCTTGAACCCTACACCCTTATCCATGAGCCCTAAAATCTAAACCCTAAACCCTAAACCTATATACCATACCCTAAGCCCTAAAGCCCTAAAACCTAAACCCTAAACTCGAAAACCTAAACCTAAACCTAAACCCTAAACCATAAACCTAAACCTAAAATCCTTAAACCCCTAAACCTTAAATCCTAAACCATAAACCTAAACCTTAAACCCTAAACATTAAAAACTAAACCCTAAACCTAAACCCCTATAAAAACCATAAACCCTAAAACCTAAACTAAATAAACCATAAACCCTTATCCCTAAACACTAAATCCTTAACCCTAAAACCCTAAACCCCTAAACCTTAAACCTAAATCCTTAACCTCGATCCATAAACCCTAACCATAAACACTAAACCTAAACCCCTAAACCTAAAACCTAAACCCTAAACCAACCTAACCTAAACCCTAAACCTAAACCTAAACCTAAACCTAAACCTTAAACCATGAGCCCTAAACCCTAAACCCTAAACCTAAACCCCAAACCATATTTCATCAATATTTCCTAGTCTCATGCCTAGAACCATCATTGAGTCTGCTTATAGAACTACCTTGTTTATGAGAGGTGGGACAAGTAACTAAATGGATATGACATCTACCTTGTGCCTTGTAATGCATATATTACACATCTCTTCCAAACTTGTTTCTCCCCACATATACTTGCACTCTTGAATGTAAATTTATTCACACTCTAAAACAAATTTCACATTTCTCATATTTCCATGTATGGTATTATGCAAGCCAGGATGACCCATTGGAAGCTGGAAAAAATAACCATCACAACAAAAAAATTAATCTTAAAGGAAACAAAAGAAACATAGAGAATATATCAATGCAGAGGTGTAGGATCATAATTGAATTTCTGTAGTATCCTCTCCTCTGGAGAAAGATAAAGTTCAAGTGTTCTACTAGAATGGATAGTAAATTTGATAGAACTTCCTAAAGTGTTCAAAATAAGCATAGAAATAGGGGAATGGCTAAGAACACTAAGGGGTTATCAATCACCTAGTAAATCTTTCTTGTTTAGTTCTAAATGGGAGTTACCTAGCCTACGACTTAGTGACCTTCCATTCATTGATAATTCCTTATATGATAAACCCATGGATGTTTTCAAAATCCCTGAACAAAAAGATAGGGGTAGTCATCAATCCTAGTGAAGGGTGTGATGTGATTTCCAAGCAACTTGAAATTCATATAGATTTAGAGGTCATAACATGAATTTACAAATATCTCTATCATTATAAATGGAAGCCAAGTAATAGTGTCTCCCTATACATCCAAGGATTGAGGACTACTGGGGTCTTTGGAAGGATTGACAGTCAGGAATATGACATTTCCCTCCTTCAAAATATCAACAGATGAAAAACATCAAATTTTGATGACTCTCTTTGAATGTTACTTTACTGAATTCGATGAACCACTAAACTTGTGACCTAAACCCTTAACCCTCAACCATGAGACCTAAACCTAAACTATAAACCTAAACCCTAAAACCAAAATAATAAATCCTAAACCCTAAACACTAAATACTAAACCCTAAAACCTAAACCCTAAACCCATAACCCATAACCCTAAACCCTTGACCCTAAACCCTAAACCCTAAGCCCTAAGCCCTAAACCTAAATACTAAATCCAGAGCCCTGAGCTCTAACCCCCAAACCTTAAACCAATAACTCTAAACCCCAAACCTTAAGCCATAAACCATGAACCATGAACCCTAAACCCTAATCCCTAAACCATAAACCCTAAACCTTAAGCCTTGAACCCTACACCCTAATCCTTGAGCCCTAAACCCTAAACCTTAAACCTAAGCCCTAAACCCTAAATCTAGAGCCCTAATCTCTAACCCCTAAACCTTAAACCCATAACTAACCCCTAAACCTTAAACCCATAACTCTGAACCCCGAACCCTAAGTCGTAAACCTTAAACCATAACCCCCCCCCCAAAACCCTAAACCACAGCCCACTAAGCCCTAAACCATAAACCCTAAACCTTAAGGCCTAAATGTTAAATCCTAAAGGTCCCCCTAAACCCTAAACCCTAAAAACTAAATCATAAACCTAAACCACCGACACCCTAAACCTAAACCTAAACTCTAAACCCCAAAACTAAATCCTAAACCTAAACCTAAACCCTAAACCCTAAACCCTAAACCCTAAACCCTAAACCCTAAACCTAAACCCTAAACCCTAAACTTTAACCTAAACCCTTAACCTAAAAAACCTAAACCTAAACCTCTAAACCTTAAACCCTAAACCTACCTTAACCCTTTGCCCTAAACCTAAACCCCCTTAAACCCTTTAAACCTTAAACCCTAACTCCTAAACCCTAAACCTAAAACCCTAAATCCTCCCTACCCTAAACCTTAAACCTGAGCCCTAAACCCTAAACCCTATACCATAAACCCTAAACCCTAAACCTAAACTAAGCCTAAACCCTAAACCCTAAACCTAAACCTAAACCACTAAACCTAAACCTAAACCCTAAAACCTAAACCTAAACCCTAAACCCTAAACCTAAACCTAAACCCTAAACCTTAAGCCATAAACCCTAAGCCAAAACCCTAAACCTTGAACCCTTAAACATAAACCCTAAACCTAAACCCTAAAAACTAAAAAAACCTAAAACCCTTAAACCCTAAACCCTAAACCTAAACCTAAACCCTAACCCTAAACCTAAACCCTAAACCCTAAACCCTAAACCCTAAACCCTAAACCCTAAACCCTTTGCCTAAACCTAAACCTACGAACCTAAACCTTTAAACCTAAACCTAAACCCTAAACCTAAAACCTAAACCATAAACCCTAAATCCTCGAACCCTAAACCTTAAACCCTAAACCCTAAACCCTAAACCTAAAACCCTAAACCTAAACCCTAAACCCTAAAAAAACCTAAACCACTAAACCCTAAACCCTAAACCCTCAAACCCTCGAACCCTAAACCTAAACCCTCAACCCCTCGATCCACAAACCTAAACCCTAAACCTTGAAACCATAAACCTAAACCCTAAACCTAAACCCTAAACCCTAAACCTTAAACCATGAACCCTAAACCCTCCCCTAAACCCTTAACCATAAACCTAAACCTAAACCTAAACCTAAACCCTAAACCATAAACCCTAAACCATGAACCCTAAGCCCAGCCCTAAAAACCTAAACCCTAAAATCTGAACTATGAGCCTTAAACACTAAACCTTAAACCTAAACTCTAAACCTTGAGTCCTAAACCCTTAAACCCTAAACCCTAAACCCTAAACCTAAACCCTAAATCATAAACCCTCACCCAAAGGAAAGTCCTAAAAAGATCATTCAACATGTTTCAATGTGTAGGGAATAGTGTTTAAGGTGATCGATCGACTCATTTAGTTTTTATGAGAGACTACTTCCTTTGAAGGCCTAAAAAGGCATTTTTGGCCATTTTGTAGTTAATTGAACACCCTTCAGAACAAGCTAAAATGAGCTAGTCATGTCACCAAGTTATCAAGGACCATTATTTGTGAAGTATTAAGGCATCGTTTGTCTCCATAAGAGACATATGAGCAAAATCATGTATGAGAATCATGAATTTGATTCCATGAAAGGATGCTTTTAGAGCTAGGAAAGGTGAGGGGATGATCTTTATATGGAGCACCATGTTTCTAAGAATGAGCAATCATCTGAGTTCACTTGATGTAATTCACTTGGTACTATTCGTAACAACTCATTCAACACCTAGTAGTGTTATCACACCTTAAGGAGGAGGCACATTACAATCACCTCATTTTGGCCATAGGATAGGAATCCCATTCAGGGAACAATCCTCTATCTACAAAGTGAGGATCTCTTTTTAGTAAGAAGTAGACAAACATCATAGAGTTAATTCATGGTCACTAAAGTGAATTATGGACCAAATTTAAAAATTAGTACCAATTCAAGCAGTGGTAGGGCCAAAATCCATTTTAGAAGGTCAAAAACCTAAAAATGACTATATGCTTTCCCAAAACAAAGACCGACTACAATATATATGCCTTGAAAGTTTTAGGTCATTTGTTGAAATCCTAAAAATGAGTAAGTACTAACCAGATTAGATTTTGAAAAACTATCTTCTAGATTATAATTGTTGGAGCTACGAGACCACTTCCATAAGGTGCAGAGTGACCCTAATTTCTTATATTTACTAAGCCATCATTACAGTCCATGAGGCCACATTTCAGGAATTTAGTTGAACAGTTCTCATGCCAAATGCACGCTTCCATGTTTTGCATACATATCTACCAGAACACTTGCAACTACAACATCTGAGAAAAGTCTCATTTTTGTGCAGGTTGGGAGGCAACTGAAAAAGGTAAATTGATCACGTTGAAGACCCATTTGTTGCATTGGTGTGACAGTGTGACTATCCCATGAAGGAGAGACCCATGTATTCTTGTGAGTTGCAATATCCCAATGTTACTAAATTTTCAACATGGTTACTACCTTGGGATCACAATAAAGTGGTTAAATTATTATGCAAGGAAATGATAGATCTGAAAGGCCATCTAGGATGTGTCATTCTCCATGCCAACTGGAGAGGCATCCCATATGCTTTTAACTGACAAATGCACTGCCAAAGGTGGCTCAATGTCTGTAATCAAGGGGGCATTATAAAAGGGGAGGTTTTGTGTGTGTCTCCATCAAAATATGAAGCATAATCAATCAATCAAGAGCACATCCAAAGAAACAAGGAAGGAAGAATTCATATTTTAGGTAATTACATGTATATTTCTCTTCCCTACTTCCATCTAGCTCAATCTGAGGTAAAGATTAGAAATGTTATTTTGGGATTTAAATTTGTTTATTTCTAAGTTTGTATTTTATACTAACACCTCTTTTTTTCTTATATTTTGGTGCACACCGTGGGGCTTACCCCCAAAATTTTAATCATTTTTAATAACATTACCCTTTAGAAACAATTTGTGAAAATTGAGAAAATTCATTGAGATTTGACTTCAAATTTTCAAAAAAATATTTTGTTCCGTTTTAGCGTGTATGACCTTTAACAAAGTGTGTATGTAAAAAAATAGTGCATATGCTCTGAAATAGTGCTTCTACATGAAATTTTAATCATTGTGATTATAGGGACATACTTCTGCAGCATTTTTGAAACCTATGGTGTGTTTATCCACATTTCAAAGTGTTTGCTAACATATCAGCACTTCTATGTCTATTTTATTTTTTTCTGCAAGTTTGGTGTGTTTATGCATATATCAGCGTGTTTACTAGTACTTTAGAATTTTTGTTATTTGAAATAGTAGTTTTGTGCATACTAACTTCTATCTATACGAGTTCAAAGCATGTTTGCATGTATATCAATGCATTGGATTATATTTCCATGTGTTTATGACCTTAAATATTTCTTTTGTTACTCTAACTTTGTGTTGTGCATAATTGGCGTGTTTAATAACATTTCAAAGTGTGTTTGATCTGAAATAACACTTTTGCTCTACGAAATAGCGTGTTTGTTCTAAAATCCTTTTTTGCCTAATTTTTGACCAACTAATTACACTTTTTTTTTTTTAGTGGTATTTTGCAAGTCTTAATATTTTGTTTTTGTGGAAATATTGTAGAAACAAAGGGAAATTCTATCATATTTAATATTCAAACAATATTTTACTAACATTTTTGGCTACAGGATATTGATTAAATCAAAACTACTAACCTTTTTCTTGCAGCCCGAGCAGTCCAAGAACATCAGGGTTTGAAACAAACTACTAATCCTTTATTTTATAGGTCCCCTTGTTGAATTCCCCCATCATATAAATTTTCATTTTCATTATTTTGTGTGTTATATTTTTGTAAATTAGTGTGCTTTCTTGTTCTAAATCCCGAAGGTGATTCCGTATATGCTCTCCTCTCACGTCTTAATACAATCTTAAGGATCAAAATTGATTATTCTTCCCTCCCTTTTTCTTTTTTAAGGGAAACATGATGTGGAAGTGATATCCATGCACTTTTCATAGTCCTAGGAGTCTCGATGACTGTGGGTTTCATCTCTATGCATGTAGACATACCTCGTGTTCCGATGGGGTATATAAATTCTTGGAGAGTTGTCATTATTGGCTAATCGTTTGCTTGTTTTAAGAGCAGCATGAAGTGAGGGGCTTCACATCCCAAAACCAAGGCCTTAGACAACATCCTTATAACACATACTTGGGCCCAATGTACCGCAAGGTATATTGGGGACTCCCCTAGTGAGCTCATGCATCCTATAATAGGAAACCTATTGGCCGCATATTAAGCTATAGTGCAATCGGGCGTACTCCACAAGATCACTTGCTAGCCTACCCCACATTGACATATAGGTGGAGAGCCAATTGTGGCACCATTGTCAATGTGTGGTATTGAAAGTGGACTATATCTTGATTGCAAACCCACTTGACTAGTTAGGGTATGCGTTGCATGTTTGGTGTGTGTTTTTGAACATTCTTAGCCATCACATCATATTAAAATATTAATTAATCAAACATCATCATAATCATCCACCCTAAATCACACAATCCAAATCCTAATCCCATCACCATCCTTAATCAATGGACATAATCCAAATCCTCAATCCCCATACTCTCCAAACCAACACCCAAACCCCTACCCCTTTTCTAAATCCATCAACCAAGCTATCCCATCATGCCCCACCCATCAAATTCAACCATATTACTTTGACCATGAAATCCCACACACCATCCAATATTAACAAACAAATCTCAAACCTAACATCCTACCTTAAACAACCCTCCCCTTTTTATCCAAATCAACCATCCTATATCGATCCTAACATTATAAAAACCATTCAACAACTTAATCAATTAATATCAAATCTTCAATCAACCAATCACATTCTAAACCATCACCTCCCAATAAACCCCATCCAAATTTCCCTTCCTAAGATCCCTACCCTCACCCCATTGACCTCATCCTTGAGGAACCTAAATCATTTCAATCCAAATCTCTACCTAATCAACATAAACAACTATCCACACAAGCCAAATTCATCAACTTTGACGACCTCAATAACTTCATCCTAGACCAAGAGGACCTTTCTTATGTCCTTGCTAATCAAGTTACCAATCGCAAACCCACACAACCATCCCAAACCTCCAAATCCCCTATCAATTATCATGACTTATACCTTCATCCCATCAAAACTCATACAAATTATCTACAACCATCCAAAACTTCAACTCTTACATCCACTCATCATAAACTTATCATCAATTATCATTCACATATCCACAACAATCACAACAAGTTAATCCTAAATAAATATCACCCACCTCTCATCTTATTTCTCCATCCTCTACATCTTCATCATCCCAATCCAATCTTGCAAAATTTCTCCTTAATATTCCTACATCCCCTAAACCATCATCAAATTCATCCTTTGAGCCTATGTCATCCCCTCCATCACCTAAGCCCAATCCTATCAAAACTATCTCATCCATTGTGACTCCTAAGTCACCATCGTCCCCTTCTACCCTCAATCCTAAACCATATAATTAGGCTCCTATACCACCCTCATCCTCTTCATCCACACGTAATCCTATCTTAACCCCTTCATCACCTAAACCTAACATTTTCCTATCCTCTAATACTATTTCATCTCCACCATTACCCAATCCTAAAATATAACGTGACTCCTAAGTCACCAACTCCTACACCTAACAAATCCAATCCCATTCCTCTCAAATCTCCTACCCAATCTAATGAGGCTCCTATGCCACCTTCATTTACTTCATCCCTAAATCAACCAAATCTAATGTGGTTCTACACCACACCCATCTCCCAAATATCTCTCATCACCAACATTATCCAAACCTAATGTGAACCCCATATCACACCCATCCCCTTCATCTAAATCTACCCCATCCCCTTTATTTACATCTAATACTCATAAACAATCTCATCCTAAGCCAAAACCCTCTACCTTAACACCACATCATCCAACCAATCCAACATCCCCTAGATTTACTTTGGTCTCTAAGCCTAAACCATTCAATTCGACTCTACCGGGCCTAATACATCCCCTTCATCTTCTAAGACAAAAAAATCCAATCCAAATCCTAAATCCAACTCAAACATGACATCTCATCAACCACCTAATCCTACACCATTACCTCAAACAATACTTACTGCAATTGTGTGACCTTGGTCTATCATTACCTCCAACATTCAAGCACCATTGTCCTCCTAGAGGTCCACACACTTTAACACACTTAATAAAATTGTGTTAAAGATCTTTGGGTGCATCTTTTGACACTCTAGCCAATGTCATCACTACACTCATTTTCCTCCCCCATCAAGCCACTGGTGATTCTTAACCCCTTGAGAGCTCTCAAGAGAGTGGATCCTCTTTATGCAAAAAAATCTAAATATGAAAAAATCAAAAGATAAAGAAATCGTATCAAAATTTAAAATATCAAATAAAATCCACCTCAAGACTCTCTCTAGGGGTGTTTCCAGCAACTCTACCAAGGTTATTGATGTTTGGGTGGCAAAGAGAGAAATGTTGTGACAAGAATCATATGTATCCATCAGGGCTATGGATTCTTGGATGGCAAAGAGAGAAATGCATGGCTTAATCTTCCATTAACCTTTCATCAACCTACTTGAATTAATCACTCCCTATACATTATCTAGTTTGTCTTAACATATTACCCACTAAGTTTTCTCTTAAGTGGTAATTAACTAATACAATATCACATACTTTGATCTCACGAGAGACATAGGGATCACATGTTGCCGTGTATTGCTTATACCTTGGTCATAATTTTGTTTTAGTCTGAATATTGCCTTATAACATGTGCCATCGGGATCATCTTTTTCTCATCACCGATTTTATTTTCCTTCCATCCATCACACCCACATCCTTTTTCCTTTTGGGATTAAACATTTTTAGGTAGTCGATGATCCTTTCCTTTTAATCCAATCATCCTCATGTCCCTTTTGAACCATCATCATCATGACTAGGGGAATTCTTACTATCATCTACTAGGGCATCATCTATTTTATATATCTTTCACTTCCCATTCTATTTTACACCTGGGGAAAATCAAACCCATTCATCCATCCACACATGTCATTCCACTTTACAATTGGGGGCACACTAAATCTATCCATCAATCCATCTCCTATACTTGGGGGCATATCTTATCATCGTCCTGTATCCCCCATCTTATCATATACCACATTCCTCATCCTATCTATCTATCTCCCATCTCACATCCCATCTAATCCTAACCTATTAATTAAACAATTCTCATCCTATCCTTCAATCCAAAATCAAACAATGAACATTTTATCCTCATCCCATCCTTCAATCCAAAATCAAACAATCCTCATCCTATCCTTATCATATCCAACATATCTAGTTTCCCTCATTCTACCCAAACACACTTTGGGACTTCTAGGAAAGGTTACATCCCCCATCCCAAATCCACAATCTCAATAACCAACATCCAATAATTTAAACATCCTAAATCCACATCCAAAACCCAAAATCCAAAATCTACACATCCAAAATCTAAAATCTAAAAATCCAAAAATCTAAACATCCTAAATCCTAAATCCTAAAATCCAACATCTAAAATCTAAAAATCCAAAAATCTAAACATCCAACATCCAAAATCCCAAAAATCTAAACATCCAACATCCAAAATCCAACATCTAAAATCCAAAATCCAAAATCTAAAAATCTAAAATCTCCAAATCAAAACATCCAAAAATCAAAAATCTCCAAATCCAACATCAAATAATCATCAAATAATCAAACATCACAAATCCAAATGTAAAAATCAAACACCCAAAAATCTAAACTTTCAAAATCCAAATTATAAAAATCAAAATGTTTAACCAAATCCATAAAAATACAAAAATACAATGTGTGTATTTTTGCTTATGTATGTTTGCATCTACATTTTAGCCAATGATATGTGGACAATTTTGTTTCTTTTTCTTTTACATGGTCCAATGATATGAGGACCATTGTTTTTATTGTTACTCTATCTAATGATATGAGGACAAGGAAATTTAACAATTTAATCATCATGGTATTTATACCTTGATACATCTTTCTCTATGCCACATTCATAACATTGCTAATGATGATAATAGTGGGCACTTTATGGTAGCACACCCCCTTATCTCATCATCTCTTAGACTTATCATCATCCTCATCATCATCTAACTACCTATCTAACCTCCTCATCCCCTATCCAATTAATCCTTTCATCAATCAATCAATTTCCACATCCAAATCTTATCATCTCACATCCAACATCCAAAATCCTCACCCCTAACTGGGTCATCTCAACATCTCATCCTAAAATCCAACATCTAATAATCCAACATCCTCAAATCCTACCCCCTTGACTAGGGCATCTCAACATCTAACATCCTCAAATACAACATCTAAAAATCAACCATCCTTAAATCCTACTCCCTTGACTGGGGAATCTCAACATATAACATCCTCAAATCCAACATCTAAAAATCCAACATCCTCAAATCCTCAAATCCTACCCCCTTGATTGGGGCATCTCAAAATCTAACATCTTCAAATCAAATATCCTATAATCTAATATCTTAAATCTTCGCCCTCGTCATACATCATTGACTTGGGCATCCTCTCATCCAAAATTAAATATCTCTTATTCCTCTAATATCCTCATCTTCTAACTCTCCTCTCTCATATTCCCTAATCCTCTACATCCTCAAATATTCTCATCCTTTCATCCTCTCTCATCTACTCACTTTGGCCTCTCCTCTTTTCGAATGGTTACCCGATTCGCTTCCTCCCCACCTAACCCCTCGAGGAGCGTCATAT
Organism: Taxus wallichiana var. yunnanensis; assembly: GCA_018340775.1. Lineage (NCBI taxonomy): Eukaryota > Viridiplantae > Streptophyta > Pinopsida > Cupressales > Taxaceae > Taxus > Taxus wallichiana. The sequence goes on from CM031241.1 coordinate 140,884,483, forward strand.
CACCATCATCTTGTATTCTTTTTATTTGAATGGTCATTTCTACATAATAACCATTCAAAGAGGAGAAAAAATGTATACATCTAAAATGTCAAAATTCTAATTTGTCACACAAATAACATCATCATACCCATATAATAATTAATCGTAAGATTAATTATTATTATTATTAATCCCTTTTATCACATTTACCATTTTATCATTTATCTCATTTCATCCTTAATCCATTTTATTTCATTATTATATATTATTATCCTTTTATAATCCATATTAATAATTTCTAGGAATTTAATATTCCTACATCTCACCTACCACCTACCCTACACATCCCTACACCTATCCTTTCCATGTAATATCACCGCTAATCATCATTTATTAACCTAATCTAATCCTAATCCTAATCACATCCTCACCTCTAAATCTTGAGGCTTCAAAATTAGAAGCCTCTCTAACCTTCTCCTTTCATTGAATTTTTATTTCAATGGAAGTATCTTCCTCCATGAAAATTTGAATTCAAATTCTATAATTCTCAAGTCTAGAATCATCCAATCCTCTCACCAATTTCCAACCATTGATCCTCATCCTACTTGGATTAATCTCTACCCTCCATTCCTCCACCCACAAACTATAAATTTGAACTCTCATCCCCATGAGAGCTAGTTTTGGAATCTTAAAACATCTTAAGAATCCATAGCAAAATTCTGCTATTTTTTTCATCAATCATCCATTTTATCTTCAATCAATCCATTATTCATCCACAATCAATCATAATCCTTCATCAATCATCAAGGAAAATTAAAGGGGAGGTGCTTCTTGTGTGTCTCCATCAAAATTTGAAGCATAATCAATCAATCAAGAGCACATCCAAAGCAACAAGGAAGGAAGACTTCAACTTGTAGGTAAGTGCAAGTATATTTATCTTCCCTCCTTCCATCTAGCTCAATCTGAGGTAGCAATTAGAAGTGTTAGTTTAGGATTTAAATCTATTTATTTCCTAGTTTGCATTTTATACTAACACCTCTTTTTTCTTACACCATCTCAGTAACCAATGGGTTTCTTCCTTGGTGGAAGATTGATAAGCTACCAAGTTTTGTCTTTCATCACTAACTGATATTCAACATCCATGGCATCTCTCCAATATTTCAACTATAGGGCTTACTGTACACTAAACGGCTCAACATATTCAACAAATCTACTCATCAAAGCAAGTTTACTTCTTCATGTGCTTTACTACGAGTCTATTGTCCAGTGGTGGATGTATCTGGTGGAGCATCCAATTTTTCATCTCGTATCATGTTAGTATACCACTTAGGCATACGTTGTACTACTCCCATGGGTCGTGGTCCTGTCTGATCATGACCATCATCCCCATCATCATTGTCATCATCAACGGGAACATCATCTTTTGTTTTTACAACACGTGAAATATCCACATCATGTGAGTCTGGAGAAGGATTCTCATCTTCCTTCTTCTCAAAGAACTCAACATCTTTGTTGGTGTAGACTTTTATGTTCTTCGATCCATTAATCTATATTCAAGAGCCTCTTCATTATAGCCAATGAAGATGAGTTTTTTTACTTTATATCCAACTTTTTTTTGTTCTGTTTGGGTATGTGCATGTTATCTTTGCACCTAAATAATTTGAGGTGTGGAAAGGATGGATTTTGCTTTGACCATGCTTCATGTGGAGTTACTCCATCAAGAGAAACTGTGGGAACTCTGTTCAATAAATATATTGATGTCTTTGTTTCTTCTGTCCAAAATCTCCTCGTTATTCCAAAATCATCAATCATGAAATGCACCATCTCCATGATAGTATGGTTTATTATCTCAACAACTCCATTATGTTGCAATGTGTGTGGAGGAGGCATATGTTGATAATCTTGTGAGATTGAAGATAGGCTTTAAACTCATTACTGGTGAATTCCCCCCCTTGATATAAGTGGAGAGATATGATGTGATGACTAGTATCATTCTCTACAGCCACTTTGAACTTTTTGAAGTTCTCAAAAGCATCACTTTTCTTACGAAGACAAAATATCCACATTTTTCTTGAATAATCATCAACACATAGCATGAAATATTGAAATCTAGAATGACTAGGTTGCATCGACCGCAAATATTGATATAAACTAGATCAAGCTTACTTGAAGGTTGATAAGTACTCTTCTGGAATGAAGATCTATTTTGTTTACCTACTAGGCAGTGAGGACACTTATATCTGTATCCTTCTGGAGAGATGGAAATCCTCTCACCATGTTTTACCAGTGAAGTGTTTCAAGATATTTGAAACTAATGTGACCAAGTCTCTGATGCCACAACTGTGTTGAGGAAGAATTCTTATCCACTAGTGCTTGATCATCCCTATGGAAAAAGTCAAGTTGGAACATACATCCCACATTGAGGCTTTTGTAACAATTTTTGAGCCTCTTGATTTGTCTCAAATCAAACACACTTTCTTACCGAATGAATATCAAATTCAATCTTCATATTATGATCTAGAAGATGACTCACTGATAGTATATTCTTTATTAAGCTAGGGACATATAATACATCTGATAATCTACAATTTTGTGAACCAAGAGGTAGAGAAATGTTCCCAATCCTTGTATTGTATAAGAATAATCATCACCTAATGAAACATTATTTTTCTAAGGTGTGTCCATCATGGTGATTAACCAATATTTGTACCCAATAATGTGTTGAGTGGTTCCCAAATAAACATACCAAACAACACAAGATGATGTGGATGGTTCACCGGAATGAGCAAAGTGTATAATAAATCCTTATTTTCTGAAGTATATTCTTGGTCGATATATTTTCTTATTGATGGGTTTTTATTTGCCAATTCCCCTTCTTCTACCCTTGATTGTAGTGTGACTATCCCTTATGAGACTACTAATTCTAAGGTCCAGAAATACTTGATGAACATTTCTTGTATGTATTGTACCAACAATATTTCACATCATGTCCTCTATTGCAGATAGGACATTTCTTCTTTTGCTTGTCCCCATACTAATGTTGTTTTTTTTGGAATTTTGAGAAGAATGATATTTTGATTTTCCTTTTCCTTTTTGATGAGAAGATAGTGCATGATCCTCTTCATCATATTTATTGTACATTACTTCTTCTTATTGTAGTAGATTCACTAACTTTTCAAAAGTAACTATCTAATCTAACAAGTTTAGTGTCATCACAAAAATTGGTAAGAAGGAGGAAGTGCTCTCAAAACAATGGGAACGAGATTTGTATTAGTAACCTCCTCTCATAGGGCTAGAAGTGAAGCCCTCAATTTTGTAATGCTCTTCAAGAAAGCTTCCACTTTCTCGTTCTGATTGAATTTAAATGTGTGTAACTGAATCTGAAAATTCAAATTGTGTTCTTGTTTTTGGCCTCATACACGGTGCTCAACTTATCCCACACTTCTTTGGATATTTTGGCATCTCGAATGTGGGGTTGCACATCATCAGATATTGCAAACAAGATTATGAATTTTTCCTTCTAATTGGCTTTATCAAATTGTCTCTATTGAGTTGTATCATCTGGTGATTTGGTTGTTGCTTAACCATTCACAACAGGAAAAATCTCCTCAAAATCAAGTTGTGTTTTGATCTTAGTCTTCCATGTAGCATAATTATCTCCTCTTAAGAGTTATGAGTCTAGAAGAAATAACTTAGGGGCATTGGTGCTCATTTCTGAATTCTACTGACAAAGGGTAAGGCTCTTATCACTCCAAGTATAAGGTCTCCCAATATATATACCGTCATCGATATACCAAACCTTTCTATATACATGCCCTTCCTATATATCTAGTGGTATGTGGAAGAATCTTTTCCTTTTGATATACCCATGGTACGTGAAAGAGGCATTAACATGTGTGCAAAGAATTCGATACGTGGTACCAAGATAATCGAAAGGGGTCTGTGCGATTATTAACACCGGCTCAAAGAAATATCCTCATACGTGTGTGTAACTTCACTATATACTCGGATAATTTCAGTGTCCAAATTTATGTCATGCAATCATTCATAGACAGATGAGAGGGCTCAAAGTATGTGCATTGTGTCCTTATTACTCCATGTCGATTTATAGGGATGATTCCCAAATGATGTTGTTGTAGCTATATTAGGTGTTAAGTGCAGTATTAGTCATGATGAATTTACCCGTAACCGCTTCCCAAAGGAATTATATATACCAAACACTGTGAAAGAGATCTGAAAATCTCATGAGTGTTTAGAAACCAAATTTTACTTGATTTTGTTTTCAAATCTCTGCCATTTTTTTTAATTATAATGTTTGCGGTTGAATATAGCAACATGTAAATTAGTACAATCCACTGAAATATACACTAAAAATATAGATTACATCCAATATGTAGAAAAATTGAATGGCAGGTAATTTTTTTGTTTTGCGAGGCCCTGGTGGCCTCTGGAGCTCAATATGGCTCACTATGTGAAAAACTACAAAAAAAAACTAAAATGTAGTTTTTAGATACCCCTCCTTTACAAAAATGTGCAAAATGATTTTTAAAGCGGCCAATTTGGGAAAAAAATTGACCCCAAATTAGGGTTTTCTCCACTAAATTTGGGGTGGGGTTTAGTTGAAACTAATGGGTTTAGCAGATATTTCCACGCTTATGTTTAGTGGTTGTGTTGCTAAATCCTTCTCCAATTTAATAGAAAAATATTTAAAATCCTTTGTATGGGGTATCAAACCCCAACATATAGCCCCCAAAACCTTTTAACCAACCAACATAGCGCTCAATGCACTTAAGATATATAATAAAGCAATTTTAATTTTAATTATCCACAAAAAGGACTAACCTTTTAAATGCAGATGTGGCACCACCTGAGGAGACCACCTAGATGGACTGGGGTTGAAGGGGTTTAGGTCATAGAAAAGTTGGATCTGCTCCTCCTTATGATTTTGAACACTACTTTACAATGTCTTTGTTATTTTTGTTTTTTTACACTATTTCCTTTTTGCATGTGCTTATGGATCGCTTGTGGAAGGGCTCACTTTATAGCTCGGTCGGTCATTGAAAGACAGACTGCAAGGGCAGATCTTAGTCTTATGAGCTCATCAATGTTGGACACGGCTAGATGGTGATCAATTCAATATGGACGATGTTATATTGTCAATGGCTTAGTTTCAATGCTTCCTCTGCATTGGTTTAGAGTGCAGGTTTCAGACGGAGGTATTTAGAATCATTTCAACTCAGACATGGGGTGGTCAATGTTCAACGAAGGAGTTAATCCAAATTCAATGTGACTCGCCCGCCCATCCACAGACTCATCACTCTCGCCCAAAATCTTATAGGCTTGATCTTCAACAAATACAACTCGAATGTCAACTCGGCGGGGGGGCCGCTAGACCAATGCAGAGCTCATTCTGTAAGAATTTATATGTCCAGGTAAAGTTAGCTAAGACTATTTGTTCCTCTAAATTTAGAGGAAAAACCCCTAGTGGGGAAAAAATGTATATTTTTTATTTTTTTCATTTGAATTTTGATTTCCTTAAATCGGAATTGCTTCAGATGATACAAAAAAAAATTTTCTGGTGTAGGGGGCACCAGAGAAAAAAACAATTGCTTTCCAAATACCTAAAGATTGAACAAGAGGTTGTGAGGATGGAGGGATGTGTTTGGGAAAATGTAGGAGGCTACACAAGCTCTCCAAATGTTGTAAATTCTTCTCCAAACTCTTATATCTCTTCTACTCTCTTTTCACACCTTCTCTACTCATAGGCTCTCCTATCCTCCAACCAAACCTAGAAAAGCAGGAATCCTCTAAAATATTATTAATATGCAATCAAAACCAAATTACAATAGAAGTGTTGCAATACTTATAGGTATTGTACAACCATATGCAGAAAAATGGGATGTTACATAGGTACAATGATAAATAAAGTTATAAAGTAGCTTCCAAAATACATTTGGGAAGCACAAAAATATGAAATACAAACAAATATGATTGTTACAACTATGTAACAATTAAACCTACGTAAATACAATATGACAAATATGGTTATAAAACCATATAACAATACAACAATTAATTACCCTAGTGAATTACTACTTACCTAAGGTAAAAATGTAAATATAATGCATAATTAATCTAGTAAACTAAGTTTACCCTAACACCGTTATGTTGTCCAAATGATCATTAATCTACTATCAAATCAATCATTCAATCACTTTTCTCATAGCCAAAATCCATTTCCATTCGTAACAACTTTAGAGCATCAAAAATAAATTTGATCAAGAGATTCAACAAGCTTGGTTCTTCATTCTAAGATTAAGTGCTCTCATTCAAGGTTACAGAGATATGAAGGAAGGACTGGTTTGATTTTATTTTCTTTGTTTCTTTTGTTATGTAGTTTTTATTTGTCTACATTTCTAGCATGCTCATGTGAGACCATTCCCACATCTTTATCATTTCTTCATCATTTTTCATAATATTAACCTTATTTTTGTGTTCTTCTAGTTATTTAGAACTCATTAGCCAATTTTTAGGGCCTTTCATGGAGTTAATTATGAGCAATTTTGAAAAAACCAATTAAATTTGTCGTATTTTTGCTTTTTTGTGCATTTCCAAATTACCTATGCTACTATAACACTACATGCGCTATCGTAACATGTAATTTGCACTATCGTTCAACTACATGCACTACCATTTTAATATGTTTGTTACCATCTAACTACATGTGCCACCATATTAGTTCATGTGCTAAAATCTCAGGGCATGCACTATCATCTCTATTCATGTGTTACTATTCAAGTAGTTTTGCTAGCCTCATAAAGCACGTGCTACCATATTACTATACGCGCTAGCCTATCAATATGAACACTAGTGTTCTGTTATAACTTTTTACTTCAATTTTTCAACTTTCCATCATTCTCACCTTTATTTCCCTACTATTTTCTCGTACATTTTTACACTGATTTATAACCTAATTCATCAAAGTAGAATTGACTTTTGTTTATATATTTATTTTTTCTTTCCAAATTTTGTTACTATAACTTTATCTCAACTTTTGGAGATTTTCTCGTGGGTTTTTAAGTATCAAATAACCCCAAAAATATTTATGTCCCTTTCACCTAATAGATCTCATTCTAATATTTCCAATGATATAAAGAAGACCTCAAACAAAGTAACAAGTGAAAATTTATGCCTTTTACAAGGAACCCTTGTCAAAATTGAAAATTTAAAGTACTTCATTTCACTTTGTTTTTAGTTTATAATCTAATTCTTGTCTTCATTACTTTTCGATCATTTTTCCTTATTTCCCATGTTTTTCCTTCATTTATAACATATATTTCCATCAAAATCCACATATCATATTTTCTCACACTCTTGAAAGATCTTGAAAATCATAAACAACCATGATTGTTTATTGTTATTTTCTTCAATATCGTGCTTACGAGAAACTACTAATTAGTTTTGTGTAGGACTCGCATCATTTGGAAATCTTACTAAAATCAACAAAAAAACTAATAATATCTTGCATGTAGGTTTCCTTGGCCAAAAATAAATCAAAACATTCTAAATTTTTAATAAACTATAAAACTTTTGCATTACAGGTTCGGGTAAGGGTTTAAACCCTTCCACTTAACTGTGGGAAGTACTTGGACATAGTCCTACAACTCATTATGAGTAGTACCACAAGAACCCCAAATTAATTGGCACATTGAGGGAACCAACCAATGAAATGGGTAGCGCCCCTTCTTACATGACTAGTAATACCCGTGAGGAATACCAAAAGTTTTATGTGCTGATGGCCCCATTCTTAATTGATTTTCGGGTTGTTGGGAAAACAATTTTCTACAAGAGAAAATTAGGTTTTTTAACCAATGGCCTAGGACTAGGTCCCTCTACTTAAGAATGAGAAAACTTCATTTATTAAAAATAGGAAATATGTACACTACTATAACCATCAAGGTGACCTTTTGACTGGGATCACACAAGAATACTCCACTAAACCTATGTACAAAAAGGAGGAGTGTGTCTCGAAAAGAAGGAGAAATTGAGAAGAGGGTTTTACTCAATAAATAGTACCTTTGGGTTTATTAACATAAAACCAAAATATTTCCAAGTTAATAATGAGAAGACACCATGTCAAGGAACAAGGAACAAAATAGAAGTATATAAAATTTTATTTGCATGATATTGCACAAATAACCATGCTCATGGAGTAAAGTTGAGATGGAGAGGAAAACATAAGACAAGGAGATAGAATAATTGTAGTTTCTTTCTTTTAGTAAGATAATGGGAGATATCAACTAAGAAAATCTAACCCTTTGGAATGGAGAAGCCATTCCAATTTATAGCTCTCACAATGAGACTCTTCATCTACCCCTAAATGACCTTTCAAAAGCCCTATTACTTGTGACTATTCACATTCCACTAGAAGTGAAAATAATCCCTTTCCTTATTAAGGGAAAGGGGGCTTTTACGATGCATATATTACATAGTCTCTTAAGTGAATAGGAAGAAATAGTCATAAAGTACATTTATAATCGAGAATTAGAAAGTAGAGAGAAAAAAAGGGAATGGAGAAATAATGAAGAGAGAGAAGAGTAGGTACAAGCTCAAAGGAAGAAGGATGAAGAAGCTTCGATCATGAAGAAGATCCATTGTTGTTATTAACCGGTGAAATTCTCTAATGCATTGATGAACTCTTGATCCTTGGCCTCTTTTGCACTATGATAAGCCTCCTAGAATGATGAACTTTTGTAGCCCTATCAAGTACACTAAGAGCAGAAGTGAGAAGCACTTGATGAATGGACCACTAATATCAATGAAGAATTCCATAGTTCTCTTGAACCAATCCTTATAGTCCACAAAACACTCTCATGCCTTTCGACCCCCTTGCAGACTTGATGAGAAATTGAAACAATTTCTCGACTTACTATTTTTAGTAGGATACCTAGTAGATACTAATTAAAAATATAAAGTGGTCTTTCAGTGTTGGATCGAACGAAATTGGCTTCAAAAATTCTATTTTACACTAGGATTGTTTACTCCAATGTTCAAGGGTTTCTCTTTTCTGGATCTCTATAGATATGAAAAGGAAAATTGTTCGTATGAAATTTATCTCAAATGAGGAATAATACTGAAGAAAAATCAGTCCTCCATATCTTCAATAATACTCAACTTCATGATGCAAATGAAGGCTCAAATGCATGCTAGTTTTATGGGGATCATTTTCTCCAACTTTCAAGAGTTTTCAATCATTGAGTTAGTGTTGATCTAAAAGGAAATTTTTTTGGAAGAAAATGTCGAGGTTTGTATAAAATAACTTAAAGAATCAATGGCGATAAGGTTATCCTCCTCTTAAAGGCATTTTGGAAAGGAAGATGTTGTCAAAGTTTCATGGCAATTAGGCATGGGGTTTGTAAGTTATGAGTAAAAATGGTTTTTAGGCATAGAGGATTTTAGGGGTAGATGAAGGGTTTTACTCAATAAATAGTACACTCGGGTTTATTGACATAAAACCAAAATATTTCTAAGTTAATAATGAGATGACACCATGTCAAGGAACAAGGAACAAAATAGAAGTAAATAAAATTTTATTTGCATGATATTGCACAAATAACCCTGCTCATGGAGTAAAGTTGAGATGGAGAGGAAAACATAAGACAAGGAGATATAATAATTGTAGTTTCTTTCTTTTAGTAAGAAAATGGGAGCTATCAACTAAGAAAACCAAACCCTTTGAAATGGATAAGCCATTCCAATTTATATCTCTCACAAAGTGAGACTCTTCATCTACCCCCTAAATGACCTTTCAAAAGCCTTATTACTTGTGACTATTCACATTCCACTAGGAGTGACAAATAATCCCCTTTCTTATTAATGGAAAGGGAATTTTACAATGCAAATATTACATAGTCACTTAAGTGAATAGGAAGAAATAGTCATAAAGTACATTTATAATGAAGAATTAGAAAGTAGAGAGAAAAAAATGGAATGGAGAAATAATGAAGAGAGAGAAGAGTAGGTCCAACCTCAAATGAAGAAGGATGAAGAATCTCCGATCATGAAGAAGATCCATTGTTGTTATTAACCGGTGAAATTCTCTAATGCATTGATGAACTCTTGATCCTTGGCCTCTTTTGCACTATGATAAGCCTCCTAGAATGATGAACTTTTGTAGCCCTATCAAGTACACTAAGAGCATAAGTGAGAAGCACTTGATGAATGGACCACTAATATCAATGAATAATTCCATATTTCTCTTGAACCAATCCTTATAGTCCACAAAACACTCTCATGCCTTTCTCGACCCCTTGCACTTGATGAGAAATTGAAACAATTTCCTACACAATGCAACCATGATGATCCTTCCACCCGGGAAGGTGACTAATGCAATGTGAGACCCAAAACCTTCGAACACTAAGATGGGTGAAGATAGGATATTTAATGAATAATTCTTTCGTATTTTGATCAACCCATCCAATGATATGAGAAACACGCCGACATCCAAATGCACTTTGAGACCAAAATTGGGAACTAAGAGGGCTTCCTTTCTACATGAGTCACAATTCAACTGCCAATCCTCCGTAAGCATGATTTTTCCTTACTATTCCTTTGAGGTAATATCTAGAGAGATGGTCACCACATAGTAATAGGTGGAGATTTGTAAATTTTGATAAGTACCTCTTGAAATGGGGACTATCAAAAATATATTATTGTTTACCATAGGTGCTCCTGAAAATTGGTCACATTATAGTACACAAGCTATAAATATCCTTGTGATTTAAAATAGGTTCTCATTTTCTCTAAATGACACACTTTGAGAGAATCCCTTTTGTCACATTTTCATGAGGTTCATTCCACATCATGTTTCTAAATTTAGCAGATTCACTCTGAGACACCTTATGCTTACCACATCTAAAAATGTAAGAATTTTCTTGAAAAGTGAGAAATTGACCTTTCTAAAGCCTGGAATCAGTGATACATGAAGGGGAGGAACATGTGTGACCATTTTGAGCTCATTCTAAAAAATTTACTATTTTTTAGTAAGTCACACATGGGTGTTTATTTTTAGCAATTTGTCATTTTTGAGTGTTTTAATCTTGGACGAATGAACTGAGTATTAAAACCTAACTATTTCTTAGACTTACTATTTTTAGTAGGATACCTAGTAGAGACTTACTAAAAATATAAAGTGGTCTTTCAAGTGTTAGATCGAACGAAATTGGTCTCAAAAATTCTATTTTACACCAGGATTGTTTACTCCAATGTTCAAGGGTTTCTCTTTTCTAGATCTCTATAAATATGAAAAGGAAAATTGTTCATATGAAATTTATCTCAAATGAGGAATAATATCAAGAAAATCAGTCCTCCATATCTTCAATAATACTCAACTTCATGATGCAAATGAAGGCTCAAATGCATGCTAGTTTTATGGGGATCATTTTCTCCACTTTTAAGAGTTTTCAATCATTGAGTTTGTGTAGATTTGAAAAGGAAATTTTTTGGAAGAAAATGTCAGAGGTTTGTATAAAATAACTTAAAGAATCAATGGCATGTAAGGTTATCCTCCTCTTAAAGGCGTTTTGGAGAGGAAGATGTTGTCAAAGTTTCATGGCAATTAGGCATGGGGTTTGGAAGATATGAGAAAAAATGGTTTTTAGGCATAAGGATGTCTAAAAAAATTGGAAGCTTAACATCATTTAATAAGAAATGGAGGATGGGAAATAACAATTAAATTCAATGAAAAATGACTAAGTATTGTATTTGAATCACTTACCCCCTTTCAAACTTGTTTTCCCTCCCATTTGCACACTTTAACCCATGTTAAACCCAACTAATTTAACTCGGTTCTAGTGGATTTTGGATGTTTGTTTAACCCTAAAACATAGGGTCAAAACAAAAAAATTATCATCACCCCCTCCAAAATGTTCCATGGGTGAAGGTCTCATGAGGATGGGGCCAAAAATTATGAGTTGAAAACATCTCCCTAACACCCCAAGTTGTGTTTTCAAGTGCCGAAACTTCTCCTCCATAGGGGGTGCATTTTTGTGTCCCCCATTTCCCCTTTCACTCTGAAAATTTTACATCATGGGTGTAAATTCTGCCAAGGGTCCATTTCCCATGAAAAGGGGCCAAATCCAACTTAAGGTGAGTTTATAACTTGTTTCTAACCACTTAGGTTGCATTTTAAATGAAGAAACATAAAAATCAATGGGGGTGAACACTTTAGTGTCCCCCATGTCTCTTTACACATTGGTACAAAGGGAAAATGGAACATCATGCCTCTAAAACCCTGCCCAAGCTTCTTGGATTGTTAATGTCATCAAATGCAATGTGAAAATAGAGTAAAGAGTGAGTTTTTGGGCTTAGGAGAAAACCATGGAGTTTGGAGGGCCAACCTTATATGATTTTTACTCCAAAGGTCCAACTAAATCCATTACCACAATTTTAAATACCTTATTCATCGTTTTCATCCCACTTTCCACTTTTTCCCATATGTGTCCACCAATAAGCTAAGTTGCTGCCAAAGTCCATAATGAGTATGAAATAATAAAAATATGGACCATGAAGAGGTTCAAATTTACTCCACTTCTAAAAAAAAAAAAATAGGCTCCTAAATCTTCCCTAGGTGTATGAAACCTTTTGAGCAAGTTCCACCTTGTAGAAAGACCCTTGTGTTGCACTAATGGAAAAGTTTATGCCTTTTAACACTCACATAATCTTGTTTTGATTATTTTAACATGAAGTAGGATATCTCATCTTTCAAATTCTTGGATATGAGATCCTAACGCTTCACGAGGCTATTAAACCCTTCGAACAAGGTGAGTAGCTCCTCTGGAATGTGCATTCCTCGGTGTCTTACCCAAAAAGACATGGTTTTCCTTAACTTGTTACTAAAATAAATTTTCTCCACATAATCTTCCTAAAGTAAATTTGAAAACTTCACTTCCCTCCACATATCTCTTGGATGTTTTTAATCTTCCCTATATGCTTCTGAGGGGTGTCCTCTATGAAAGAAAGCCTAAAAATAGCCTTTTTGAAGCCTTTGGGAGAATTGTTCTTTTACTGAGATGTCAAGAACTTCATGAATAAAGCCAAGTACATTTATTTTCATATTAAACACACTTGAAAATCATGTTATCACATTCCTCTTGACCAAAATGAGGATGAAATAGTTGAAATATTGGCCGGAGGAAAGGTTTACATTGGTGGAAAGGGAATTTCAAGTGTGGGTTTGGTTGTCATGACCAAAATTTTAAAATTTTCATGTTATACATTTAGCATGAAAAAAACTAGCTCTTACTTAGGGACTTGTTTTAGAATGGAAAAATGACAAAAAAAAACAAGCATGAACCTCATTTATCTCATGGGGAGCATACCATTTCCTTATCCATTGGGAAAATAGAGCCACATAACACACAAGCCATACAAGAAATAAACACAAAAAAGAAAAACCAAAACAAACACGCAAATCGAAAAGGTAACACACAATAGACATGGAAATACACCACACATCGAGGGGAAAAAGCCTAAATCACCTATGGTACATGCAGGGAAAGGTCTCTTTCATTGTAGCACTTTTTCTCCTTTAGATGTTACCTATGTATCGTTTTTGTGAAACCATTGACTAGTTTGATGAAGTATGACCCCTTTCTCAATTTCTTGAGAAATTTTTCATGATTTTTCTGGTAAGTGAGGTTTCATTTATACATCTCATTTCCTTCATTTCTTTGACATCTTGTTTCCATCTGCTCATTTATTTCCAAATTCATTCCAATTGTTGATTTTCCATTTTTCATCATCACAAGATTGATTTTTGACCATTACAAGCTCACCATGTTTGCAACTAGCCTCGTGTTTTTCCATTAGGAAACTAATCCTAATTTTTCATGTTCTCCATGACTTTTATTTCTTTAGAACTATTATTAGTATATATTTTGAAATTTTCAACATCATCATATACCTCTTATTGATTTATGTTCAACAGTTTCTCTAGATGTTTCTCTTTCACACATACCGACTCATTATTGACCTCGATATCACTCTCTATGATGGATGTACTATCCTCATGAATGAAGACATCCATGGGATATTTAATAATTTCCTTTTCCTTCCATTCATCATGAATACAATCTTATTCACAAAATGGGAAAGAGAAGGACTCATCTTCACATTCATACTCATCAACAAATGTTTCAAAGGGACATTGAGCTCTTTCATTTGTTCTATTTCATTCTTGAATTTTTTTATATAAAATGATTAATCAAAATTAGACTCATACGTATCTCTCATAGTCATATCCTAGGTCAAGATTTCAAGATTGAGTTGAGGGTCTTTAGTTCCTTCTGCAACCTTTAAAATCTCTTACATGTATTCCTTCTTCAAAGTTGCCCCATACTCACCTTCACATTCATTTGAAAAACCTTCACATTGGGTCTTGGGGAGATGATTGGAAACCTAGAAATCATATGGTCAGAAATCATTTGAACAATCCTCTTTCTCATTATCCCATTTCTTATCATTTAGGGGTTGCCTTCTTGCAAGTCAAGGCATACTTGATCTTTATCATTTTCAAATAGAGAAATAATATCCATTTTGAATGGGAAGGGCACATTTTCCAATTCAGGATCTACCAAATCATCCTCATGTTCCTTGATTAGTTCCATCACCTTTGGGAAATCTTCCATCAAGATAGGAAGTTCAACATTTTCTTCTAAAGTTATGAAATAGTTACAACCTCTTGAATCTTGATACACAATTTCTTCCTTAGCCCTTGGTTCTGAATAGTATATTTCATATTTCTTATCAGAAGCAACTTCTTCATGGTACCTTTGACTGGTATGGTGGCATATGACCAATCCATCTTTATATTTCCACCAATGTCTTTGCAGAAGCTTTGGATCAATAACATCCCATATGTAGTTGGAATGTCTGCCACTAGTATTTTGACATTGACCTTCTTATTAAGAAATTCCATAAGTGCTACCTAATAATTTTTAACTTGACCAACGAGAGGTAATTCATTTAATCTCCATGGAATAGAAGTGACCAACAACAGGACAAGGGTGAGACCAAGAGCATGTGTAAATTTTTTAAGTATGATGTTATCCAAGGCACTAGAGTCAACTATATAGTTATTAAATTTGTATCCATTGACTAGTGAGTGAGAGAGATATGAGGGTTTAATTTTTCCATAAGAGGAAGATGTGGAGGAAAGAAGGTTCTAAGATGTAGCATTGCTAAGAGAGGGAAGTGACTCTTTTTCAACAGGGGTTTATGGAACATGAATTTGAATTACTTCCTTTAATAAACTGGATAATTTTATCAAATTTCTTAAAATGAGCTCTCAAATATTCAAATTTGTATGTTTTACGTTGGAATTCTTTATATTTTCAACTATGTCAAAATGATACTCAGATGAGGAGGATGACGGAGTGGATGTAGTATCAAGAGGCTGACTACTTCTTGGAATGGCAATGGTATTATTTTTATTTATATAATTACATTTGAATGTAGAAATGAGGGTATAACTTAGAAAAGGAGAGGTAGAATTACCCGCATTAGAATATGTAGAGGTAATTGTGGATACTTTGGGATTCTTCTTCATTGATTGCATGGGAGAGGGCAGCGGTGATCCTCATTTTGTTATTATTTTTATAGAGTCACCACTTGAGGATCTTTGAATTTTCAAGAATTATCCCTCTCTTGAGCCTTCAAATGGGTGAACACCACATAAGAATGACTATTCATATCAGCAATGGTTTCATCATCTTCATCATCTGAAGAAGGGGTATATTCACAAAACCAATGTTTCCAACAATTCAATCTCATCAATGGCCAAAATTCCCTCATCATTTTCATCTTCAAATTGAGCTTCATCATACTCTTCTTCAAGCCTTTCTTCACATGTGGCATTAATAAGAGGTTCTTTAAGAGCTAATATTATTTCTCCTCCACCTATTCTATTTCTATTTTGATTTTGATTTTGATTTGGATAACCTCCCCTAGAAAGGTGGCTTGTGTAAGTTTCTTCTTCAATGAAATCACATCATTAGCCATTTTTGAACAAGAGAATTACTAGTACCTTATTTGGAGGTTTGACCTTTCGCTTACCATTTGGATTCTTTACTTTCCCATAAATTTTTTATCATATTCTACTTCAATGGAATATTCTTGGGCATTTTTAAGAGTTTGAGGTTGAACTCTTTGTAGGATAAATCCAACTTTGGGAAATTGTGCATTTATGAAGAATCTCTTTTTGTTATCATCAAATGGTGAAGCTTCTACAAGTATCCTTTTCAAAATATGTTGGATCAGCCCATAAAATCTATCTTGAGTTCATTTGATTATTTCTTTCTTTGTACCAATTGAACAATATATTAAGAGTCTTCAACTAATTTAAATATTTCTTCAAACCTAGTTTTGATATCATTCCAATTTGTGATGGATTGAGAGGGAAAGAGGTAGAACCAACACTACACTAAAATTTTCCTCCGTAATTCTGTTTCATTAATGTATGATGTTGTTAAGTATAATTAGTAAGTAGCGTCTGATAGAAGATAACGGCGCCGTCACAAGATGCGGTGCCACCAATAATGTGGAGTACAGTGATATACTAAAGTACAATAGGAATGTTGTAAAAGTAAATATTTGTCGTAAGTGGTCCGGTAATGTTAAAATGTCAAAGTTTGGGTAATTAGAGAAGTAGGGTCTGTGATTAGGAATTAGAAATATTATATTGTAATAAGGACAAGGAGTGAGGTCATAAATATTTTTGTATTTTATTTGTAAAAAGTCTAAAAATGTGGAACCCATGTAAAATGATAAGGTTTATCTTATCTTAGAAGATAAGCTTACATGTACAGATAAGAGTTAAGGTATGGAATATGATTCGTCAGAGTGGATTTCTTATCCTATCTTAGAGATAAGATGGATAATCCTGGAAGTTCTATAAATAGAGAGGCTACCCCCCTCATTTAGCATAGAAGGAAGTAGTGAGAAATATTGTAGGAAGTGTGCGAAGGAAGCCATCAGTTTAAAGGTGTGTTGAAGAAGCCATTAAGAGGTGTAATTGTAAAGTTTCTCCCATAGTCTTGGTGAAAGGCAAGTGAAGTCAATAACACTTGAAGTACCTCATGGGTGAGATTATAACATTTTCATGTTAATATTATAATTTATTTTGATATTTCAGATTTGTCCTCATTTTGTCTTATCATAGTCGATGGTATTCTTGTGTTATGTTGTTGTTTTGTTTCCAGATTACATCCACCAAACTAAAGGCTGTGCATTAGTAAATAATCATAAGCACGAGGAGTTCCCAGAAGAATTATCATAGTGCCGGATTGGTGATGACATAACCATTTAACTACTTTCTCTTGAAGTGACTCCACGAATAACCTTACTGAAACATCTTCATGTTCAGCTCCAAGAACTTTACACACAATGATGAAAGTTACAATACATTCTTTAGGAAGTTAAGCACCATCACCTTTGAATTTGGGGAAATTCTTACGGTATCCATTCAACAATTCATAGAGAGGTGGTGTAAGAACAAGCGGACCAAGATGTGTTCCTTGTAGAACATATTGTTGAAGCATTTCCGTTTCTCCATCTTCATTTTCTTCTTCATGGGAGGAAGAATAGCTTATAATGGTACAAGCGAAGATTCAAGAGGAGTCTCGGTAGGAGACACAATTAGATTTCATATTGTATCACGCAATGTACCAAATGAATATGATGCTTGAGAGAACTAATATGGATTTTCTCAGAGTCTGATTTTTATCTTTGAAGATATTCAAACTTTGTATCAAAATACCTCTCAATATTTCCAATATAGTGTATCTCTTTTTATCCATCTTATGAGAAAACTTGCAACAATAATGTGAAAGGACACAACTAAAAATAACAAAAGTGGCTTTCAAGCATCAAGTTTCATGTTTTTGAGATTTTTTAATTTTAAAGGGTTTTTAGTATATCTAATTTTTAGGATTTTATAGATTGTTATAGGGTACATGAAAACAAAATATTCCCCATTTTGGGCACTAAAAAAATGTTGGAAAAATAATTTTTCATAAGGAAAAATTAGGGGTTTTCACCAATGCTCTGGGACTAGGTACTTTTCTTAGGAATGGGGTAGCTCCATTTATTGAAAAAAGGAAATATGTACACTACTCTAACCATCATGGGTGGCCTTTCGACTAGGGATCACACATGAATACTCCACTAAACCCATGTGTAAAAGGATGTGGAGGAAAGGTGTGTGTATGGAGAGAGGAAGTAAGTGAGAAGAGGGTTTTACTCAATAAATAAAACGTTGAGTTTATTGACATAAAATAAGAATATTTCCAATTTAACAATGAGATGACACCATGTCAAGGAAAAATGAATATAATAAAATTAAATCAATATCTATTTGCATGATATTACACAAGTAACCATGCTCATGGAGTAAAGTTGAGATGGAGAGGAAAACATAAGACAAGGAGATAGAAGAATTGTAGTTTCTTTCTTGTAGTAAGACAATGGGAGCTATCAACCAAGAAAATCTAACCCTTTGGAATGGAGAATCCATTCCAATTTATAGCTCTCACAATGAGACTCTTCATCTACCCCCACATGACCTTTCAAAATTCCTATCACTTGTGACTATTCACATTCCACTAGGAGTGAAAAATAAGCCACTTTCTTATTAATGGAAAGGGAACTTTTACAATGCAAATATTACATAGTCACTTAAGTGAATAGGATGAAATAGTCATAAAGTACATTTACAATGGAGAATTAGAAAGTGGAGAGAGAAAAAAGAGAGAATGAAGAAATAATGAAGAGAGAGAATAGAAGCTCCAATCTCGAATGAAAAACGGTGAAGAAGCTTCGATCATGAAGAAGATCCAATCATGTGATGAATCTTTGAAATCATCTAATGCAGTGATGAACTATTGATATTTGACCTCTTCCACATTGTGAGAAGCCCCCTAGATGATGAACTTTTGTATCCTGTCAAGTACACTTTGAGTGAAGAAATGATAAGAATTTGATGAAAGAACCATTGAGATCAATGAATAATTTCATATTTCACTTGAACCAATCCTTCTATACATGAAGCACTAATATGCCTTTCTAACTTTGAGAACTTGAAACAATTTCCCGCACAATGTAACCATGATGATCCTTCCACTTGGAAAACATAGTGACTAATGAAATGTGAGACCCAAAACCTTCTGACCTTGAGATGGGTGAAGGTAGGAGATTGAATGAAGAATGATTCCATCATTCTATTAACCCATCCCATGGGATATGAAAGACACTTGACACCCAAATGCACTTTGAGACTAAAATTGGGAACCGAAAGGGATTTCCTTCTTCTTGAGTCATAATTTTGGGAACCGAAAGGGATTTTCTTCTTCTTGAGTCATAATTTAACTGTCAATCCTTTATAAGCATGAATTTTTCATTACCATTCCTATGAGGCAAGCTCCAGAGATATGGTCACCACATGATGATAGGTGGATATTTGAAAAATTTTGAGAAGTACCTCTTAGAATGGGGACTATCAAAAATAGATTGATGTTTATCATAGGTGCTCCTAAAACTTGGTCACATTATGGTGCAACAGATTAGAAATAACCTTGTGATTTGAAATAAGTGACCATTTTCTCTGAATGAAACACTTTGAGAGAATCCATTTTGTCACATTTTCATGAGGTTCATTCCACATCATGTTTCTAAATTTAGCATATTCACTCTGAGACACCTTATGCTTACCACATCCGAAAATGCGGGAATTTTCTTGCAAACTGAGAAATTGACCTTTGTGAAGGCTATAATTAGTGAGACATGAAGGTGAAAAACATGTGACCATTTTGAGATCATTATAAGCACTTACTATTTTTAGTAAGTCATACATGGGTGTCTATTTTTAGCAATTTTATCAATTTGTCAAATTTTAGTGTTTTATCTTAAAGGAATGAAATGGCGTACTAAAAACAAATTAGTTCTCAAACTTACTATTTTTAGTAGGCTACCTAGTAGAGAATTACTAAAAATATAAAATGGTCCATAAGGTGTCGGATCGGAACAAAAGTGGTCTCAAAAATTTCTATTTTACACCAGGATGCTTTGCTCTAATTATCGGGGCTTCTATCATTTGGATCTCTGTAGATATGAAAAGGAAACTTGTTGGTCTACACTTTTTCTTAAATGGGGTAGAATAATGAATAAAAATCAGTCCTCCATATCTTCAAGAATACTCAACTTCATGATGTAAACAAAGGCTCAAATGGATGCTAGTTTTATGGGGATCATTTGCTCTAACTTTCAAGAGTTTTCAATTGCTAAGTTTGTGTAAATCGAAAAGGAAATTTTTAAGGCTGAAAATTTTATAGGGCTGTAGAAAATAACTCATCATCAATGACACCAAGATTATACTCATGTTAAATGTGTTATGGAGAGGAAGATATTGTCAAAGTTTCATGGTAATCGGGCATGGGGTTTGTAAGTAATGAGAAAAAATGGTTTTTGGACATGGAGGATGTATGAAGAAATTTTGGCAAAGATAACAACGTACTAATAGCAATGGGTGGGGAATAAAAATGAAATGTAATGAAAAATTACTAAGTATTATATTTATATCACTTACCCCTTTCAAATTTGTTTTCCCTCCCATTTGCACATTTTAGCCCACGTCAAACCCAACTAAAATAACCTGTATGGTGTAGGTTGTAAGTTTGGTTGCACACTAAAAATAGGGTGAAAGGGAAAAAGGGAAATCACCCCTTCTAAAATGCACCATGGGTAAAGGTTTCATGAGGATGTGGTAAAAATTGTGAGTTGAAAACATCTCCCTAACACCCCAAGTTGTGTTTTCAAGTTCAAACTTCTCCTCCATAAGGGAAACAAATTTGGTGTCTCCCATATCCCCTTACACTTGGAAAAAGGTAAAAAGGGACATCAAGCCTCCAAAACCCCGCCCAAGCTTCTTGGAGTGTTGATGTCATCAAATGCAATGTGAAAATAGACTAAGGAGTGGATTTTTCGGGCCC
The DNA here is from genome assembly GCA_018340775.1 of Taxus wallichiana var. yunnanensis. Classification (NCBI taxonomy): domain Eukaryota; kingdom Viridiplantae; phylum Streptophyta; class Pinopsida; order Cupressales; family Taxaceae; genus Taxus; species Taxus wallichiana. Next base: position 140,905,503 of record CM031241.1, read on the forward strand.
AGTGAGCAAGACTGAGTTAGGAGGCCCAACCTTATATGATTTTGACTCCAAATGGCCAAATTAATAAATTCCCACCATTTTTAAGACCGGATTTAGCTTGAAATTTTCCTTTTCATCCCACTTTCTACTTTTTCCCATTCGTGTGCGCTAGTAAGTGAGTTTTAAATCAGTCATGAATGAGTATGAAATAATCCAACACATGGACCATGATGAGGGTCTAATTAGGGTTCATTTTAAGACCCCCTCTAAAAAATATTATAAAATGGGTGGTAAATCTAACGAAAAGGCAATTTGCATTGTTGGTGAATGTAGGAAATGAGGGTTTCGTGAAAAGCAATGAATGGAGGTTGTTTCAAAGCACTAGTCATTGATGTTATTTTTGGTTTAGTATCGCTTAACAAGTATGTAATATTACCGGATGATATGTATGAAATACTACCAAACGGAAATAGAATCCATTTGTTACTAGTTGACAATAGAATCCACTTGTTACTAGTCATTAACAAAATCCACTTTTTACCATCTAGAAATAGAATCCTCTTGTACCCAAAAGACAACACATTATTACCAACTAGCAACATAATCCATTTGTTCCCAAATGGTAACACATTAGTGCCACCAATAAAAAAATGCACTTGTTCTCGAACACTAACAAATTGTTGTCATTTCCATTACATTCTTGGATTACAATACCTTGTTGGCATCTAGTAACAAAATTTCATTGGGTTACGTTGTTCTCGAAAGGTAGCTTTCATTTAAATATTTTCATTCGTAGATTTTTTTATTTTTTGTTCAACATTGTGATTATATTCCCGTGGAAACAACTTTGCATGTTATTGTTTTTGTGTCATGTGTCTTGCATCCTTACCCACATCCCTTTCCTTGCACACACACACACACACACACACACACACACACACACACACACACACACACACACACACACACACGCATTCACACCCATCCCAATTCATTTCGTCCCATTTTCACTTGCGGGTTTCTCTAAGCTAGACTTTTTCAAAGAGTTCCAAACTTCTCGTTCACTTCTAATATTATCCAAGTAGCCACATGATTTGTTCTATGATCCTTGTAGATAGGTATCTGAAATTTTCTAGCACCTCTTTTTTAACAATATTCAAAACATCAAGGATTCCATTAAAACAACTTCCTATGTTTACCGAAACATTTTGCATCCGCAATTACTACAACTATTCAAAGACCCTCAAATAATCAGTAAATTCAATTGGATTGGTAGCTTAGGGTTTTATGGACTTATTTATATACCCCGGTATCAGACAGAACACAAGTTATCAAATAATTCAATGCAAATGTGTAATAGTTATGATGGCACTTCCACTGTCTCATTATCATCCCACCAATTTTTCATCAGAATAATACTTGATGATATTCATTATCTAATAGGCCTACCCCATCAAAATGCATTGTCTATAACCACAAAATCAATTCTACCTAATGATAATAGGAATTTTTAAAGTCTCATTACGATCTTTTTATTGAGGTTGAGGTTAATAATCCCTCCAAAGAGGGATTAACACACAATCTATCAAAGAACCCTTTTCATTGTGTTACAGGGAAGATACACTAATATTCCTTAGTGGGCATTGTATTATCTTCTCCAAACCATTTACAGTGTTAGATTCAATTAGTGCACATTTCTTTCATCAAGGATTCGTTTTGACCTTGACAGAGCCAAATTGAATCCTTCTACAGTTATTTCTTCTTCTTGTTATGTTCTTGATTTATATTATGAGGGTTTTTACGGACTCAAATCAATAGTTGTTCCAACTTGCTCTACACGAGAAGATGGATAAACATGGAATTCCTCTGGACCAATAGTTGGTGAGTATTTTGTTTTAAAAGAATTCTATCTTGATTCTTTTCAAAAATAAAATCATTTTTAAATCAATTCTTATAAATATATAATTTGTAACTTTGTTTTGAACAGGTCAAATCAAGTGAAACAATGGATCACCATAATACAATAGTTCATGCACATAACCATGTTGGGCCTAAGGTTTTGGTGACAAAAATCCAATTGATGTCACCAAAATTGATGACTCTATGGTTGTTACTAGCAACCAATAACATAGAGGGATAACGGAGCCAAATGGATGCACAGTTTATAGATTCGTCCCACGGTTAGGACAAAACGTGCACTATCACTATGGAAAATCTAGGTTTTAATTTATCCATAATGCACAATCTTTTAATTTTGATTAAATTTTTTAAAGACTAATGATAATCTAAATCTTTGATTCTTGACAATGACATATTTCATTATCCTAATGTGTAGCCTTGTTTGGCACATCAACGACTCCGAGACACATGGTGTCTGCTCATATTGGTGCAAACACTACATATATACCTGATAAGAAGAGATTGAGTCTACACCATTTCATCACTCAGGACCTTCAAGTTTTGGTACTAAGTAACTAATAAATAGTGAATTAAATTTTATTTATATTAGTCTTTCTTTTAGGAATTTATCATTTTTTTAATTGGTTTTTTTAAATTTAGGTTTTGTAGTGCCACCACCCCCTTCCACCCTATTTCAAATTATGTTGATTACAGACACAAACATTCATAACATAAGAAATTCCAATTTATTTCATTCTTATTAATTTGAATTTCTTATTGTTCACTTTTGTCTTCGTAATTTCAACATATTGAATCTGATATTGTTAAAGTATTGATGCTCGCAGATATTTTACAAATGCAATCTCATAATCAATCGGTGGCCATGGCCACCCTCACTACTTTATCTCAATGCTTAAGGATTACATCAGTCTGACCTCCCTTTCCTTCTCATGGTAGGGGAAAGAGGGTTTTGGTTCTTAGAATGAGTAGAAGGCGCAAAATTTTACAACATCAAAGTTCCCAATTTTTCAAGAGGTGGCGTGCAAAGTGTTAAAGGCACTTATGTTTTAAATAATATCGATATGGATGAGGAGTATCTCAATTTTTACATCATTTATGAAATTGTAGCATCAGGTAAGCATACCAAAGATCTCAATCAATCTACACGTAATGAGGTGCAAGTGCCAAAGAAGCCATCCTCTTCAAATCCTCCTTCCCCAACTAGGCAAGAAAATTTGGATGATGATGCGAAGACCAAATTTTTAGTAGACATCCTTGTGTTTGATAATGTTACAGCCCTTGTGATGGAAAATTTTATTCCTGACATTAAGGAGCTGAATATTTGGGAGATCAGAGCGAAAGCTCTAATAAAATAAATTAATGATAGATATCATAATTTTGAACACAAAGAAAACTTTTTCATTGATTAAAAATGAACCGGTGACGATTGATGCTTTACTTTCTCAAGCACAATCTAGTAATGCAATCACCAATAATATTTACAATACTGACCAAGTTTTAACTATAATTCTTAATAGATTGGCTAATTTGAATGTTGAGGTGCATTCTTACTACAATAAGTGGAATAGAGACAAGAAACTTGTCACTATTACTAATGCAGAGAAAGACTTGGCTGTGGTAAGTTCTAATTTTTGTATATTGTGTGTGTGTGTGTGTGTGTGTGTGTGTGTGTGTGTGTGTGTGTGTGTGTGTGATTTATCTACTTCTAAATACTAATTATGGGATTTTTAATTGCAATCAAAATACCAGACTTTGAAGATGGAGGTGTCGGTGTTAGATGAGCACTTGAAAAAGGGAGAGAGAGTGTCTATCGGGAAATTTCTTTTAAGAAAAAATTGTTCTATTAAACAAGTAGAACAATACTTTGCAGAGGATTATAAAGGAGAATGGACTGGATCTGGATATTCTTTTGAGGAAAAAAATGATGAGGATCCTTCTCTCCTTTCAAAGAAAAATGTAGCTAGAGAAGATAGAAAATATTTAGAAAATATTAATGCAATTACTGAAAAGAATTAGTAGATTCTGGTATAATAAAATATAGTTCAAATGTTTTTGACATTATGAAATATCCCTTGTGGGATATCACTTAAAAATGCACAAAATATAGAAAATTTGTAGCCACATAAAATACTGATTTTACCAAAATTTTACAGTTAGGGCAGCGAAATAAAGAAACTTAATATTTCCCAAAATGTCCACTCGAATTACTTGAAAATTTAAAGAGAGCTTGATATTATTATAAAGGACATAAGGAAACTATTTTTGGAATTTTACAGAAATTAAAATTCTACCAGAAAATTACAGCGTGCCTAGACAACTGGAAAACTTTTAAAATTCGTAACTCTCCAAATACATGAGAAAAAATTAAGAGACTTTGGAAATAACATTAACAACTATAGGAAATGATATGTCAACCTCCAGATCTGAAAATGGCTAACTGGAAAACCCTCCAAATACAGTGTAAGTCGCCTAGCTTGGAAAGGGGTTGGAAATTGATGGAGATGCCTTCACAGTGATGCTAAGCCCTGCCCAAATGGCTATCGTAAATCTGATCTGAAATCCCTCTGGTTATCTTCCCCAAATGCCCCCAAAACCCTCAAAATCCATCCTCTAAAACCTCAGATAAGATCTCTGCGTAACACACCAAATCGGCTCCAAATACATGATTATGGTAGATCTCTCACTACCGAAGAATGCCCTACTAGTTAGGGATGGGTCTCTCACCACAAGCTAGGGTCCCCACATGGGATTTAACTCCACAAGTTGAAGATGTGAAAATAGTAGTTGCACGTGAAGGAGAATAAAATGTATGCAAAATTTCCTTTCATTTCTTTCCCACTCCTTATATACGTCTCTAAGGAAAAATATCCCCAATAGACCCTAGACGCATTTCTTTCCATGGAGGGGCCAATAAAATAAAAGTAACTAAAGTTACTTTTTCTGTTTAAGTTTCCATGGTCAAAAGTGACCCCCAAATGCAAAACCTGAATATCGGTACCATGCGGCCCCTTCCGAATAGCTCCCGAGCGTCCATTCACCCCTGGGTATGACCACGACTTGGACTCGACTTGACCCTTAGGCCTTTGGCGTAGGAAAGGGGACATTACATGTTATAGAATCTATTCAAGGACAAGGGTCCAAATGAACTTGAATTAAAAATATTGATGTAAATCATTGTATTTGACAAATGAAATTTGAAAATATTATCTTTATGTGAAATTGTCAATCTTTTTATTTCTCTTTATGTCTTTGTTGAATTAAAGATTTTTTCAAGCTTGTATAGTTGATGAATAGTATACATGGATTTTGGAATCTGGATTTACATTGTTCAATTTAGTTTCAAACATGTATGCACTCAATATTTAAAACTTGGATGTGCATGTTGTTGTCGAATCTTGATAGTTGATTCATCATGTAAAGATTATCTCCAATAATCATGATGGGATATAGATTGTTATGTTTTTTATTAATCCTAATAATCACGATGGGATATATGGATTATAATATATTTGCAAACATGTGTGCTTGTGGAATTGATAGTGAGAAATCAAATATTGAACATACTTTCCTAGTAAGGAACTTTAATTTTATTACATCATCCAGTTTACAGATTGCACAACTATCTACCATCTATTATTTCCAAACATTATAAAAAATATAGAAGGGATTCAAAAAAATCAAACATTATATATGAAATATATGTAAATGAAATTGAAAAAAATATTGATTCGTAATATATATTTCAGAAAATGAATGCTCTCAACTATGCGGTAGTTAAAACAACCCTGCCCTTAATGGTTCTTTATCACGTATTTTTTTGTTGTAATTTTTGGTCTTACAAAGTCAAGTCAATTTCACCATAATTATAGACTCCATTTTTGCTATCGATTAACAGCTATGCACTCTGTAAGAGATGTCCATGTAGTTATTGCTCTTTCATTTGGAAATGTGTCCACTCCATATCTTGAAGCATAGAGTCTCAAAAAGTTTCTAAATTCTTTTCCAATCATTAAAAGTTTTGATTTCAAAATGTAAGTGCATTAAATACCCTTTCATCTTCAACAGAGATGAGAATCATTATTTGTATGATTTCATATAGTTTGAAGTATTCACTTATATTTTCTCTCATAATGCTACTTTGATACATATTTCTCCACAATAGTGTGATAGCTCCCATTTATGTTGGTTCAAAGCAATAGTCAATATTGATCAATCATTGTAAATGAAAAATGTTCTAACTACGATATGAGTAATGTTTTTCTAATATAGTATTCAATTCCCCCATCAACATCTAAAGATTTGTAAAATTGCTCCATAAGTGCATTCATGGATTCTTTGTTTTCTTCACCGATCATCGGATTCTAGAAAATGGGATTTACAACTCCCATTGCCTCAAGTAGATCACTATTTTTAAAATTCTCTTTGATCTCAAAAGATAATGTTTCAGATATCTTCATCAATTATTTATGTGTATCAAAAATTGTAGCATCAAAAATAAGGCTTGTATGGTACTTCCTCAATTTCAAAACCTATTACATAAGGATCTCTTTAGAAAGTGTGCATTGGAATATTTTTCACATCAACTGAAATACAAAGATTTCCAGTGATATTGAACTTCATATAACTATTGAGATCTTTTGTATCTATTAAAACCTTAAAACTACTGAAAATTAATTCTTAAACCAGTCTTGGGTGGAATATAAGGTATATAAAATCATACATACTTGTTTCCTTAATTTTATAAAATCAACAATGTATATGGATCTTTCCTAGCTTGTTTCACCAAGCTATTTATTTCCTTCAGCATTGGAAAAATACCACATAAATTTAATAATGTCTCTAAATATGTCAAGCGATATAGTAGATCTTTAGCCTTGTCAACTTCTCTATGATTCTTGAACATATACCTGTTAAGGACTTGTATTCCTCAAAAATCCTACAAGTTGGATCATACAATGATATCCATCTTATGTCAACATCTTTTAACAATTTTTTACCATTTTTATTCCAATAGAAAATATTTGAAACTCCAAAAATCTTTTAGGACTGCTTAACATATATAAATGCAAATCCTGTATAAGCTCCTCCACTTTAGCAAAATTTTCAAAATTACTTACAATCTTGTAAGCCGATTAATTTTGTGATCCATGCGATGAATAGGTATCATGTAAGGGGATACGGTTTTTGAAGGTGAATACAAAGTCCAGTTTTGTGACCTTACATGATAGATGCACTATCAAATCCTACACAAATCAACTTTGCATAGATTGAATAATCATCCATACCAGTTATGTCCTTAAAATTTTTAATAACAATTTTGCATATGTTCTCGAAATTGCGGTTCTCCATCATTTTATGCATATCTAGTAGATGATTTTCCCTAAAATGTAAATATTGAAATTGAAAGTGTATACATGCATGCATATCTAGGATGTATTTTCTACTTTTGTGACCTCATCAATCGAAAATGCAATAAAATTTACATTTTTACCTTCAATCTCAAATAAGTTATTTTAAGTTCTCCCATACACTTTGCCATTTCCCATGCACTTGATATCACCAATGTGTTGTTGGAATATTTGGAAACCCATTAGATTGAAACAATATCTTATGATCAATGAGATCTAAAATTGGTCTACCCTTTTCAAAATGTCAAATATTATTCTGAATTATATGAGTTTTTCCTAAAGACGTGTTTTAGTAGCTTTTTCAAATTTAGCCTATATTGTTCCACCTTTCTCAACTAAGTCTTCAAGATGTTTATGATTATTTTAATTTTCCATTGCATATCTCATATGTAAATAATATTCCTTAGTTTTCCATCTAGTTGTTTTTATTATTGTTCCATCATCTTGATTTTTAGACTCATATACCTTCCCGCAATGTTTCTTTATTGTGTCTCACTTTAATTATATTTTGTGGTCTCTACCTATTTTCCAACTACATATAGTACATCTACATTCGGTAGGAGTATCAGTACTATTTTCTAGTTCAATAGGTTTAATGAATAGACATTTGGTTTACCATTCAAAATTATAAGTCCTTCCTATAGTCCACTTCCCACTCTTACTTTTCTGATGTGTGTTTCTAGAATGTTTATCAGAAGTTTGAGTTGGATAGAAAATGGGATTATCAATACTGTCAATTTGAATTGAATTACTCTACTAATTGGTAATTTCATCTAGAGTGAGGTCATTGATATGGTTTTTGCATTTGAAAGAATTTTTTTGCTTACACATCCCTAAATAAATCAAACAATAAAGTAACATCAACATAATAAGACTCAAAATTACCTTTTGCCACTGGGGTTACTGTTGGCTGACTAAAATATTTTGAAATTTCCATGTCACTTTTTATTTTTCCTTGAGTTCTTTTCTCATTTGTAACAGGGGCCATCGTATGGGTGCTTTTGAAGTTTGCACATAAAAAAAATATAGAAGTTTCAAATATGATCTGTAAAAATAAATGCAAGACTACGAAAAATAAATGCAAGACTACGAAAAATAAATATCATGTTATGGAATGGAAATAGAACCTAATGCTACCATACAATAACACAAACTAGAGCTATCCAATGACAACACAAATGAATATTTCCAAACCGTTAAACAAACATTATCGAACAGAAACACAAAACAATGTTACTAGACGGTAATACAAATAATTGTTATCATCCAATAATATGTTCTTGTTACCGGTTGACATTATGAAATCACCTTGACTTATGGAAATGTAAATTAATATTGTCATCTGATAAAATTTTTACAAAAAAACTTGTGCAGCACAATTCAATTTTTTTCTTACCTATTTCACTTATTCCTTTGGCTTTTTGGCTTATACTTTCATCTTTTTCACAGGCTTATTAACAAATTTTGAAAGTAAATTGTATTACTATATTATGGCAAATTAATCCTATATATAATAGTATGTTATAACATGAAGGTGAATATACTAACATTGGTCGACCCTTAGTGGAAACACAAAGGTGAAATTATATTCAAAAATTTTAGCACCCGTAAAATTTTGGTGAATGCTACTACCATATAGTAGTAAAAATTCACCAAAATCAAAATTTAAAATTCCTAATATTCACCTATTCATTAATGTTCACCCCTAACATAAACCATGGGTCCAATGTAATCCAATTTTTACCTTTTTATTCCCCTAACTCTTCTCTGGGTGTCTGAAACCTTTCGAGCAAGTTCCACATTGTAGAAATACCATTGTGTTACACTCGATGGATAGATTTTTGTATTTTTACACTATGAGAATCTTGTTTTATTATTGTACCATGAAGTAGGATATATTTTATTTCCAATTCCTAGGATATGATCTCCCAACACTTTGCAAGGCTCCTAAAACCCTTCAAACAAGGTGACTAGCTCCTTTGGAATGTGCATTCCCCAATGCCTTGCCTAAAACGACCCAATTTGCTTAACTTGTTCCTAACCTCAATTACCTCCATGCACATTTCATAAACTACCTTGGACAACTTCATTTCTCTCCCACATATCTCTTGGATGGTTTGAATATTGCCTATATGCTTCGAGGGGTGTCTCTCTGTGATAAAAAGACCAAAAATAGCCTTTTTAAATCCTCTAAGAGCATTATGCTTTCACATATGTTGGTAACTTCATGAATCAAGCCAGGTACACTTATCTACACATAAAACACACTTGAAAATCATGTTAGCACGTTCCTATTTTCCGAAATGAGGTTGACACACTTAAAATGTTGGTTAGAGGAAAGGTTTACATTAGTCAGGAAAGAGAATTTCAAGTGTGGGTTTGGTTTTCATGTCCAAAATTTTAATATTTTCATGTTATGCATTTATCATGACAACAAGGTTATAGTTTATATTCAAAACAATTCTCAGTATGTATACTCATTCAAACAAGTATTGGTAAGTGAATATTTTCCAAATTTCTAGAAATTTTAACAAACCGGGCCAACTTTTCCCTTTTTTGTTTTCATTTTTATTCATAATCATTTTGAAAAATCGTTCTAAAAAATCCCAAATTTTCCCTTTTTGTTTTCATAGTTAGTTCAAAATAATTTTGAAAAAAATATTTTAAAAAAATCATATTTTTTATTATTCATTCAAAACCATTTCAAAAATTTGTTTTAAAAAATCCTATTTTCCTTTACTTTGTTTATATTGTTAGTTCAATACAATTTTGAAAAAAAAAAAAAAAAAAAAATCAAAAACAATCTTATCTTATGTTGTTATGTTGATTGATAGTTTAAAAGAGTTTGTGTGTTCCACATCTCATATTTATCCAAATTCAATTCAATTTGAAAATCAGTTCTAAAAAATCCTAGCATTTCCAAATCCAAAATTAAAATCAAAACTTGTCCAAATCTATCAAAGTTTGATCAATCAAAATCATCCTATCAAACTATCAAAATTTCAATCCAAGTCTTATATCTTGAGTACCCATATTCAAGTATAAGCCTATCAAATCTCAATCAAAGTCTTATCTTTTGAATATTCACTTTATTCAAAGCTAAGCAACATCCAAATTAGTCTGAAAAGACTCTAAACTTAGTCTTATCCTATCAATCAAAACCTTATATTTTGGACATTCACTTTGTCTAAATTTAAGACTCCATTTTATCAATCAAAACCTTATGTTTTGGGACATTCACTTTGTCCAAATTTAATCCTATCCTATCAATCAAATCCTTATCTTTTAAGCATTCACTTTGTCCAAATTTAAGTCTATCATATCAAAAAAATCCTTATCTTTTGGATATTCACTTTTTCCAAATTTAATCATATCCATCCTATCAATTAAAACCTTATCTTTTGGACATTCACTTTGTCCAAATTTAATCTTATCAAATCCCAATCAAAAGCCTTATCTTTTAGACATTCACTTTGTCCAAATTTAATCATATCAATCCTACCAAATCCAAGTCTTATACTTTCGAATATTCACTTTATCTAAGTTTAAGCAAATCAATCAAATCTGAATTCATATCAGAGCAATATTTCTAAATCAGATTCATCAATATCACAAACCACCTTTTTACTTTCAGTTTTTACCTTTAGTACAATGGTGAGCTCACGCAACACATCAAATGAGGCTTTATTAGAAAACATTCATAGGATGTCAAAACAAATCTCCCATATGGATTCCTAAGTCAATGAAAAATCAAGACAACAACCAATCATAATCTCTAATAAAGAAACTACTCCACGTGAAGTCAAATGAAGATAATTCACACCTCTCGAGAGAAATTCTTTCTAGTGTATTCCACCAAATAGCACCTGCTAAAATGATCACCTATCCAATCTACAAGACCCTTCAAGAAGGGAAACCAAAACCTACATGGTATAAAGAATCATAATATTGTGAATACCATAGCATCAATAGTCATTCTATGGATCATTGTTCAAATATTTGCCATTACATCCAAGATTTACTTGATAGTGGAGACATTGAAATCGAAGACACTTCTAATACAACCACGCCAAATGAAGAATTGTAAGTATTCCAAAACCCTTTCCACATCATGATACCAATGAAAAATATAAAGATAAGGGTCAATCATAAACAATGTTGAGATTTATTTTATCCTTTCATTGTTAGATCCTACACTTAACACCATGGCTACCATCAAAACCAACACCCCTATCCTTTTTGTAGAAACACTACAAAACATAGGTTTGGAAACCATCTATAACACCTCAAATGTCCAATCCTAATTCTATGGTTATTTCACAATATCCATCCAATGCAAAGTCTTTGTTTGTTTCTCATGACATTATCAAACAGTCAAAGAAGGAATCTATGCAAATCCCTCTCATGGATATGACCAAAACAACACCTACATTTCAATACATCCTTACACATGCACTCCATAATGTGTGTGTTCCTAAGGGTATCAATACACAACCATTTCAAGATTTAATTGTGAATCTTTCATCAAACAATCATTCAATCATATCCTCGTGACCTTTTGAAATCCAACATCATAAACATTAATTCATTATGCATTGAAGCATTCATCACTAATCATAAAATCAAAAAAGTGCTTATAAACAATAGAGAAGCATTAGATATTTGTTCAAAAATCATTAAGATTCCTTGAAGGCCCGTCTCTAAAAATCAATTATTCACTCCCCACATCATTTCATTCATAGCTTAGGATAGCATTAACACGATACCATTTTCAAACCCCAACCATCTATATCTTCTACTCTATCAACATCTTCTACTCCACCTACATGGGTTATTATTGAAAAGGTATAAGAGAGTATGAACTCCAAAAGATAAATACACATTACCTTTCTCCACACATAGCCTCTTTGATGATCTAGTTGATACAAACCTACTCTTTGAAAACATTTTCATCCACACCATTGACTTGTACCTTGTCTTCCTAAATCTCGTATAACAGGACCATTTAAATCACATAAACATGGACCTCTTCCACAATGATGATTCCATTGAAAAACCTAATCTGTGAAAAAAAAAGAGAGAAATATATGACATGTCAAACCCCTCATCACATCCCTATTTGAACATCAAAATCTTAGAAGCAAAAACTTCTTATTCACAAATATTATCCACACTTTGGGGTTGGGAGGCCACTTGTATAAAACTATTTTACTTGTTTCATTCATTAGCAAATATATCTATCATTTCATTATCATATCTTCATAATCTTAACCTATAAGATGTAGTTTAATCTTGTTCTTATGGGGATTGTGTATCTCATCCCTGTTCTTGATTCTTCCATTCTATATGTTTTACATACATTCTTTTCTATAAGTTTACAGTTGTTAAATCCTTCTTTTGTAGAATCCCTCTGCTCAATAAGTACCCATATCTTTTGTTTTTACCCATATTATTCTAAGGTGTTTATCCCTTTCATCCTACTAGTCATGCATGGGGCTGAGATTTGGGGGAAAACCTTCTTTCCAAAACAAGCACAATATACAAACAAGGAAAAATTAATCAAAAATAATAATAAAAAATCAAAATCACTACACCTTTCATCCTTCAAAGTCTTTGGTGTTGAGCCCACACTTCCTACTGTTAGTGTGAGACTCAGAAATGAGAACTATACCCTTAATTTCCTACATTTTGTCTTCGGTGTTGAACATTTACCTCTTACTAGTTGTATGGGGAAAAATTTAGGGGTCATTTCAAAATAAATTAAGCAAAATAAATCCTTTAGAAAATTGAATCAAAATTTCTTAGTCATCAAAATCCAAATAATCCATTTAGTTTCTCATGTTAAGAGAGAAAACCATTCCTTACACCAGATCTTTCCATGCAATTGGCCATGTGTGGTCTAGATCTAGTTACGAACTATAAAGTGAAATCATCTTGGAATCAATCGAAAATCTTAATTGGATATGAGTCACATTTTCCCAAGTTTACCATTGTTAACCTCATGTATTTTCATCCACCATCTTCATCTACACATCACTATCTCATTTTTATTGCGTCCTTCTTAGATCTCGGTGTTGAGCCCTTGCATCTTACTAGTTATGTGGAGTCAAGGGAGGAGTTAAACATCCTATCACTATATCATCTACATTCTACCAATGGAATGATATGTTTACAATTTTTTGAACATATGTTCAGATAGTGCACCCTTTACTGAGTAAAAATACAAAAAAAAATAGAATATCCAAAATCAAAGCATTCATAAAATTCAAATACCAAAAACATTTAGAAAAATCAAAATCCAAAAACATTCAAAAAATGTTTCAAAAATCTCAACAACTATCAAAATAACTCAAAATATCAAACTCTTAACTCCTATCACAGGTGATCATTCTAATTATCCTATGACTATCAAACAATCCTCTTACCCCTAGCATGTATCTTTACTTGGGGAAAATCAAATCAAACCCTTGCATGTATCCTCACTTGGGAAATCTCATCTCTCATGTTCTTCCTTACATGTATCCTTTCTTGGAGACACTAACCCATTCAATCTCATATCAATCTTCAATAGGATCCAACAAGAGTGTCACTTGACCCCACTCTTTAGTCTGATCCAATCCCCTTGCATGTATCCTTTCTTGGGGGCATTCAAATCTTATTAATCTTCACTATGGAACACATTAGGGGCATAATTAATTGTATTTATTTCAAGTTGTGTTGCATGGTTGTTGTTATTTACCAATTACAAGTATTTTTTTTACATCTTGGTTTTTCCATAGTCTTGGTGCTACATTTATTATGTATATTGGGTTTGTTTTAATTTTTATCTTTTTTTTTCTTTCTTGACCAATTACAAGTATTTTTGTTTACATCTTGGTTTATTCATAGCCATGGTGTATCAATTACTATGTATATTGGGTTTGTTTTACTTTTATTGCATTGTTTTATGTGTGTGTTTTTTACGCATAAATAGGTTTCTCATCATGGTTTTTCAATAATCATAGTTCTAACTCTATTGTGTAATAACAAATTAGTTTGTTTTAGAAATATAAATATCTGCATGGAAGCTCAAGTTATGAATAATGCTAGTCATATCGTCATTACATTCATTCATACATCTCATTCAAAAAAATCATATCATAATTCATTCATCACATACTTCTCAACATTAGTCTATCATATATTGTCTACCATCATCCACTCAACAATATTCCTTTCTAATTAACCCTTCGTCCAAAATCAACCCCATCATTCCTCTAATCACTTTGTTGAATCATAAGTATTATCCTTCTTCTTATCAATATGTTGTCTACCATTCTCCCGTTACCCATCCTCTTGAGGGGGCACTCATTCCTAGCATATTTAACCCGTTGGGGCATTCAAATTCTTCATTGGGGAAAATTACGTAGTCATGCCTCTTCTTTATCATTTATTCACCGATATGCACACATTTACTATCTTTAAAGTGTTATTACTTTATAATAACACTTTAAAGAGGGGAAAATGTAGACACCCTAAAATATCGCATTACGTATTCTAAACCTCTGAAATCACCCCATAATTACTTTACAGTACATTACAACCGTTTTCGATCACTTTGACCACTTTTTCTATATTCCACTATTTTATGACCTTTAACAACATTCTATGACATTATCTCACAAGTCCCCTAATCATTCATATCGCTCACACATGGTCTCAAATTATTAAATATTCGTATTATGGACCTTGTTCCATTCATATTCTATTCCTAGGATTAATTAATTAATCATATCATTTATTATTATTCATCCCCTTCCCCATTATTTAATTTTATTAGCTAATATTTAATATCAAAATCATTAAATAAATCCTACACACTATCCATTTTTATCTCACCCCCTTAACCAATTAATTAATATTAATTCACTAGTCAACATCTCAAGTTAACTAGGGAAAAAGGAGTTAATTAAAGATTAAAATCAATTAAATACATGTGCAAGAGGAAAAAATTAGAATAAAACAAACATGCATTTGAATTAACTAAAGAAATCTCATAAACCATGGCATTCCAAAAATAAGAAAGTCACTCCATCCTAAAATTCACGTCACTTTTTTGGGTGAATGAAAAAAAACGTGGAATTAATATTTCAATGCAAAAATATAAAAATATACAAAAGCATGTGCCACCTTTTCCAAGCTCAAAAATAACTCATCCATGCAAGCTCAAATCAATGGATCAACTCCTCAAATAGATTGAAAACTCAATTAATTTAACTTTAGATCAAACAAGCTAATTATACAAATCAAGGATTTGGGATTCTCTTCCCTCATCTATAAATCATCACTCATTCTTCTCTAATTATCATCTTTGGAAGCTTTGAAATTTGCATCGTTATTGTGTTGGATTATCATTCAATCTCACACATCATTATGTTTTCCAAATGATCATGAATCTACTATCAAATCAGTCATTCAATCACTTTTCTTGTAGCTAAAATTTACTTCCATTCAAAACACCTTTGGAGCATCCACAAAAAAATTATCAAGAGATTCAAAAATCTCGGTGCTTTATTTCAAGCTTTAATAATCTCATCGAGGTTGAGGGAGATAAGAAGGAAGAATTGGTTTACTTTTTTTTTTTTTTTGCTTCTTTCGTTATGTATTTTTCTTTGTATACTGATAACATGGACTATTTTAAGTGTATATATTTTACCCCTTTTTGAAAGGTCGGAATGATCGAGGAAGTAATGAATTTTTAAGAAGATAGAAGATGAATTCAATAAGGGTGATGCCCCCTTGAGGGGTAACACAGAGGTAACAAGATGGATGACCACTAAAAATAGGATAACAAGTTACTATATTAGATGAAATTTGATGAGAATGTGATAGTATTTAGTTAACTATATGGTTGGGAAGCTTGCCTGCATTGAGCAATGATTGATTTATTTAGGAATGGATAAGTGGATAGATTTAAATTCCCTAGGAAATTTATATGTAAGGGATACAATTTGGTTTTTTTATGGCCCTAGGTGTTCCCGAATCAATGATATATGAGAGGGGGAAGTCATAATTTTTGTATTGATTGGTGGATTTTTAAATCTACAAGCTTTGATGTGCCTTAGGCAATAATGTATGTGAGGGGAAGATGCAAAGTTTGAAAAAATTGATTAATTGAAGTATCGATTGATGTTCCATATGATGGATGTAAATCGATTGTTATATTACATGATCTGAAGAATGATTTTGATAGCTAACTAAATTTGGAGAGTGATGGATAGGTTTGAAATGATGTTGTTTATATTTTTAACAATTTATGGGGTATTTCTAGATGAATGTGTGTTTAGTAGATAAAGGATAAGATGTGATTTTTTAATTAGGGATAAAGTGTTGAAGGATAATTAGAATAGTTGGATAGCATAGAGATGAGAATTTGAAAAATTGGATGGGTAGATGAGGATATGGTCATAGATCTGATTAATGAAGAAGATTATCCCTATGAATTTAATTTTTGTATGTGGTGATTAGATTAGAGTGATCGATATATAGATAGAAGATTGATAGATTGATTGATGACCCCAGGAAAAAATGAATATGACGGAGAAATATTGATAAAGTTATAACCCTATTTGTGCCTAGTCAATTATATGAAAGGGGGAGTCATAAAATGTGGATGGATTGATTGAATTGATAGAATATTCAATATAAATTTTGAATAATTGATTTAAATTGGTGTTGATAAAATTAATCGTTATTAAAATGATATAAGCATGATTCAAGAGTTAACCATCTTTGTTTGAGGTTGGTGTGATGAAGATTGATTTAAATATTGATGATTAAGGGATATAAATAATGAGAGGTGATAGGCTGATCATATTCTCCTCTTAGGTGGTGAGGAGGGAGAGAAGGTTAGTGATGGGTAGTTATGATGGATATGTACTTAGATTGGATGAAATATTTTTGATAGAGAGATATGGTTAGCTTAGATGATAGAGAGATATTTTGAGCACCAATAGGTTGGTTGTTAGATTTTTGATTAATTGGTTGGTTGATAATTGATGGTGAGAGATAATGGGATAGGATGATGATGAGTGGAGGAAATTTTAGTACTATGTTGCATAAATTTCCCATTATTTTCGTCATTAAAAACCTTATTATTACGGCATATAGAAGGATCCACCATGATATGGAGAAACCATGATGACATAATCGTTATATGCCCCAAACTGAATTTCAAATGAAAATATGCACAACCATCCTCATAAATGTTCAACCCAAGAAAAGAAATGTGTGAATATCATAATTTTTATGATGGATGGTTTTAAATATGATTGATGATGAACATACTACAAGAGTTGGACTAAAATAGGAGTGTGACTAAGGTCTAAATGACACTTGGAAACATACTAGCTCTATGTCTTATCGAGATCTAGTGTGTGTGATTATGATGGTTAATCACCACTTGAAGTAAAAACTTGAAGGGAAGTATAAGAAGATAAACTACTTAATGTGTAATAATGATTTATTATATTAGGTGAATGGAGGGTGGGTGGAAGGAAAAGTGAGTCCATGCATTTTTCACTGCCATAAGGCATCCATAGCCCCAAAAAGGTGTATCGATTCTTGTCACAACATTAATCTCTTTCGCTTGTCGGGTATCCATAGACTCAATAAAGATAATGGAAAAACCCTAAGAGAGATTCATGATATATATTTTTATTGGTATTTCTCATTTTGATTTATGATTTTATTTTAGTTTTTATTTTTGTTGTTTTTCTTTGTTCATGTGAAAATATATTCCATTCGCCTAATCACTCTCAAGAGAATAAGAATCACTAGTGGATTAATGGGGAAGTGGAAGTGGGTGTCAAGATGACACTTACTAGCATCAATATATATTCCCAAGGATCTTCAAAACTAGTTGATTAATTGTGTTAAAGTGCTTGGATCTCAATGAGGATAATCATGCTTGAATTTTCTAGGTAATGAAAAACCAAGGTCACATAGCTACATTAAAGACTTTAAAATTACAATGTGTGTTAACAAGTTGATCAAGTTCTCACCAAAAGAGTGAATCAAAACATAAATGGATTGGAATGGAATATGGATGGATTTTATGATAAGGATGGGTGATGTGAAAATAAATAAGGGTGAATGGAAGAAGGATGAATGTGAAGGAAATAATTTCTGTCTACATGTGATGAATTATTGCAAGTTTTTGAAATATATTATTTTTTTGGTTTTTTGAAAGATGTTTTACTATTTTGGATTTTTTAGGTTTGATTTTTGGTGTTGGCATTTGATTTTTGACTTTTGTAAGTGGGTTTATTTTGACTAGGTGGTGTTGATTGTTTGTGTTGTTTGATTTGTATATTTTTTTATTAAGCGGGAGAAAAGGTTTAGCTTCCTATTTAAGGTAAGATTTTACATCCAGGTTGATGTTAAATCCTGTGATTGAGTATCATAATGGGATATCCTTGTTGAATCCCATGATGTTGGTGATAGTTTTGTTGTTATGAAATAAGGATGATTTTTATTCAATTAGCCTCATTTGAAGGGGTCAAGGAATTGATGATGCAACTGGGTGATTGGGATGATAGTATAGATAAAAGGATTAGTGGAAATAAGGGAATGAGTAGATTTTAGTTTGATGTGGGAGAGATGTCTTCACCGATAGGTTTGTAGCCTTTTTCATAACGACTAGGGTTGTGATGAAGATAAATAGGTTCTCAAATACCTTGTTCATGGATGTTTAGGCCTTTGCCTTGATGATTCGTGATAATGAACATATTGTTAGTGATAAAATATGCATTGGATGGGGGTGATGATGTAAGGTGGTCATCTTGACACTTTGAGATCTTAAAGATATTTTGGTTTCCTTATCCGCTAGGGAGACCTACCTTGATGAAGGTGGAGGTGCTACATTTATCATGTATTTTGATAGGTAAGGGACAGTTGTATGTGGAATGGGGTTTGGATTGTGGAAAACACTTGGGGAGAGTATTGTGATGCATCCCAAGCGGTAGATAAAGTTATAAAAGGAAAATACTCCCTTGATTAATGATGTTT
The DNA here is from genome assembly GCA_018340775.1 of Taxus wallichiana var. yunnanensis. Lineage (NCBI taxonomy): Eukaryota > Viridiplantae > Streptophyta > Pinopsida > Cupressales > Taxaceae > Taxus > Taxus wallichiana. The sequence goes on from CM031241.1 coordinate 140,924,858, forward strand.
TCGACATAAAATTTTAATTGTATGCATCAATTGGTCAAATGTTCGTTGTTGTGAAGGAAATAGTAGTAGTGTTTTTCTTAATACCAAAATTGTTTTGGCATGTTCTCATCACGTAGTTTTATTGGTGGATGAATGACTGTGTTTATAATTTTCAATAAATGGAAGATGTTGGTCAAGGTTTCACCTAAGGGGTGAGTGTCTTCACTTAGTTATATGTGTTGATTTCCCTTGAGAAGAGCATTGTGATGTATATGGTTTAGTTTATGTAGCATAGGGTACAAATTGGTTGATGTGTGTGGCTTAGGATCTAGATTGGATTGGTGTGGCATGTGGGGTGGATTAGATTGGTTAGGATTAGGTGTCAAAGTGGATTGGTGTGGTCTAGGGACTGGATTATATTGGTTAGGCTCAAGGGTCGGCTTGTATTGGTTAGGTTCAAGGATGAATTAAATTGGTTTGTATTAGGAGTTGAATTAGAGTGATGTGGAATATGTGTTGGATCGGACTAGATATGTGTATGGCTCAAATTATATTGGTGTGGAATAGGGGATGGATTTTATTTTTGATTAGGTGATTGTGGATTGCTATGGATTTTAAATGATGGAAGCATATACATAAAATTATGCACTTGGGTAAATTTATACGTCCTAAAAGCATGCTAGTATATACATTATTCCTAAGCAAGAAAAGCGTTAATTGACAACTCCCCTTAGCATGTTTATTTGTCATTTGTAATTTTATTTACTTCATACATCTATTACTCTTGCCAACATTTGACTATTTTATCTTTCTATGGCTTCAAACAATAACGACTAGTTCAAACGGTATTGCCATGTGCTCATGTCCTCTGGGTGCTCTTGCCCCTATTTAACTTTTTCTACCCCTTTAACTTAGTAATTGATTTTATTACCTTGGTCGTCGTCCTTTTAGTTGTAAATTATGAAATTCAAACAAGGGAATCATATAAATACATAGTTATGTTTTCAAAATGAAGGACCAATCACTAAACATTACTATTACCACCTAAGCTTGCATTCAAAAGGAACCAAAATCACTTCAAATCATCCATCTAACATCCATTCAAGGGACAAGGGATGCATACTTTGTATACATAGCATCATAAGTAGAGGTTTATTCTATTCCATCCACATATTTTGCATCATTGAGAAAGTCTAGCCCGTCATCTACCGTATCTTGCACAAGGGCATCCTAGAGCACAATTTCTACACACACTCACAAGAACTACATGGATTATGAGATGTAGTGCAGCACTTGGTCGTAAGTTCACTCTTCGAGTGACCACCAAGGTCAGTCTAACTCCCCATTTTCATTTTCCTTTTTAGGTTTGATGTGGTTTGTGGGCTTGTACATGTGAACTTCTCTTTTGTATGTTACAAGTATCATTGGCAATCATAGTTTGAATATCATGTGATCAATAGAGAACAATGAAAAACCCTAGCAACATAAAACAAATTAGATTCCGAGATCCTACATAGTCACATGAACCCAATTCTAGTCTCTACCACCCAGTGTATTTTTCCTCTCGTGGTTCTGTGTCCATCATTATTTGTAGACTCGATATTTTACAGTGACTAGTGATGACCATGTTTGTAGTCTATTCAAATTTTTCATCTACCTAAATCACTTCTAGATTTCTCAAATATTAGCTAAGTCCTCTTACCTCTTCATCTTGCTTAGGGTTTTATATTTTACATGCTTTATTGCTTGTGTCTTTATTGTATCTTAGCATTTGAATATCATACATTATAGTAGTTACTCTAAAATAATATTTAATTATATTTATATTAAATCATTTAATTCACACGAGTAATGCCCCAGACATGTGCCATTGTGGAATTCTTCTAATATCTTACTTACTGCTCGGTTTGGCGCAATGATGCAAAAGAACACCATTCAAATCTTTTCGAAAAGAATATTATCGACTGAGACATATGGAATAGATTGGAGATGAAAAATATGTCTTTGGAATTTGTCCATATTTGAAGGATATGCCCCTGAGAGGAGGAAATTTTCATTTTTGTTAACCAATCAGCTTGACCATCACCTTCATCGGCATTAAAGAGTGTAGTATCTTCCATGTCCTTGATCTATAATTCTGCGACCAACTCGCGACATAATCCTTTACCTCTAACAAGTTTAGTTACTTTAATGTGCACGTCATACTCCATTACTTTCATGATCCACCCAACATGTTTCTTGTTCATCTCTTTGTTTAGCAAAAACTCCTTAATGCTAGGATGAGAGACCATCAGGTGAATTTTGTTGTTGGACAACATGTGCCTAAACTTTTTCAAGGCTCGAATGACTACAAAGACCTATTTCTCAATGAAGGAATATTTGATCTCATATTCCTTGAGGGATTGACTGAAGAAGGAAATTGGTTGTTCCATCAAATTGTCATTTTGTTGGGTGAGAATACCCGAAATACTTTCCTGACTGCGAAAAGCATAGAGAATGAAATATTTGTCAAACAGGGTTTACCAGTGTGGGAGCTTGAGAAATGGCCATTTTAATAGCTATGAAGATCTCCCTTCCTTCGTCCATGAGAATGGAATATTCTTTTTCAGCATGGTGGTTAGCGGTTTAGCCAACGTTGCAAATTGAGGAATAAATCTCCGCACAAAATTTATGGTTCCTAGAAAACTCTAGAGACCTTTCTTGTGACTTGGAAGAGATAAGGACATAATTGAATGAATTTTGGCTAGATCAATAGACAGTCCTTCCATGGAAACAACATGTCCCAACAATTTTCCTTCTTGAACTACAAAAATGCACTTCTTAGGATTAAGGGAAACTCCAAATTCTCTACATCTTCAAAAAAATTCCTTAGATGTGTGATATGATCTTTGGCATGCTTGGAATATATAGTTATATCATCAAGGTAAACCAAGATGATATCATTGATTAGTCCCTTAAATGCCATGTCCATGGCTCTTTGAAAGGTAGCCCCGCATTGGATAATCCAAATGGAATTTTGTTGTAAGCATAAGTGCCCCACTTAGTAGTGAAAGTTGTTTTGAATTGATCAGATTCTTAGACCAGGATCTGATTGTATCCCAAATATCCATCAAGAAAGGAAAACCTTTGAGCCCCTGCCATTGTTTGAAGGATTTGTTCCATTGATGGAAGAGGGTAGTGGTCTTTTAGCGAGGCCCGATTCAAATCCCTAAAGTCTACGCACAGTCGAATCTCTCTGTTCTTCTTCCTTACATGCACTAGATTGGCTACCCATGAGGAATGCTTGATGGGAAAAATAATGCAAGCCTCAATGAGCTTTGTTAGCTCCTTCCTCATTAATGGCTCAATTTTAGGGTTAATTGGCCTCTATTTTTGATGAACTGGCTTGGAGTTTGGATCCATCTCGATGGTGTGTTGAGCTAGACTTGGATCAAAACATACTTTTCCAAGCTTTAGAAGCTTTTCACTTACTACCTCGACTTCTTCAAAATATTCCTCTTTGATTACCATGTTGGTACCTTGCCATTTGACCTAGTCATCTATATTGAAGATGGATTCAAGAGTAACTAGGCCTTTTGGAAGTTTATTTCCTTTCAACTAGTATAATTTGATCATCGTAGGAGTTTTGTAGTTTATCTTGGTGTTTGGCAGCAAAATCTGCTTCTTGTTATAGGAAAAGGACAATCTGTTGGTCACTATCGAACACCTACTAGCTACTTACATTATCCGGTATTGTGGGATGGACCACCATTTTGACCATCTGTTGCCCTTCTTTCATAATGTCCGTAGGTATATCATATTGTGAGCCAATGGTAGCTAGCCTATTAGCATCTTGATTTTATTTTCTAGGAACTGCATGAATTCTGAAAGCTTCAAAATCTTCTATCAAGTCCCAAACTTGATTCTTATATGATCTCAATAGATCATTTTTGATGTGTTTCGGGTTGTTACCTGATGCACAACCAATTCATTATCACCAAAGACTCGTCAAGGCTTTAATTCCTCTCTTTTGAGCCAGTTGAATTCCTTGTATGAGGGCCTCATATTTAGAAACATTATTAGTACAACTAAACTGCAACCGAAAGGATGAGAAATATTTATTTCCTTCTAGAGAAATCAACATAACTCCTGCACCTGGATCCATTTCTACTCCTTAAACCATCAAAGAATATTTTCCATAGTCCCTCACAACTACCGATGTTTTGACCAACTGAGGTATGATTGTACCTTCTTTGTGTATGCAGTATGTACCTAATCCAGTCTCTTCTAAAAACAACAAACTAGATTCTTCATTTGCCAATAAATCAACATAGGGATCATATTGATGATTGATACTTACCTCATCAAGCACTTGTATCAAGAACTTCCTCTGTAAGAGTAGTTGGCTCATGATCTGCATCTTCCTTTTATGGGTCATAAATGGCATAATTCCCATTTATGGGTTTAGCAGTGTAAGGCTCCACATGATTGTGAAAAATAGGTTCTCTCTTATAGTCACCTTCATCCCGTACTGAGTTCTAAGGATCATATGCGACCAGTCTAATGACAAATAACCACCCATCTTGGTAGTGAAATCATGTGACAAGAAAATGGAAAAGAGGGGAGGGAGATCAATAACATATATGTCTTGTGTGAATGCCAAGCTAGGACATGCATGGATAGTAAGTTGAAGCCCCTTAATGACTCCAATAGTTTGGATTGTAGTACCGTCTAACTGGACAACTCCTTTTGAGATTGGAGTATATGGGATTCCCAACACATCTGTAATTTTCTTGGGCATCACGGAACTACTGGCTCCAGAATCGATCATACAATTATGCACCAAATGATCGTCGATAATTAGAGAGATATAGAATGGTGGTGGTTTGTTGGCCTTAGAAATCAATTTTTTTCTAGTTGACACAGTTGGTTTCTATTCTACTTCATGACCTGATGATCTATCGGTAGTACCAAAACTATTCAAAGCCTCTCGTAGCAAGTTCCTCTGAGAAGGAATTGAGAGTGCATCCCACATCGTGACGCTCAAATTGGTCTTCTTCATTTTCTCCACAATGTTGAATGGAATTTCCCCAACTTTTCTAATACCTTTTTGGGCATTAGAGTCTTCCTTTGGGAAATTCCTATTGGGCACTGTGATACTTGAAGTTCCATCTTTCTTTGTAGACTGATCCGTGGATACTTCTAGTGATTTCTTTCATGTACCCTTATCAGCTGATATTTGTGCTTGAGGCTATGAAGTAGATGCCTGATCAGTTTTGGAAGGTTGAGGATCTATTTCCCTCTTCTTGGAACATGTGTTTGTTGCTACAGTAGAGGCGTTAGTATTCAAACCACAAAAATGTCTATTTGCCAATTTAGTAGTGTAGTTTCATCAGAAGGTTGGTCTTGGCTCTCTTGGGTGGATGGTCCAACTGATGACTCAGGTGGGGCAGATATGCTTTGGACCATAAGGGCCTGACTCAAAACTCCATTTGGGAAAATATTCTGTTGTGAGGATGAGAACAAGGATAGCACCATTCATAATCTTGAATGAGGTTATTCTGGACTAGTACTATGGCTTTGGATGAATCAGGCGGTAGAAGGGTTCCAGAAGTTTAAAGGCTTCACACTTGTAGCTTGGCTAGTGACCTAGTTCTGGGCCTGATTATTTCCTTGAAAAGGAGGATGACTTGCCGGATATTGGGATTGGAACGGGTGAGCATATTGGGACTGCTGCCTTTTAATTGCTACAAGATCATTTCCAAAGGTCTGCAGCAATAGCGATTTGACTTCAAATAGATCATTTGAAGAGGCAGGGGTAGATTGAGTTGGTTGATTAGAGGCTACTGGAATAGGAGAAATGATAGGCTTATTATTCGTAAGATCCAAAGAAAATGGCATTAGCGGTCGAGGAGCTATCTTTCCATCCTGAATTAAGGAATTTTCTACTCTTATGGCTATGTCGTAGGCATCAAGTAATGTAGCCCCTCCCATGGATTAGATCATAACTGCTACATCACTATTCAAAGCTCGCAAATAGTACAAGAATGCATTATTTGGAGAATGTTTGATGAGTGTTGGAATCCTATTCTAAGTTCTGTGAAATCGAGAAGTTGAAATCACTCATGTACTCTTAGGGAGCTCTCTTTATGGTAGTGAGTTGTTCCACAAGTGATAGGTGATCACTCTTGTCTTCAAACTATTTACAAAGATTTTCTCCTAACTCATCCCAAGTGGTTATAGTGCCAACACTTAATCCTCGAAACCATTGAAGTGTTTTCCCCTTGAAAGAGGTAGCAAGAAGTCTAACCGCAATGTTTTCTTCTATGATATTATGTACAGTGAAAATGTTGGCTACATCAAGAATGTGTTCTACTGGAGTAACATGAGTTTCCCCTGTGTAAAAGGGTAAAATTTTGAGTGTTGCAATAGGTATAGGGTCACGTTGAACCAACGGGTATAGGGTCGTGTTGAACCAACGGAGAGGACTGCTTTCATTGAAAGGGGGAAAAGCTTGGTTTTGTGCCATAACAACAAAAGAATGATTGTTCCTTGGTGGAGGAAACCTTCCGTATGGAGGAGTTGAATGACCCCTATGAGATAAAGCTATAGCTAGTGAAGTTGAAACACCTCTTCTTCTTCTCTTTGGAGGAGACAAGGAAAGTTTGATGTGTTGATAACTTCCTTATTTTGAAGAAGCTCTTGTCTGAATTATTCACATAAGTTAACACACTGAGATTTGGAATCTAGAGATATAGAGTCGCCAGGTACTTTGACTTGTGTAAGTGAGAAGAGAAGTACCAAATCATCCCATCGGCATGCCAAAAATATTATCGCCAAATCACTACACCCTCTCGAATGGCTAGGCCGTGAACAGTACATTCGGTATGATTGGGACACATGGGATCAACTCTCATGCTTTGTGGGACTTGGTCTCAAGGTGAACCTCCGGAGAAGGCCAGGCTTCCTCTTCCTAAACTAAGTGTTGTACTACTCCTAGTAAAATAAAATGGTTATCTAGTCCTATTCTAACATTGTCATGGGTTTTAGGGAAAGAGGTTTGCAAGAAGGAAATTATACTAGGTATGGTGATGCACCAAATAAAGGGGGTGTTTTTAACCTCAGGAAGGGTTAATGTGAGTAGGATGCATGCACCATTAGTCACCTTCACCTATTGCAACTTTGAGAGGGTAGATAATACCACAAACCAAGAAGTAAGTGTTCCTTTGTTAAACTTGAAACATACACAATAGAGCGATCAAATGTGATTGAACACACAATCAATTCATCATGAGGATAAAACACATGCACATGTCAAACATTCATTTCACTGATTATGGCTAACAATAATATAACTTTTAACAAAAGGAAAATAATCTTTCCACAACTGACACAAAAGATGGTTATATCATCTGTCCCATAACACGAAATAAGATAATCTGAAATAAAGGTAAGCTAATCATTCACACTAAGGAATTATGCATTCACAAAGCATATACTGATCAACCATTCAACACAATAAATCAGGTTCTTCAAGGCAAGATATCACTCTGAATATAATTAAAAGGTTTTAAAATCTCTAAAGCACTCTTCCAAGCTTGAAGAGAAACTTCACCAAAATGATCTATCTATATATCTCCCCATAAGACTCCATGCATTTAACTATTTATAAGTTCTTTAGGCTGAGCCATTACAATTGGGCCTTCAACTAACATTTTACTAAAAATAGAAATGTCATTAATTCAAGGGAACATGCTCCCATAAAAATAGCAAGTTTGTTGCAAGGGTTTGACTTAGTCAACCTGCAACTTTGACCAATCAAATCTTGGACCTGCCCTTTCATGGCTTCTCAGCTTTGGCTTGGTTTTGCAACACCTTCTCCTTCTACAAGTTTCTATTGTGCTTCCTCCCATGCAACCATCGATGTTTGTATTTGAGGAAACGCTTGATGATCCCCTGAATTTCTTCGTCTCTTGTTCCACATGCATAGTGATTTACTACATTTGTTGTCTTGATTTCCCTTGTGATCTTGGCTAGAAATTTTCAAGACGACCTTTATGCATAACTTTGTTTCCTTATCCCAATGTTCCACCGCTAATTCTGGTGAAATTGTTGTGTAGTCTTCAATGTTGGGGAGTTTGAGAAAATCTTCAAAGAAATCTGGATCCAAGTGGATTACAACCTTGCCATCAACATCCTTAACTGTCCTGGATTCTTCATCGAAGTGGGCTGTTGCGGCTAAGAAAAACTCTGGGAAATGCATGGATGAAGGAAAACTAGCAGTAAGAACAAGCCCACTATCATATATGGCTTGCATCCATGGTTTCTTATTTGGGGCCTTCACCCTTGCCCAGAAGTCTGGAAAATCAATCTTCCCGAGATCAGTGTCTCCTATACTCCCCAAGTCGGAAGACAAACAAGAGTGAGGAGCAACTCCAAGGAACGAATATTTCATCTTTTCCTTGCCTTTGGATGTAGAAGTAGACATCAAGTTTTGAATTTTGGAACTTGATGAATTTTTGAATTCTGAAATGCTAAAGTTGAAAGTACCAAAGAAGAGAAGTCTAAAAACACAAAAAGCTTCACCTCGAAAACCCGAAGGGAAACTTCCAAAACAAAGAAGTCTGAAAACCCAAAAGCTTCAACCTCAAAACGGAGACTTTCGAAAGTCGAAAAGTAGATTTTCGAAGTCCAAATGACATGTTCAAAACTCCGAAAAATAGATCTCAAAAAACCCAAAAATTGAAGTTCGAAATGGGGATAGACATGATTTCCAAAAGCGAGAAATTCCAAACAGTTAAATCCTCGAACCCCAAAAAGTAGATCTTCTGAACTCGAAAAAATGAGAAGTGTCAAAAGAGTAGATTTTGAATGCTTAGGAAAATGAGGATTGTGATGAGATCCTTCCTGAATGCCTATAGAAAATTAGATCATGGAACCATTAGGATCAAAAACACAGTCAAAGGAAACATGGTGGGCAATGAGATCTTCATCTTCCAAGGCATACAAAGGAGGACAAAAGAAAAATGAACAAGGAGGAAACAAAACAAAAGATCTTAAACTAAAAAGAAAATAACCAAAATAAAATACCTCGAAAATGACATCAAAAAGTACAAGATACAGTAAAAACCTAGATCGTCAGAGAAAAATGTCAGATGAAAATGACAGGTAGAACATGAGTTTAAATAGGAAAAACTAGACATTAATGGCCAAATTTTGATCCATACGAAGTAGGTAAGAAATTAAATTAGTGAAGAACTCGAAACTCTCAAACTGAAAAGTCTCGAAATTTTGAAATTTCTGAATTTTGGGGTTTCGAACTCCAAAGATCAAGACTTGAAAATAGTGAAATGGTGATGGAAGAACTCCAAAACTTGAAAGCCCGAAAGTTTGAAATTCAAACTTTCACACTTTGGAAGTCCAAAAGTAATTTTTCCAAAAGATACGACCTAGAGTTTTGAAACCCAAACGCGAGAGGTTCCGAAAGTTTGAAATTTTGAAATTTCGAGGTTTTAGACTTTGAAACTCTGAAGGGTATTTTCTAAAAAATGTGACTTAGAATTTCGAAACCCGAAATCTTGAAAGTATGAAATTTTGGAATTTTGGGGTTTTGGACTTTGAAACTCTGGGTCCGAAAATTGGCTATTTATCAAAAGAAAACTCCGAACTCCGAAAACCTAAAAGTCCAAAATTTTGGGGTTTTAGACTTTAAAACTTGAAAAACACAATTTCAATTCCATGCCAATAAAACTCCAAAAGGGAAAATCCCAAAGTCCAAAGTCTGAATTTTCAGATTTTCGGGACTTGAAGAATTTCCAAGTTGTAGAAAACTTCCGTGTGAAGATTTTCAAAAAAATTATCTGATTGATCTCAATGTCTGTTTCTCAAGGTAAATTAAAATGGTAATAGTTACATCTAGTTTTTCTAGCTTATTATACTTACATTTTACACTTTGTTGTCCATTCTAGACAGTTATTAATATGTCATTATATTTATATATCTACACATACTCGTTCAGTTGGTCTTTTGAGGTGAATGCGGATCTCTAATAGGTTCTTACACACCGCAATTATGTTTGGCATTGTACCTTCTATCAATCCCACCAAGACTCCCAGTGGCATCTATTTGTTATATCATATACTACATAGGTTTTATTGCTACATTTTTCACTACTTTTCATAAGAATTAATTTATTTTTATCTAATTTATACATACTCGTGACATACTACTTATCTTTATAACATGATAATAGATGATTCATGTGTAACATTTGCTTTATAGGACTATATACCACCATGGTTTTTGGTACATTTTTTATTATTCTTTTCCATTGTATGTTATTGTTTTGCGAGGCTATGCCTTGTGTCTTATGTGATCACTTTGTATGTTTTTGGTTACTTTGACCCCGATTATCTGGTGACATTGTGAGTGATGTTCCATGTATGAAACCCAATTTTTGTGGTCTATCTTATATGCACACTTGCTTGATTATATTTTTTTCTAGTATACGCTTTACTTCCACTAACACATAGTTCTATCCTAATTTGATTGCATGTGCCTTAGTTTCTACCATGTAAATCCCCTATAGGAATCCACTTCGATCAGCATCTAGTCCTCTCTTTTGGGATGCATTCACTTACCACCATCGCATGTACCCCAAATGAGGGGGCATACATTGGGTGAAAAAATCACCCATATAGCAATACTGAGATCTTTGGAACAACATGGTACATTACAAAAAACACATAAACACATTTATATACTAGATCAAAATCGACTTGGGTCAAAATCACAAAGTAGATGCTAACGCCCATAATCGACACAAGAACTCCTAGGGGCTTATGTCCTCCCTAGCGCTAATGTCATAGGGTCATATACATCAATTTTTAGCACAACATGTTATAGAGTAGTTCTACATTTACAGAATGCAGACCTTGAGTTACATAATTCATTATATCTCCTACACTATGTTGCAATCAATACAATCGAACAATTCGGACCTAATCAAGAACTAATCATGCATAAAAGGAACAAACTAAGGATGTACCATCTGCGCGGTGGTGCTTATTGGGAAGATTCATGGAAGGAGAGTAAAACCAAATTTCTCTCCCCAACACTTGCTCTTTGGCATGAGATCACCCAAGAAACTCGCTCTTGGCATGAGATCACCCAAAAACTCGTACTTGGCAAGATATCACCTAAAAATATCACTCTTGGCATGAGATCCCCAAAACTTTCACCTTCAACATTCAAATCAACAATCTACAAGCAATAGTACAAATTTCTACCTTTTACTCTTTTACATATCAGGTGCACACTTTCCTTTTTACACACTTTTACATACTTATGCATTCTTTACACAAATTTTTTATATACACGACTTTGACTTCCTTTTCAATCTTATTTTATAGCTCTATCCTTAATACACAACAAGGATAATCCCACTTCAATTAACATAGGTTCTAGCGGTACATCTTTACGCATATGTTTCACCCCTAGGGTCACACTTCCCTTCTCCTACTCTCCAAGCCTCATTTTATAATCACTCCACGCTTCACTTGTGCACTCGGCATGTTATTCACTACAAAATCTATATTATTGAGTATTCACTCAACAACATAAAGTGGGGGTAAATGTAGACACAAAATCACACGCTTGGGTACATTTCTAGGTCCTAAAAGCATGCTAGTATATACATGATTCATAAGCAAGAAAACTTGTAATTGAAAACTCCCCTTAGCATGTTTCTTTTTCATTTGCAAATTTATTTGCTTCATACATTGTTACTCTTTCGACATTTGATTATTTTATCTTTTAATGGCTTTAGACGCTAGCACAGACACGCTTCAAATCATAGTGTCGGAACTCCTATCCTCATGGGTGATCCTTCCCCTCTTTATATTTTTCCTACCCCTTTTGGGCCCCTTTCACTTCTTAATTGCATTTTATTACCTTGGGTTGGCCTTTTAGTTGTCAATTATGAAATTCAAACAAGGTAATCATATAAATACATAGTTATGTTTTTAAAATGAAGGATCGAGCACTAAGCATCATTATTACCACCTAAGCTTGAATTCAAAAGGCACCAAAAACACTTCAAAGCATCCATCTAGCATCCATTCAAGGGACAAGGGATGCATACTCTGCATACACAACATAAGAAGGGGAATTTTATTCTATTCCATCCACACATTTTGCATCATTGAGAAAGTCTAGCCCACTATCTAGTGCATCTTGCACAAGGGCATCATCCTAGGGCACAATTTCTACACACTCACAAAAATACATGGATTCTAAGATGTAGTGCGGTGCTCGGTCATAATTTCACTCTTTGGGTGACCATTTGGGTCATTCGACTCCCCATTCTACATTTTCCTTTTTGGGTTTGATGCGGTTTGTTGGATTGTGCGAGATAAAATTCTCTTTTTACGAGTTATAGGTATCATTGGTGATCATAGTATGAATATTAGGTGATCAACGAGACCAAATACAAAACCACAACTACACAAAAGAAATCATATTCAGAGCTCATGCGCGGTCATAGGTGCCTAGTTCTAGTCTCTAGTGCTCATGCACCTTTGTCCTCCCATGGGCACCCATGTCTGATATTGTTTGTAGATTCTAGATTTTATAGTGACCAGTGATGACCCTATTTATAGTCTTTTCAATTGTTTCATCTACCCGGATCACTTCAGTTACATGCGGATATTAGTTAATTCCTCTTACCTCTTCATCTTTCTTAAGGTTTTATATTTTACATTTTTATTGATTGTGTCTTTACTGTATCTTAGCATTTGAATATCATACATTAAAGTACTTACTCTAAAATTAAGATGTAATCACATTTATATTAAATCACGAAAAAATAGTTTAGGTGACTCGAGGTATTTTAGGATTTATTAAATTTTATTAGGCTCAAGAGATTTATTAGGATTTTTTTCAATGAAATTGATTAAGTGATGAAGGTTGATATGTTGAAGGGTTGATGTGGGATGTGATGTATTCCAATTATTGGTTAAGCTGCTAGATTGGATCACATATGAAATTATTATGACTGTGAGGGGATTTTTGTCTTGATGTAGGGAAGTTGAGAATCGTGATGCTTTTTAGTTGTTTTGGGATTTGATATGGTTTATCCCAAAGGGTCACTATAAGAATGTGTATTTATGATGGATGGGTCCTTAAGGTGGATGATTTTAGATGATTTTGTGGGATCGAAGGAGGTGGGGAGCTTGGCCCCTAGATTTATGATCCTAAGAAGGATTTCATATTGTGTTGGGGAAGGATTTGGCTATTTTCGACATGGCTTGGTTTTATGAGTAATGACTCTTGGTCATGAGATTCTTGATTTCGATATCTTACCCACGTAGGCATATATCATTCTTGGTGGTATATTTCTGATATGGGGCATCCTACTCATATGATTACTTTGATTACATGATGTGTGCTTGGGGTAAATATCTCCCTTGAATTACTACTTCGATTATTTTAAGCGCAATGTTCTAAATCTACCAAAATAGAACCTTATTCAAATCTTGAGTAAAGATAGTAAAATGATAAATTAAAATTCTAGAAATAGTGTAAAGTTGAATTGAAATTGAGAGTATATACAATCATGATTAAATTTTCTACCTTGAATTGAGTACTTGAAATGTGTCTTTGTTTTTGTTCAACAAGTGACATTTTTACATTTTAAGTAGACCTTTTGTGTGTGTATTTCTTGCTTGGTCACATAGATTATATGTTTGCATTGTGTCCTATGTAACTTGAATGATTGTTATATGAATTATCCAAATGTTTTTTATTCATTATTCTATATGTTTATACACGAATGAAATGTATTCATTTTCTTATGTGTTTTCTTTATGATTCTCATATTTGAGACATTTGCTTCATGTGTGATTCTATATATGTCATGTTTTCTACTATGCTTAATCCCATTAGGTGTTTCATACATCATATGATGTCATTAGCTATATTATGTAACACTCCTTTTATTATTTTTCTACATTTATATGACTCATATTGTGTATTTATTAGGGATAAAGACCCATATTTCTGCCTTGTATTGATATATTTATTGTTTTTATAACAATTTGTGTACATCTAACCGACATAGGGAATATCATTATTGGTACTATATATTTCTTATATTTCTCCTAAACAAGGCATCTTACTCATGTGATTATTGATTAACTAAAATTTGTAATAAGGGTAGTTAATCCAACAAGGAACAACAATAAATAATGGTAAAGAAGTGACTCAAGCAACTAAGAAAATGGAAATGACAAACCCTAGAGTGCAAGAAGAGTTAGAATGAACTCGGTTGAATAGGGGAGACTATTGGATTGTGTCACAAAGGTCACTTTAGAGAAGCGGGAAGTGGGAAAAGCTGTGAAAAGGCCCCAAAAGGATTGATCGAGCAATATGAATAGACTGGAGTGCTGGAGGAGGTTTGGGGTGCTGTGGGCACCCTAGTCTATGCAAAAGTTTTTGAACTGAGATTCACATGTTCTAAAAGTGATCTCGAAACCTTTGTTAGCTCTTCTGCATCGGGTTTGTTACACTACACCAAATGTCGCCGATAATCCAAGAGGGGGAGAAAACTTTTGAAAGATCACAAGAAGTATCGAAACTCTAAAAAAAAAGAATACAAATGAATATGTTAGACTAACCTCAGCTTCCACAATGGTGGACTTACTAACTGAGTGTTGCACTACATTCCAAACCCAAATGTAGTTATAATGTGTGTGAATCACGTTCCCTAGGTTCCTTGTGCCAATCGCACTTTTTGAAGTAGCAAGCAAATAACTATATGTAAAAATGTAGTAGAATGGTGGATGAAATATAATATAATCACCTCCTATGCTTGTGTGATGTAGATGAACTAGCCTTATCCCTTGTGATAGAGCTAAGTGGATGCAAATGATCTCCAAATGCCTTTGATAGTAGTGACTAGTGTTTGGTTCCTCATTATGGTCTCATAACTTTATATTTATATGGTTCTCTTCATTTAATTTGGTAATTAACCCTGAAAATTTTGACCACCAAAAAGATAGAATGTTAAAATGGATAAAAATTTCCCAAAAAGTGGTGGGAAAGTGGAAAAAAGATTGGGGTGCCCCAACTAGGACCAAGGCTCTAGTTGGCGCACATGTATTAGCCTGGGCACCCCATTTAAAGTTAAAATGATGAGAAACAATAGAAACATCTTTGGCAAGTATATGCTTTGAAGGTCGGAAATGATGACGGAAAACAAACTAAAATGGCCAAAAGATGAGGTTTAATTAGTACTTTCTTCACTCAAAAACCATATGAATAGTAGTATAAGACTAGGACTAAATAATGCTCAAAGTGTGTGATTTGTTGACTACATTTGCCCCCATTTTATGTTGGTGAGTAGAATGCTCGGTAACATAAAGTAGATAGAGATGCATACCTGATGTCCATAAAGAATGTAGTAGAAAGTGTGTTGATTGACTAAGCAAAGCGTAGAGTGACAAAAATATGGAGCATGGATACTAAAGATGCATAAAGTGTAAAAAGTGATGAGAGTGAAGCTAGGAGGAAATGTATGTGTAGATGTTGCATAATGTTGTGTACCTACATGTAAGTGTGATGTGTGTGTTGTAGTGTGATACCAAAATGTGTTGTCATTGTTACCTCCATTGTTGTAGTTATTGTTGACTACTTGTTTCTCATACGGATGGACCTGCAAGGAGAAAACGATCAAGTAGTCAAATATACATGTATATATGTGTAAAAACGTAATGTAAAAGACCCATGTATGTATGTGTAAAATCATGTAAGTGTAAAATACACAAAATAAGAAATGGAACATGTGCACCTGATCCATGTCGAGAGAAAGGGTGAAGAAAGAGGATATCCTGACCTAGGTTTTTGGGCGATCCAATGTTGTAGGCTAAAGAAGCATAGGGAGGAATTTTATTACATCCTTCAACCTTTAACTACTTCCCTAAATTTCATGTGAAGAGATCTTTGTACTACCTGGTTTTTTTGGGTGATCTAACGCCACTGGCTGAAGTAGTGTAGGGAGGCACACCCACTGTAACCTCTAATCCTATAACTACTCCCCAAAATGCTAAGGACACCATGTCCTATAAAATCTGATGTGTAGGGGTTCGTACACTAGTCTGAACCCACTCATTGTATAATCCCACAATGTCAAGGGCGGAAACTAAATTGAATGTACCCACAATGCTAAGGGAAGAATAATTAACTTACTCTACCCATAATTCCAAGGGCGTAAGACTGAACTAACTATAGTGGTAGAGAACTATGTATAGTATATGAAACCCCAAATGATGCCCCCTCTTTGGGGGCACATGCGACATCATTGATAGGATAATGCGGCCCCAAAAGAGGACCAACCATATAAACTCTTCCTGTAGGGGAAGGGAAAGTGCTTAGTAAAGACCAAGGCACACACAAACAAGAGGCTAGCCAAAGACAAGTGTTAGTATGTACAAGCATGCATGTAAGAGACAATTTGTAAGCTATGCAAACAACATATAAGCTACTAAGAAATATAGTAATGTAAACACGTAAGAAGATGAGATAGACCACCAAAGTGGGTTTCAAACATGGGACACCACTCACAGTGTCCCAAGACATGCAAGGTCGTAGCATCGCATCAAACAAACAAGTGTGCACGTCAAACAAAGGGTGATGCCCGCATACAATAGCAAGCAATAGACAAGCAAGTACAAATGACATATAACCATGGAAGCAAGTTATCCTATGAACAAATGTTGCACATGAAGCACCGTTGGAATGTTAGAAAGATAACCAATATGTCAAAAGCATGTATAACTATGTAATATAGTGTGATAAGTACAAAGTGAAAAAATAGCACTTGTGAGAGACGAATGTGGATGCCCCAATGATCAATGTAGGATAGGTATAAGGAGATAATCCATACTTTGCATGAAAAAGACTTGTATCTCGTAATCATAACTAGAGCAAGGCTTGAACGTGCATGTGCGTATGGTATAGATAATTACATATAAGAAAATAGTTTAATGTGTGTAATAAAGTGAACATGTAAAAGCACTAGTAAGCAAAATTAAATGCCCTCAAGACAATGTAATATGTTGTGGATGGGTGGAATTGAATGCAAGATGGATGGTAGTATCCATGTGCCCCCAAGTGAATGGAAATCTATTTAGTGAGGTTCATTTGGTTTTCCCCTCAATGATCGAGAATGAACCGTAAATGCGAGTGTGTCATCGGGAATGATCGAATAGTGTGTGTTGTGTCTAACGTGTTGTGATGAATTTGTATGGATGTTGATGAGATGCAACCTGAAGATGATATGTGTGTGAACCCTATATCCTAAGTGTATATCACGACACACTAAATTGAAAAGTGATGATTTAGCCCTAAGCATGTACCACTAAGATGATAGAAGAAATAGGTGACCATTTAGCCTAAATCGCATGTTACTACATAATGATAAGTGATGATGATGTAAATATAAGGAGTGGTGTTGTAGCATAAAACGTATACCACTACACGATGAAGGAATAGGTGACCATTCAGCCTAAATCATATGCCACTAACCTAGAAATTTCGCATCATAGGAGGTCAAATGATGAATGTGTGAATGTGAGTAAAGTCCATTTGATTTGTAAACCCTCGGTGATCGAGTATGAACCGAGGAACTAAAGTGTATCATACGGTGGTGAGTACGGTGTGTAATATGTGTGATGACAATAGATGACCATATGATGAGTATGTAATATGTGATGAATAGTATGCAATGAAATGTGTGTAGGTAGACGAGTAATGTAGAGATGTGTGCTACGTAGTATGTAGTATGTAAGATGAGTAGTGTAAGATTATAAAAATAAGAGTTTATGTGATGAGCATATATGTGGTGTATATGATGTGTATGGGATGTGGATATACGAATGTTAAGACACAAATGATGTGGAACAAGTGCAAGATGTATGATGTAAGATATGTATATAGTCTAGGAATGGAAATGTGCGTGAAATGTAGATGTAGAGTAGTAACATAGGTGATGAGTATAGATGGCCATGTGATAAATGGAATGTGTAATGTGTAGGATGAAATGCAAAGTGCGTAAACAACCCAAGTATAAATGTAGGTGTGATGTACAATGTGTAAGGTATGTGAATGTAGACTAAATGTAGAATGTAAAAAGACGTGATGTGTAGTACCTATGTGCAGTGTGTGGGGTTCATGTGTGGTATGTATCCCTCAATAGTCAAGTGTGAACTCAAGCACAAGAGTGTGTCATCGAGGTAATGACGAGGCTAAGATATGTGATAAATATGCCTATACGAGATGTTAATGTATATGTGTATACAAAAGGTACGGTGTATGACTACATAAGGATGCTAATATGGGGAGGTAAATGTTATGGCCCCCAAGTGCATATAATGAAGAGTGCAATCATGTAATTTCATCTAAAAGATCAACAACTTAGGGATGATAGTCAAATGGATAAGAATTGATTACTTGATAAGCTATAATATATGGTGAATCATGTAATGAGCCATTAAGGCGTGAGTGATACATACCCATAGCATATTCTTCATCAGTAAATGGAGGAGTAGACAACCAAGTGCATACCAACGAGTGAAATTTTGTGTGGAATTGAAAAAAGAGCTATTGCAAATGGAAACGCGACCAAAAGGAATAGGAAAAGATATGTCTATGTGATCAGGATCTAAATTGCCCCCAATATAATCAATATGTGACTTTCCTAATGTAAGTGTTGTAGTAGAGGGTGTACGTGTAAGAAAGATGGTAAGATGAAATACCCAAAGACAATAAGCGGTAATAACATGAATAAAGTCGTGAAATAGATTAGGTTCGTATGGTGGAGGATAGATGTCATCAATAGAAAAGCCTAATCGATTCAATCCCTCATGGGTGCATATAGTTTCAGGTAAATTAGGATCAAATGGTATATGTTCCCAAAATGAGTCATTCATAAAGAGTGTGCATGTAAATGGTGGGCATGTGAATATAGATGGTGCTTGTGAAGGTGTAGATGATAGAGTGATGTCTATAGACTAGACAGGAGCCGTGATAACGAATCATAGTAGTAGTAGTAGTAGGTGGTGTAGGAGAAACTACATCTATCACACAAATGACACCTTCAAGTGGTGGCAAGTGAGGTGGTTCGTCCATAGGTTGAGGATCATTTGTAGTATCAATACATGGGATAAGAAGACTAGTATTAAGATCACGGTCACTATATGAGAATGGGTCACATCACGGAAAATAGTATGCTTAATACCCTCATGCAGAAATTTGACACAGGATGATGCACAAGAGATGCAATTTCTTTCATGACATGATGACATGGATGACTAAGAAAACAATTGTAAGAAACTAGGAAATCAATGACAAAGAATATAGTGTTGACATTTTTGGTCCTACAATGATAGGCAATGTAATATGACCAACACATGGATGAATGGAACCATCATACACATGTAATGAAAGATAAGATGGACTAACATCATGATCCAAAAGACCAAGCTTCTCAAGGAATGACATGGGACATAAGTTGAGTTCAGATCCATTATCAATTAAAGTGTGCTTGACACCTACATTTTGAATACAACATATGATATGCAAAGGTGGGTCATTATCAAAAGTAACAAGGTCAACATGAGGAGTAGACGAAAGCAATATGATGAGAGAATGCATCCAAAAAGGTATTATAGACTATATCTGGATGAGTGTTGTCAGGAATATGAGTAGTGAGTAAAATATTAATGATTTTAGCTCACAATTCAGGATGAAGAAGTAAAAAGTCATGAATGGAGATAACCATGATGAAGGAACCCTAAGAAGAATGAGGATCCTAGGAGTATGTAGGTCGAGTCAAGTTCACCAAAATGATTAACTAAAATGTGGAATAAGGGTAGTTAATCTAACTAGGCACATCATAAATAATGGTAAATAAATGTAGTAAATTATTATAAGAAGTGATCCAAGAACTAATAAAATGGAAATGAAAAACCCTAAAGTGTAAGAAGAGTTAGAATGAACTCAACTGAATAGAGGAGACCATTGGAATGTGTCGCAGAGGTCACTAGAGAAACAAGAAGCACTAACAACCGTGCAGAGGCCCCAAAAGGATGGATCCAAGCAATTTGAATAAACTGGAGTTCTGGAGGAGATCTAGGGCACTTGTGGGTGCCCTGGTCTATAGAATGGATGCCCTAGTCTGTGAAAAAGTTCCAAAACCGAGCTTCACATCTTTTATAAGTGATTTTAAACCTTCGATGTCCTGTCATCGGGTTCGTTGCATTGATCAAATGTCGTTGATAATCCAAGAGGGGAGAAGACCTACAAAAGACCATAAGAAGTATCAAAACCCTAAAAAAGAAGAATGCAAATGAATAGGTCAGATTGATCTTAGGCTTGCCATAATGGTGAACTTACTAATCGAGAACCCACTACATTCCAAACCTAAATTTAGTTCTAATGTGTGTGTGAATCATGTGCCCTAGGTGTTCTTGTCCTAGTCACACTTTTTGAAGTAACGAGCAAATAACTAGATGTAAAAATTTAGTATAATGGTGGATGGAATAGAATAGAATCCCCTCATATGCTTGTGTGATGCAGATGAACCAACCTTTTCCCTTGTGATGGAGCTAAGTGGATGCAAATGATCTCCAAATGCCTTTTATATATGCAACCATGGGTGGATGATAGTAGTGACTAGTTCTTGGTTCCTCATTATGGTCTCATAACTTTATATTTAGATGGTTCTCTTGATCTAATTTGTTAATTAGCCCCAAAAAGGCTGACCACCAAAAAGATAGAATGTTGAAATGGTTACAAAGTGCCCAAAAAGTGACGAGAAGGTGGGAAAAGGATTGGGATGCCCCAACTAGGACCGGGGCATCTGCTTGGTGCCCCAATCTCGGCTTCAGGCACCCAGGTCAAAGATAAAATGACGGAAACGATAGAAATAGACTAGGAAAGTATGTGGTGAAGGTTGGAAATGGTGATGAAACCAAAGTAAAATGGAAAAAGACAAGGGTTAATTAGTACTTTCTTGATCAAAACCATATGAATAGTAGTATAAGACCAGGACTAAATAACACTCAAAGTGCATGCTTTATTGACTACAATTACATGTTGCCTATTTGGGGGCATATCTCTCTTGTTCTTACTATTTAGACTAAACATACAAAAATAATGAATAATTCAAAAAATTAAAGTAAATATAATATAATAGTAAATGAAATATCTATAAATAGTGTAAATTTCAATTGAAATCAAGAGTATGAGAATGTGTACAAGTGTGTGTAAATTCTCTACCTTAAAATGTGTAGCTAACTTGCAAAAGAATCAAAATATCATAATAGATTTAGGGATGGGTTGGAAACAAACTTAGATAATTTGGTTGCACTCGTATCTATTTTGGGTAGTATCAAACTAGAGGGAATTATTGGTCATTGATTGGGCACTATCGATTACCATTGATTATGTACTCTACTCATCAATACTAGGATGTGCTCACTTTGTGATGCCTTAAAACTTGACATGGTTTTCATCTACCTCTTATCTAAGAAAACATGTTTCAAATATGTGTGAATATCTATTTATGAATTATTTCTTGATTTGTAATTGTAGACACTCAAATTTGGTAACTTATCCTTTAACAATGACAAGTTTGGATATGTTCCCTTACTAAGGAAAATGCTCACATTTCAAGTTCAATCAATACATCTCCCTAGCTCTTATTTGACTTTTTCATCTCCACACTCTACTTTATCATTCATTTAAGACTTATTTATTTACCAAAGCACTAAATTATCTTTAGGCATCATTCTAGAACTTTTGGTTCCACATTAAAAACTACCTCAACAAAATCATATAGTTTGGGCTAGAATGGATTATGGTCCTAGATGAAATTTACGGTTCTACCCCCTTTCATCTTTTGACTCTATTTTCAATTTAAATATCTTAAATGCACCATTTAATACTCCTACGGTTATCCTTATCATAATATTTCACCTACATAAGGCTATATAAGTAATTCAATATCACTCAATAACTCACCTAACACTATCATAACTCCTATTACATTTATCAATCTAAAACCACTCAAGAATATCCAAAATATTCCTAAATCAATTTCACATCACTTAGAGTAACTAATGCTACAATTTTTAAGCATTCAACTAGGTCAAAGAGTCTAGCTTCCTCCATTTATAAACATGAAATTCCATGTCTTTTCAAGAGCTAAGTCACTCTAAGAATTGACAAAGGTCTTGAAGGGACAAAATGGTTTAGTCTAGTAGTTGAAGAACATTACATCACACTACTACCCCACTAGGTACATTCTCTATTCTATAATAAGCCCACTATATTTGTGTGAAGATACATGAGGGAACTTTGAGGGGTTGACTTAGAAAATATTCGCACTTGCACATGCACATAGGAGAACTACATGAGGCTTGATCCTACTTGAGGGCTTATAGTGTAGAACTTTTATTGGTTTTTAGGGATTTATCACTAAGGGTAGTCTAGCCTCAACACACATTAATTTCTCATTTTTATCTAATGATTTGATGAAGGGTATTATAGGTATACAAGATGTATACTTTGTTACAGTCATTAAAGTTTGTTTCAAGGTTTACAAACAAGAGATAATATAATTAATCTTATTGTTATCCATATTTTTCCCCATGCCAAATATTGGATCAACCACGATCCCGCATAAGAGGAAACAAAGTCAAAAGGTGGACAGAAAAGGCTTCAAAATTGGCTAAGTATAAAGGTATAAGCGGAGAATGCCAAGTGTCAGTATGGCGTTGATTCAAGGGGTGAATAGAGAAAAGGTTTCTAAATGAGCACCAAACTGTCGTGCGTCCCAAGGGAAAGCGAGATCATTGGGGAAAAATTTGGTTCTTTGCCCCTTGTTATCTCAAAAGGGGTAAAAGTTACAAAATGGCCCGCAACTCCACCCAAGGAAAAAGTCAACATTTGGGCCCGAGTCAAAGCCAAGTGGGGAATCGGAGGAAAGGGAAAAAGATAAATTGTAGACCCGTAGGCCCGATTTTTGTTCCAATCTGGCTACCATGTGTCCCATATCAAAAGGGGACCCATTTTTCAAGTTGTTTTCCTGCCCTCCTATACGGACCCGATACAAACTTTGAAGGGGCATATCTTTCGACTTAGGGCTCAAAATATTACAAATCTGATGTTGTTGGAAAGATCTCGGCCTCACCCATGCCATGGAGGTTTGAACTTTAATTTTGAGGAGGTTAGGTGAAGAAAAATGGAGGAAATGTCTTTGGGCTTTCAATGTAGGATCTTCTTGCCTCAACAACCAGATCAGATTTGATTTGTTTCACCGTTTCCTCTTCCTTCAAGGTGCCGAACCAAGGATTGATGCAGTAAAGACGGATTTGGGGAGAGATTTCATCAGAGGCATTAACAGTGGTGGTTGAGCTTCAACCTACTTTTCCCACTTCTCTCTCTCTCTTCTTCTTTCAAGTTGAATCTATAAATACGGGGTAGGATTCATTGTAAAGGGTTGGACATTCTTTGTTTTGCAGGCTCCCTTCTCCTCTTAGCAAAGGGATTTGTGGGGTTCAGGCCTTCCATCAAAAATTGCATTACGTTTCTACCTCTTGGCTACTTTGTAATGGATTGTATCAATCTACGAGCAATAAAACACGTCTGTGATCAATTTTAGATCCTTTCTTGTCTCTTTTGCTTTCATCTAGTCTCCCATTATATATCTAGCTATCTGTGCTTGTTTATTGTATGCATTTTGTTGGTTTGTGTCTATTAGAAAAATAAGTGTTCATCATTCCTTTGGTGCATCACCTGGTAGTTTAGTCATTTCTTATTTCTTATACTCTTTTATCCCTATCTCCTTGGCAAGTTTTAGATTAGGTATAGAGATAGATCCTCTGTAAATCCTTACGTATGCACCTAAACAGAGGGATAAGGAACCAACCTTTGATCTGGAGAGCTTTTCCATTTTTACAAGGTCCCACGCCTTGGGAAAAGTTCAATGTTATGCAATCACACCAAATGACTCTGCCTTAGAAAAGCAAACCTGTAGAACTCATTTGGGGGTGTTGTGATTTCACACTAACACTTATTTCAAGATAAGCAAGGGGAAATTTTTTTACAAAACATCACTAAAAAATGTCAAAGACCATATAATATGGGCTAGGATTGTACACAATAAGGGAAAGGATGTACGATAGCTATATAGTCATGCAATAGGAAATTTCTAGTTCTATCCTAGATAAAAAGCATCTCGGTCTTAGATCAACCTTTTTCCATGTTTGTGCATCCATATCTCCTTTATTGCACTCTATATATCTAAGTCTTCATCTCTTCTTATCTATTTGAGATATCATTCTATCACTTATCGTTCTGTAAGTATTAATGTGTTATTCTAATTGTTCCTAGTTAATTATAAATTAATTAATTCATAATAATATCCTATTACAAACCCTTACATCCTATATATTGTTTTTCCCATTGCATTTACATTTATATATTTTTAGTGTGTAAACAATATCCAAATCCTAAAAATGTACTTGAGTAAAAAATAGAATTTGACATGGGAAAATCTCAATTATAAGTATTGTGTTACATGCTAGTGTGGAATCATGGCTCCATATAATCCAATGCGATCTAATTTCCATGTAAGGTAAGTTTTGTTCATTCTCTTTCCTTATATTCTTAATAAATTTAATAATATAATCCTTATGTTGCTTTGAGATTAGATTTGATATAGTAAGATTTATCTTGTATACTCAAAGTGGCTTATGGATACTCTTAAATGTAGATATAACAATATCTAAGGTAATTGGTTTCTTATGGGATGTTTAGGGATTTGTATATATAGGGATCTTAAGGATGTTCTACCATACAATGTGACACTAAATTCAAATTTAGGTGGATCGTAAAAAATGCCCAAATAGAGATATTGATCGTTTGATGGAGGGGGTCATTAGTAGTTATAAGTAATGTCCTCAAAAATACCAAACACCTTAGATAAGGTCCCTTTATCACAAGTTATGACTCACAAGTTATGATTCCTAGGAATGTATGAATCATAGAGGTAATGAATGTCGTAGGAAAATTAGGAGTGATTATGAGATCGCATAAGGCAAATCATGTTGATGGATTTTTTTTATATTGGAAAAATAGGAAAAGTATTCCAAAAGGATATTAATGTGCACTAGTGGTCCAAGTGTCCTAAAAGGTGCAAACATTAGTGTTTCCACATGCCTTATACTAAAATTATGTGTATATAATTACATTGTTTATATTTTACCCACACAAGGCATATTACACTTACACTAATGCAAATAATATTGCATTCCCATGTGGGGAAATTTGTTTATTACATAAATTTATCAAAGATGATACCTTAGTATGTTATAAATCATTCATTTTATTTCTTATCCTATATATGATACATGTTGTCTACAAGAAAATAAGAGCATAAACTAGAAAACTATGGATGCAATATCAAATCTCTTTGTTATAACTCAAATGCAAACCTCAGATTGAGATAAAGAAGATGATTCTCCCTCTAATGTGTTGGATTTTCTCAAGATGATTAATTGATGTTGTTTTCTTTGAAATGGATTTTGTGTATGTATTTTAGCAACACCTCCCTTTGGAATCTTGATGATTTATTGATGAAGGATGATGCCCTGATTGATGATCAACATGGAAATATATTAATGTGTTTCTCCTCCAATTCATGGTATTCATGGAGGATGTCACTCAATTTATAGAAACCACATGGAGGAATGGATGGCTATGATGAAGTCGTGATGGATTTAGATCAATGGTTGGGATTGATTTGGATAAGGAAGGTTTTAGAAAAGGGAGGGAGTTTAGTAATTTTAAATTCATGGAAGGTGAAAGAAGATAAAGGTTTGAGAGATGGATAACTCTAGAAAATTATTAGATTAGGTTAATGATGATTAGATGAGATATTAGTTGGAGAATTTGTAGGAGAGGTTAAGAGGGTAGGTGGAGGTAGGTAGCTAGGAATTTTAAATTCCTAGATACGATTAGAATATTTATTAGATAAATTAATCATGATGAAGGGCTATGTGGGATGTTATAAGGTTGGATGTGAAGAAAGGATAATTGATAAGGGGGATTAATTTGGTTGTATATATATTTTCCCCTCTTTTAAAGTTCATTGTGATGAGAGGAAGTAATGACTTTTAATTTACATATAAGATGAAATTGAAAAGGGTGATGCCCCATTGATGGGTCTTATGAGGAGGAATGAGATGGATGGCCATTCAAAAATAGGATAAAAAATCAAGTTATATTATATGAAATGTGATTAGAATGGGATAGGATGTAGTTAACAATATGGTTTGGAGGATTTCTTTCATTAAGTAGTGGTTGATTGATTTACTGATTGATAAGTGGATATATTGATTATGCCCCAAGAAATGATATTGTTATCACGAAATTACAACACCCCCGAATGGCCTAAATGTGGAGTGGGGCATTCGGTGTAATTTGTGTAACATTGGGTTATCTCTCAAGTTGTGGGACTTGTGGGCTTGAGATAACCCTCCAGAGAAAGTTGGTTCTTGCTCCTAAACTACTTGCCACTAACAAATTCTAATGCAGAAAGAATATTTAATCCTAATCTAACCTTCCAAGAGATCGGGAGAGAGAATGCATGAAAATAAATCCTACGGAGGGTGTGAGAATAATTCCCAATGTGTGAAAATGAAAGCAAAATGAAGATTAGAGAGGGTGATAAAAGTTTTACACAATATAATGACAACACACACAATACATTATCATGCACACACAATAATAATGAAACCTTGCAAGAGCATAGAATAGACACAATACACCTGCAATAAGATTGAAAAGGCAAGAAGAATGCAAACAAACATAACGAGGAAGATACATCCACAGACTTGTATCTATTTTTCACCGATATACACAAGTTCAAAATTTTACAAATGAAAGGTCTAGATCACCATGTAAGGATTCTACTACAAAGGCCTGCAACACATTGGCTTCACAAAACAAAATGGGAAGAGTTTTGCTACTCAAATCAATCTCTCTTTACAATGATCCCAACACTTCAATTTATAGAATTTTGGGAAGAGAGAGGGGATGCAATTCCCGAAATTCACTTTACCAACAAGTGCAAGTCATGATAAATGAGTTTGGTTGGTGAATATTGACCTACAAAATCAATCTTAGGGTGTACCATAACTTGTAGCAGTGAAAAAATGATTTCCCATGCTCATTTGATGCCCTCCAACCACTATCCAACAACCAAACTGATCTGGGCTTGTTTTCCTTAAAAATCACCATTAAATCTCCATCAATTTCTAGATTTATTTACTATTGTGTGTCGAGATTGGAGCCATGATTCCAACAAGACCAAATTTATGAAAAACCGTTGAGAATTACTCACGTTATGGCTTTCTACGTGCATGTAGCTATTTGGGTGTTACTAGGATGGAAATCTTATCTTAAATATTTCTCCCTCTTTTCCATAGTTCCCTTCATATATTCAAAATTGATTTTTGATTTAAATGAATTTTGGGCCCATCATTATATTTCCTTGGTTTTATGTTTAGGAAGGTGAGTTTTCAATATTTTAAATAAAAAATACTTGGCCATCTCGACCGAGCTGGCCATTACCTTTCACTGTCATCGGATCTACATTGGGCACTAAGCTCTTTATTAACACAACTGACCTACCAGGTTAACTCCTCATTTAAAATTGATGCACCAAGTTCCACATTCAATTGTTGACCCTTTATTCTAACTTCTACCTAGGCATTCATCCCATCACTGAATCTCGAGCCCCATTTACCTTACGCCAGCTCAGCGCCAACTCACTTCACCAACTCAGACTTCTCTTTGTAAAGTGTGACGAGTCCTTCATCTCAAGTGTTGAGTTGTTTCCCTCTAATCATGTCACCCACTCCCTTCTCCACATCGGCGAGCTATGCACTTGTCAGATCAAGATTCATCAACCGCCTCCTTCCACTCGTGGCAATTTAAGGGATTTGAGTCCTGACTCGCCCTGGGCCACTTGCACCATTTTAACTCGTCATGCCCGCAATGGGTTCTCCAAGCTCCATGTTCATCGAAATAGTTGATTCGGGCCCTTCACAAACCTCCGCACCCGCATTGAATTCCCATGGTCCAACTTGGACCTACAATAGTTCGTGCTAGAATTCTTCAGTGATTTCAGCCTTTCAATGCCTTCACATCCTGACTCCATCTCAGCTACTCGGGCTGCTAACTCCCGCAATCCACACATCTCCTTCATTGCGGGTGATTCAGGCTCTTCATGCACAAGTGTCCCGATTAGCTTCAGGGCCCTCTGGGCCACCAACTCCCGCTTTACCCACACATTACCATGCTGCAAACATTTCAGATTTAACAGGCACGTGCCGCACAAAAGTTCCATGGACCATCCACGTCATTTATTTATGCCATCCCTGCCTAAATCTCCCACTACGGGGAGTTTGGCTTATTCACGCCTATATGTCCCAGGCCCCTCATGCATCAAAATGTTGTATTCACCGCATTGATCAAACTTCGAGCTCATTGTTTCATTAAGTGTTTAGATCCTTTTAAAACTGCAAACTCGGTGTTCAAACATAACCAGCTCAAATTCTAACTTCACAAAACTCGTCTGAGTCCTCATGGGAATAGCTTTTCTAATCAAATACAAAGCTTGGCCTATTAAGTCCAAGTTCTCGAGATCGAACATGACTCCTTTGTAACCCAAGCGCCATTGACATGACCGACTTGGACATATCTGAGTTCCTCCATCATGTATTGGCTTGGCACATACAAAACCTGGATGTAAATAATCTCGATACCATTTTAAGGTAGGACTCCACTTATAATATGAATAGCATATGCATGATTGGACCTAGAACTTGGTCACTTCATTATTAGCTCATTGCCTCTCCCCAATGAATAGCTCGATGTGACTCCAAATGGCCCTATTCAGTCCTTACAATGTAGAGCTCGGCTATTTCCTACAAATCAGCTCGAAATTTTATAAAATAGCTTTATGCACATGTGGTAACTCGATCTGATATGAGATGAGCTCGATGGTGCTTGTATCAACAAAGTGGCTCACCTTTCAAAGGATATAGCTCAGCCTTGAACAATGCTTCGTCTTGACTAAGCATGTTATGTTTAATGTTAAAATAGATCACCCATGTATAAGAGCTCGGCACTTGAGCTTACCCTTGATAATACTAACTTGCTCACTTGTTTAGATAGCTCGGTATGGATGGAACTTGGTGGACTTATCAATGAGCTTGACGAGCTAAAAGATAGCTCACTCCCCACAAGACAATTCAAGAACAAATGGAGTAGCTCGGTTTGTGAGCTCACCGAGCTCACCGGAATCCAAATACAAACCCTCAACCTCCTCTATTCTATGAACTTGATGAGTTTTGTAGCCAAGGGAAGATGTGTGAACACTATATTTCAACATTAATGTCACAAGTGGGCCCCTCCATTGGTCTCTTAACTCGAATAAAACTTGGGCTCAATGAAGACCAATAACAGAAAAAAATTTCCTCTTGTGAATGTTCAACTCCTTCAATAACCCTCAAACATCAAGTCGGTCCGCTTCATGCGAGAACCTGGTGTAAGCTTTGCCTTGTTTTCCACTTATCACGGAGGTGTGAAATTGATAACAATTTGGCAACTCACGAGGCCATTTTCTTGCTAAATGGAGCATGACCAACTACCTATAGCTATCCATTGGGCATGGAGTCTACATGGTCATCATGAGCTGATCTGAACTCTAAAAACTTGACCCCATATCATTTGAAATGCAACTTCTTGCACACGAAAAAAGCCTTCCATTGTTCGTACTATCAACTTCATAAGAAAATATTGAAATTTGTTTTGTGAGAGTAGAAAATTGTCTTGAAACTTAAATTCCACTCATTCCCGAATCTTTGTGATCCATGAGGCTAAATGATAAACACTGCAACTCTCGCCTCAACATCTAATTTCCAAGGATGAATAAGTAATACTTGATTGACAAGGTGGAGTATATTGCAGAATTTGAGTGAAACTTGTCAGCTTGGACATCATAGAACTCTATTAAGTTCCTCTTTCTTTCTTCTTTTAAATGTTCTATTCCTTTCGACGGGTTGTATTGTTGCTTGGGATACCACCGTAGGCTGCAAAGACTTTTATCAAACCTTGGGAGAGCATGGTAACTCATGTTTGCTGCTTAAACATTGATTGAAGGCTGAGTGAATACTAAGGACTGCCATCTCGCTACATCATACCTTCCCCCGATACCAATTTTCTTGATTTGATGAAGGACACAGAAGATCAGCTACTATTATGAAGAAGCAAAAGAATGAAAATTTAAAATTTGCCTCTTGACTTGATTTTAGTTGCTCTGCATTTGATTTCTTTTGATGATAGCAAATACTGCTTGCAACTATGAATTTTTTGGCTGTAACTTCCCTTTCTGGGAGCACGGTGAACTATATACAAAGCTTATACTAGAAGCAATAGGATGTGTGCACCAGCACTTATGGAAACAAAAACTTACTCTAACAACAACTATGTGTATAAGCACTTGGAGGAATTGAAAAGTCCTAAACTAATATGTACAAGGGTGAGAAATTATTCCTTCTAGTAGCAATGTTTGAGATAGATTCCATTGATTGGAATCTACAATTCTTCACCATCCAACTTAGCCAATCAGAAGGCATTGCTACTTTTGCATTCAGTGATCATACACGAACCGCTCCATATTGCATTAAACTTATAATGCTAGCCCATTTTGCATGATCAACATCCCACTTCAGCACCAAGTCTCCTACTTGGAATTTCCTAGCCTTAGCTTTCTTGTCAAAGCTTCTCTTGATTGATGATTTATCTTTCTCCATGGTTTGCATTACATGATCCCTTGTTTCTTCTAGTTCAATCAGTTTTGAATACCTGATTTCCATGGGTTCAAACTTAGCTAATTTCAATAGTTTCATGAGTTCCAATGTCAAGAACTCAAGTGATATAGAAAGCACTTTGCTTCCTTCCCATATACAAGATTATATAGAGAGAGCTACCTTTTGACCTCTTGAATGTTATTCTATTAGCCCATAAGACTGATTTGAGCTTTGTATGCCATGTTCTATGATTCTCTTCAAGAGTTATTCTTATGATTCTCAGCAAGTTCTTGTTCATGGACTCTGCTTGGTCATTACCCTGGGGGTAATAGTTAAAAGACGTGTTGAGATAAATACCATTCTTGATAGCCCATTCAATGATTTTTGTGCCAAGAAATGTCAATGCATTATCTAATATGACAATGATAGTGACATCAAACCTTGTGACTATCCCCTCATAGAAGTCCAAGATACTGGATTTGTTTACTTTTTTGAGTGCCACTGCTTTAGTCCATTTAGTGAAGTAGTCTATTGCTTTCGATATCCACTTGTGGCCTTGGCTTGAATTAGGATTGATAACTCCAATGAAGTCCAATCCCCATTGCATGAATGGCTAATCCATTGAGATGGGATGAAGGGACTATGTTGTAGCCTCTCTTTTCCTATAAAGAACACACACTTTTTCATTTCTTGATCCATGAATAACAATCACTAAATATCGTAGAAACAATAATAACCAGCTTTCATGATTTTGAGAGTTGTTTCTTACATGGAAAAGTGGTCTCCTATTCACATTATGGAACTCTCATAATATCTTCTCAATTTTATTTGTTGGGACACACCTTAATAACACTCCTTTCACATATTTTTTGAACAAGATGTCATCAATGAGCACATACGAAATGGATTGCAATCTAAAATATCTTCTTTTAGCTTTGTTCCATTCTGGAGGGCACAAACCTATTTGGAGATAATGCACCATGTCTTGAGTCCAACATGGAATGGGTGCATCATCAAATAGTTATTCTTGATCATTTTGTAGCACTAGGATAGTCTCTTCTTCACCTTTTGACTCATCATGTTGCTTGGAAGCTATTTGTTCACACAAACCTTTGCCACAAACCAACTTAGTTACCTTGATTTCAATATCATACTCCATTACCCAAGTGATCCAACATGCCCTCTTCTCATTCAAATAGTTATTTAGGAGGAAGTCTTTTACACCAATGGGGCACCAACAATTGAATCTTATTGTTTGAGACCAAGTTTCTGAACTTTTTCAAGCTCCTAATAACAACAAGAACATGCTTTTCAATGAAAGAATACCTTACTTCATAATATTCCAAGCTCTAGCCGAATAACGTTATGGGCTATTATGAACCTTCCTTATTCATCTATACCAAGATAGCTAAAATTGTGTCCGATCCTCCAAAAGTGTACAACATGAAGTCCTTAGAGAAATATGGGTTGATAAGAGTTGGATCTTGAGATATTACATGCTTAATGGCCTTAAAACTCTCTTTACCTTCTTCATTTGTCCACTTGAATGCAAGACTCTTCTTCAACATCATTGTTAATGGCTTCACCAAGGTGGAAAAATCAGGCACAAATATGTGGACAAAGTTTATCCTTCCCAAGAAGCTTTGGAGAGCTTTCTTATGACTTAGCAATGGAAAATTTTGGATAGCTTCAACTCTTTCGGGATCAATTATCAGTCCTTCCTTTGAAACAATATGGCCCAACAATTTGCCTTCATGTGCCAAGAATACACACTTTTTGGATTCAATGACACTCTAAATATTCTACACCTTTGGAATACTTGTCTGAGATGGAAGAGGTGGTATGCTGAATTTTTTAAAACATGGTGATATCGTCAAGATAAATAAGCACTAACTTATTGATCAAGCCCCTAAATGCCATATACATTGCTTGTTAAAATGTTGCTCCTGAATTTGACAATCCAAATGAAATTTTCTTGTAAGCATATGTTCCCCATTTTGTAGTGAAGGTTGTCTTGAACTGATCTTCTTCCTTCACCATTATTTGATTATAGCTTGAGTAATTGTCTAGTAATGAAAACCTTTCGAACCAGCCATAACCTACAAAATTTGCTCCATTGATGGAAGTGGATAATGATCTTTGAGTGAGGCTCTATTCAAATCACGGAAGTCCACACATAGTTTGATCTCTCCATTTCTCTTCCTCACCGGCACAAAGTTTACAACCCAACTCAAATGTTTGATAAGAAAGATGATGTTAGCCTCAATCAGTTTATTCAATTCTTTTCTCATGAGAGGTTCAATGTGAGGATTCACCAACCTTTTCTTATGTCTGATAGGCTTGGATTTCGGATCCAACTCAATAGTATGTTGTGCTAAATTTGGATTGAAACCTCTTAAATCCTTATAATTCCATGCAAAGACATCAGCAGGAATTCTTGACAAAGTTGGAAAAATTCAGATTTCTCTTGTTGAGTACTTACTTTGCCAATTTGCAACATCTTACCTTCACCTACTGAAATAGGCTCTAAATCTTCACCCTTTACCTAAATGTTTGCCTTCTCTTTCCAGAACTGATCATTTGGGTTGAAGATTGATTCCAAAGTTACAAGGCTCTTTGGTATTTTTTATTAGTTCTCAGCTACACCACTTGGTCACCATACTATTGTTTCAATTTGTCTTGGTTTCTATCGGAAAACTCAACTTCTTCTTGTAATAAATTTATGATTTGTTGGTCACTTTCAAAGACTTGCCAACTTGTATTGTTGTCTAGGATAGCTGGTCTCATGACCACTTTGATATGAGGTTGGGTTTGCTCACTTTTTATACTTTCTACGACATCAAACGCTTGCCCCAATGTCTCTGAGTCTATCTCTTTACCACATTCTTCTTTCTCATGATGAATTTGATACTAAAAGCTTCGAAATCTTCAAGGAGATCCCATACCCGATTCTTATAGTTCTTCAAAAGATCATTCTTAGAAGCATTTTGTCCTCTTACTTAATTCACAATCAGCTCACTATCCCCAAACACTTGTAAGTTCTTAATGCCTCTCTTTCATGCCAAATGCAATCCATGAATCAAAGCTTCGTATTCAGATGTGTTGTTTGAACAAGAAAAAACTGAAAATGGAAGGTTGAGTAGTATTTTGTGCCTTGAGGTGAAATCAACATAGCTCCTCCTCCAACACCTTGCCTACTCCTCGAACCATCAAAGAATATTTTCCATACTTCATTATCATCTTTGTGATCCGGCTTGGTGATACTAGGGAGAGGTTGATTCTCTTCATGTAACCAATAGACCCCTATCTCAACTTCCTCCATCTCCTTCTAAGGGTCAAATGCATGCCTCTTGTTTTCCCATTCATCAAGATTCAAATCCGGAATGCTTTTGACCTTGGTATCCACTTCGTAAGTGCTTGGGCAATCTTCTTGATCAAATATTGAACAATTTGCATTGATTGGATTTAATGTATGAGGCTCAATATGAAAGTTTGCAATAGGCTAGGATCTGATTGTATCCTTGGCTCCATACCTTGTTCTAAATAACATGTGTGACCAATCAACAAACAAATAACCTCCAATTTCAGTGGTAAAGTCTCTTGACATACACAATGTAAAGAGTGGTGGCAAGTCTATGACTGATACATCTTACAAGACTGTAACATTAGGACATGCATGCAATGTTAGGCTTAATCCTTTGATCAATCCAACTATTGTTACACCTGTCCCATCCAACTATACTACTCCTTTGAAATGACTTCATATTGAAGACCCAGTTGATCAACTATTTGTTTCAACATGACATAGTTGCTTTCTCCCGAATCAATCATGCAATTGTGTACAAGATTGTTTCCAACAATTAGAGATATGTATAATGGAGGAGGCTTCATGTTTTTACCTTGTTGACCTCCTTGATTGCCTCCTTGTGGAGCTGCATTTGTGAGCACCTTTTCTTGTTCTTTGGATGACTGATTTGATGTAGACCAATTTGCCATGGCAGCTTGCAATAGATCTCTTTATTCAGGATAGCTAATGACTCCCACATTGAAATGTTCACATTTGTTTTCTTCATTTGCTCAATGATATTGAATGGGGATGAGCTATATTTTTTTTTCCCTTTACTTTTCATAGTCTTCTCTTACACATGGGTTGTTACAACCAAACTTGAGTTGGTTAGAAGCGAGTTTAGGCTGATTTTGAACATTCGACCTGCACTTTGATTGCTAACACCTTGTGGAGTGATAGAGGGATATAAATTGATTTGATTGGATAACTTCCCATGTTCGGTATTCCTATTTTTAGATCATGTATTAGCTGCCACACTTTGAGATGGGGCTTGATTTATACCACATAAATCTTCAGCATGCCAATTGACAAGTGTGGTTTAACTCAGTTACCTCTTGAGTTGTTTCATGTTTGCTTATTTTCCTCTTGTTTTGTCTCTTGTTCCATACCCATCGTTGTCACCATCAAGGCTTGATTCAAGGCACCATTGAAATATGTTGACTTGGTTATGAGGTTGATTGAATGGGAAACACAAGTCATATTCTTGATCCATGTCATTTTGCAATGAAACCAAGGCTCTTGGATGTGGATGTGGCATTGGGATTGTAAGGTGAAATGGCCTATTAGCGGGAGGTTTTGCTTGATTTTGATTTTCAGCTAGAGTAAGTGGTTTATTAGGTTGATATGACCTAAGGTTACGAGGTTGCTATCTCTTAATTGTCACCAACTCATTTCCTAAGTTTTTTAATCGTTTCATGACTTACTGGAGCTTGTTTGAGGTGCTAGAAGATGAGGTAGAAACTTCAGCAAAATTTTGATTTTTTAGGATAGGAATGGGAGCTAATGTAGGTGCTCGACTAGTGCTTGGACTTCCTAATTCTAGATAAAGAGGCATGGGTTGCCTAGATGCAAGTTTACCATCTTGAATCAGACAATTTTTAGCCCTAATAGTAGTGTTTTAAGTGGTGGTAAATTTGTACCTCCAATGGATTGAATCATCATTGCAATATCATAATATAGAGCTTTTAGGAAGTAGATAAAATCACCTTCAGTCATTGGTCTCACAGCAAGCATAATTCTATCAATGTCCTTTGAAACCTAAAGTTGAAATCAGCCATCTGCTCATTTGGTGCTCTCTTGATTATGGTTAGTTGTTCCAACAGAGATAAGTTATTTTCCTTCTCCCCAAATTGACCACAAAGAGTTGTGCACAATTGATCCCAATTTTGAATTGATCCCGTTGTCAAACTTTTGAACCATTGTAAATCCTTGCCTTTAAAAGAAGAGGCCAACAATTTGACAGCCACATCCATTTCATTAACCTCATGTATAACATAGACATTTACAATGTCTTGAATGTGATCAATCGGAGTTGTATGGTTTTCTCCAGTGAAATATGGAATGTTCTTCAATGCTGCAACTGGAATTGGATTTTTGCATTGAGAGTAAGTGGGTTGTTTCCGTGAAATTGACATAGGGATTTGGTGGACCTTGTGGTGGTTGTTGATGAGCCATCTGATTGGTCTAAGAGTTCTAGTTGATTGAATGAAATGCCTACTAGGTGGAGGTGTTGATAGTGTTCTATTTAGTGGAGATGGAGACCTTTGAGCTCTTCTTCCCCTTCTTCCTCTACTCGGAGATAGCTGAAAGTATTCAAAAATACCTTCTTCTCTAGTTCTTGACCTTGTTTGAATTCTTCTCATAAATCTTACAAGCTTGGATGACCAATACTAGTGAATTCTTCCCTTTTGGATTCGCCAGATGTGTTATTTTGAAGCCTCTTACAAGCTATAATTTCACAACAAGAGCACACCAAACTTGTTGTAATCAAAATGAAGACTTCTTTGTCATCCCACTGGGCATGCCAAAAATGTTATCAAGAAATTACAACACCTTTGAATGGCCTAACTGTGAGTGGGGCATTCGGTATAATTTGTGTAACATTAGGTTATCTATCAAGCTATAGGACTTATGGGATTGAGGTAACCCTCCGAGAGAAAGTTGGTTCTTGCTCCTAAACTATCTACCACTAATGACTTCTAATGCATGCAAGACTATCTAATCCTAAGCTAACCTTCCAAGGACCGGGGGAGAGAATGTGTGAAAATAAAGCCTACACTAACAAAGTGGTGATACACCGAAAAGGAGGGTGTGAGAATAATTCCCAATGTGTGAAAATGAAAGCAAAATACAGATTAGAGAAGGTGATAATAGTGTTATCAACGAATCACAACACCCTATGGTTTACACAAATGTATGTGCTTGAGCTCACACTATGATTGGATAACATGGGTACTATCTTAAAGTTGTGGGACTTGCTACTTGAGATAGACCTCCGAGAAAGTTGATTCTTGCTCCTAAACTACCTTACACAATCTACTCTAATGCGGGAAAACTATCTTTCCTAATCTAACTTTCCAAGGGACCAGGGAGAGAGAGTGCATGAAAACAAATCCTACACTAAAGCGTGGTGATACACCAAAAAAGGAGAGTGTGAGGATAGTCTTTCAATGTGTGGAAAGTAGGAGCAAAGTGCATACTAGAAGGGGTGACAATAGTTCTCCACAGACTAAAAATGCATTCACAACAATATTCCATACATGCATAATGATAATGAATCCTTACAAGAGCATAATATAGACACAATATATATGCAATGAGATTGAAGGGGCAAGAGGAATGCAAACAAACACAGCAGGGGAAGAAGTATCCAAAAACTTGCATTTATTACTTCATTGATATGCACAGTTCAATCTATTATAGAATAAGGGCTTGGATCACCATGCAAGGAGTCCACTACAAGGGTCTATAACACATTGGCTTCACAAAGCAATTTTGACAGAGTTTTGTTGCTCCAAAACTATCTCCCTTCACAATGAGCCCAACACTCTTATTTATAGATTTCTAAGAGGAGAGAGAGGGGGAAAATGAAAATCTGAAATATGTCCTTTCACCACTTGCAAGATGTAGTAAATGAAGTGAAATTATGTTTTGTTGCTTGTAAAAGGCTCCCCATACTATGCTCCATGACTTGCAGTAGTGAGGAATGTCATCCCATGCTCCATTGAATGCATCCCAACTACCAAATAAAATCATTGCTTTGGACTAGGCACGTTTTACGAAAAATCACCATCTATTTCTTGCCAAATTCTAGATTTATTGATTTTTGTGCATCGGGCTTAGAACCATGATTCCAATGAGTACCAATTTTGTGCATTTTCATTGAGAAATGTAAAATTTATGGCCTTTTGAGTGTGAATAGCTATTTTGGGTTTGCCAAGTATTTCTGTCATTTGACGGGACTGAGCATTCACTTTACTGGAGCTGAATATGTTTATTTTATTTTCATATATCTACCCTCATCAAAATTAATAAATCTAGTTTCTGTGGTATAGAAGATGTCGTGCTCGTTCCAGAAAGTCAAATTTTGTGAAAATCTAAGCTCGGAGTCAAAAGTTATGGCTGTTTGAAGTTTGAGGTCTGATTTGCACCATTTTCCCTTGCATGCGGTTGTATCGGGTATTTCGGGTCCTTGTGTCCCAACTGTCCCTTGTGCAACTTGAGCCAAAAACCTCCACTTCACCCACATCACACTATACCCACCTTATAAATCAGAAAATTGGCCTTTGGTGTCCCACTTGTCCCAACGTTGACCAGGTTGTGAGGGCTATTGACCGCCGCTTCGCCCGCATCCCTTCTACTCGCCTTACAAAATCAGACAAGTCGGGTTTTCAAGTCCCAAGTGTCTCGTGCGTACTTGTGCTACCTGGACCACTTCGATCTCACTTTGGTGCACAACAAAGGAATGCGGCCATTTCAACTCTGTGGGTCTTGCATGTCCCAATGTCCCATGGACCGCGCGGACCAAATATACTTGACTTTGCCAGTTTGAACTACCTACGACAATTTTAGGTTTTTGGGTCTCGGATGTCTCACGCGTACGTATGTGGCCTAGGCTCCAAATACCAAATTTTGTCGATTTCTTTGCAAATTGGCCATTTCGGCTATGCGGGTCCCAACTGTCCCGCACATACTTGTGCGGTTTGGGCTCCAAAAACCTAATTTTGGCACACAACACTAGCATAGGCCGAAATTTTTGCATTTTTGCAATTTTCTCAACTTCTTGGATTTTTTCCTTGTATGGGGAAGTTAGAGAGAAACCAAAGGTACCTCTAAAATATGATTCTTCACCTTTTCATCTTTTCTACTTGCTCCAACATGGGGAAATTATGCAAGTTATCCAAATTACCTCAAGGGGTGAATTTGAGATAACAAATAGTTCTCCACAATATAATAACAACACTCATAATACATTCTCATGCACACACAATAATAATGAAACCTATAAGACCATAGAAAAGACATGATACACTGCAATAAGATTGAAAAGGCAAGAACAATGTAAACAAACACAAAGAAGTGAGGAAGATACATCCATAGACTTGCATCTATTGCTTCATTGATATGCATAGTTCAAACTTTTACAAATGAAAGGTCTGGATCACCATGCAAGGAGTCTACTAAAAAGGCTTGGATCACCATGCAAGGAGTCCATTACAAAGGCCTACAACACATTGGCTTCACAAAACAAAATGGGCGAGTTTTGTTACTCAAATCATTCTCTCTTTACAATGAGCCCAACACTTCAATTTATAGAATTCTAGGAAGAGAGAGAGAGGAGGGATGTAATTCCCAAAATTCACTTTCCCACCAATTATAGTTATGATAAATGAGTTTGGTTGGTGAATATTGACCTGCAAAAGCAATCTCAAGGTGTCCCATAACCTACAATAGTGAAAGAATGATTTCCCATGCTCATTTAATGCCCCTCCAACCACTATCCAACAACCAAACTGAACTGGGCTCATTTTCTTTAAAAATCACTATTAAATCTTCATTAATTTCTTTACTTTTGTGCGTCGGGCTCAAAGCCACAATTCCAACGGGACCAAATTTGTGAAAATCTATTGAGAATTGCTCTAGTTATGGCTTTACGAGTGCGGGTAGTTATTTGGGTGTTGCTGTGGTTTACTTCAATTTCTCGGGTCTAGACAATTAAATGGTTTGGTTGGAAATCTTATTTTAAATATTTCTTCCTCTTTTCCATATTTCCCTTCATATCTTCAAAACTTATTTTTGCTTTAAATGCATTGTGGGCCCATCATTAAACTACCTTAGTTTTATGTTTTGGAAGGTGAGTTTTCAATAGTTTAAATAAAAATACTTGCGCCAAGCAAATTCGTAGAGTTGGCCCTTACCTTTCACTGTCGTCAGTCTGCATTGGTCACCAAGATCTTTATTAACACAACTGACCAGCCATGTTAACTCCTCATTTGAACTTGATGCACCAAGTTCCACATTCAATGTTGACTCTCTATTAGATGCGTGGTGCAATGGCACTAAAATTGATTCTATCGAATCGATAGCCCTGATATGGGCTGAGCTATGTTCGAATCCTATCATCATCTGCGCTTGGCGGTGTTCTGAATAGTCAAAAAAACTTTTGTTTTGGAGATGTTTTGGCACTCCCTTTATGATTTGGTTCTTGGTTTGTATTTTTTGTCCCATAGGCCATTCTTGGCCTTCTGTGGACATTAATATCTAAATTAAATTAAATTATTCTAACTTCCACCTCAGCATTCATCCCATCACTGAATCTTGAGCCCCATTCACCTTGCGCCAACTCGTACCAACTCACTTCGCCAACTCAAACTTCTCTTTGTAATGTGTGATGACTCCTTCATCTCAAGTGTTGAGTTGTTTCCCTGTGATTGTGCCACCCACTCCTTTCTCCACATCGGCGAGCTATGCACCACATGTCTAATAAAGAGTCAACAATTGAATGTGGAACTTCGCGCATCAAGTTCAAATGAGGAGTTAACATGGTTGGTCGATTGTGTTAATAAAGATCTCGACCTGACCAATGCGGACCTGACGACAGTGAAAGGTAAGGGCCAACTCTGCCGAGCTGGCTGAGCTGGCCAAGTATTTTTTATTTAAAATATTGAAAGCTTGCCTTTCGAAACATAAAACTAAGGTAGTAGAATGATGGGCCCACAATGCATAGCTCGCCCTTCACAAACCTCCACGCCCGCATTGAATTCCCATGCTCGGCTCGAACCCACGGTGAACCCTTTACCGTGCTAGACTTCTTTGGCGATTTCGGCCTTTTCGATGCCCTCACATCCCGACTCCATCTGGGCCGCTCGGGCCACTAACTCCCGCAATCCCATCTCGTTCATTACGCACGAGTTAAGCTCTTCACGCAAAAATGTCTCGGTTAGCTTGGGGCCCTCTCGGGCCACCAACTTCCGCCTTACCTCGTAAATTACCATGTTGCACAAGTTTGATTTAACGGCCCATGCTACACAAATTTCCACCTCAAAGATTCATCCCATCACCGAATCTTGAGCCCCATTCACCTTTGCTACTTTTCATAGCTCGGCACCAACTCACTTCGCCAACTCAAACTTCTTTTGTAATGTGTGATGACTCCTTCATCTCAAGTGTTGAGTTGTTTCCCCGTGATTGTGCCACCCACTCCTTTCTCCACATCGTGAGCTATGCACCACATGTCTAATAGAGAGTCAACAATTGAATGTGGAACTTGGCGCATCAAGTTCAAATGAGGAGTTAACATGGTTGGTCGGTTGTGTTAATAAAGATCTCGGTGACCAATGCGGACTGAACAAAGGAGAAGGTAAGGGCCAACTCTGAGCCGGGCCGAGTTGGCCAAGTATTTTTTTAAAATATTAAAAGCTCACCTTTCAAACATAAAACTAAGGTAGTAGAATGATGGGCCCACATGCATAGCTCACCCTTCACAAACCTCCACGCCCATTGAATTCCCATGTTCCAAAACTTTCGGACCCACAAAGTGAACCCTTTACCGTGCTAGACTTCTTTGGCGATTTCGGCCTTTTCGATGCCCTCACATCCCAACTCCATCCGGGCCTCGAAGCCACTAACTCCCGCAATCCCCGCATCTCGTTCATTACGCACGAGTTAAGCTCTTCACGCAAAAATGTCTCGGTTAGCTTCGAGGGCCCTCTGGGCCACCAACTTCCGCCTTACCTCGTAAATTACCATGTTGCGAAGTTTCTGATTTAACGGGCCCATGCTACACAAAATTTCCATAAACCGTTCGGGCGGTTTATTTCCGCCATCCTGCTAACTCTCCCACTTACGGGGAGTTCGACTTTATTCATGCCTGCACGTCCCGAGCCCCTCACGCATCAAAATGCCGCAATTGTTGCATTGATAAAACTTCAAGCTTGTTGTTTCATTAAGTGTCTAGATCCTTTGAAAATCACATGAACTCATTGTTCCAACATAACCCTCGCTCGGATTCTAAATTCACAAAATTTGCCCGAGTCCTCATGGGAATAACTCACTTTGATCAAATACAAAGCTCGACTGTTTAGTCCAAGTTCTCACTCGGCCATGACTCTTTTTCGCAACCCAAGTACCATATTCTCGAGTTCTCTCGCCATTGACATGGCCGACTTGGAAATATCCGAGTTCCTCCATCATGTATTGGCTTGGCTCATACAAAACACGGATGTAAATAATCTCAATACCATTGTAAGGCGGTGTTGAAAATAAGCGAAGAAACTCAATTTAATTTTTAGTGTCTAGATTAAATTGAGGAGGAAATTCAAAATTCCACAATGAATAGGCCACTTGGATGTGTTAGTTGAGTCATTAGCAATCGCTTAACTCAAGAAATTTGAGTTGAGACAATGAGATCGATTAGTTACGAGATTCCTATATTTTAGGAACTCGAGTTGAGTTTATTTGAGTTAGAAATATCAAAACTAGTTTCAAGTGAAATCTGAACTAGTTAATGATTAGTTAGGTAGTTGGACTTTAGTCTAACCCAATGATCATTCGATTAATCGATCAATTAACCCATTTCTTGCTCATGCATGTGAATAATTCGAATTTTGAAGTTGTGGTGGAATTTCCAAGGCAGAGGACAACAGTGCAAACTAATTAAGTGCACGAGTTTTGTTTTAGTGATCTAACCGAGATAGACCTTATATAGGTAGGCTATGTTCGAGTTGATCTATGGGGAAATTGTAATTGATCTCTTCCATTTGATTAATGCAAAAATGCAGAGCTTGTGGGGTTTTGGGCGTAAGCTTTCCCCGCTTTTGATATATCTTGTCTCTAGTATTTATGCAGTTTCTGTGTGTGATGATTTTTTTATTTATGCAGTAGATTAGATTTGTGTCTCATGATTTAGATAAATTTCATGAGCAGTTGCGAATCTATTGAAATTTCTACATGGTATCAGAGCTTTAATCACAGAAGAACAGGGAATTCGAAGTTTCTCCTCAGGTCTCAGGTCAGTGCAGCAGTCTCTACAGAGCTTGGAAGATGGCTTTCAACGGGTTGAGGCTAGAATTTTCCTTGGATGGCAGCTCCAACTTCGTAGCTTGGAATGTAACATCCCCATTTTAAGATACTAGAACAAGGGAAAAAAAAATTATATATATAACGTTCTCTGTTATGAATTATATAATTCAAACACACGTTCAAGTTTTAATAATTGTTCTCTGCCCAAACAACACAGTTTGGAACACACAATTTCCTTTTAAAACTAATGTTCCCTGTTCACATATTTACAATATGGAACACACATTCAATGCCATTCAATCTTATAACAGATTCTATATGCTGCTGTAAATGACTCGAAGAACTGCCGATCTCCCATTTTCATGGCTCGGAGTTTCAACGATCTCTCATTTCATGACTCGCAACAAACCGATCCTTCATGTTCGTTCATGCATAGTATATTATATATACAAGTTCTCTTAACCGTTTCCGGTTATCGAAGTGATCCATTTAAGAAGCCTATCTGAATATCTGTTACTGATATTCATCTGACATCCTGCATCTTAAATTAAGTGATTAGGACAACGCAACCAGCACTTGCGATACTTTGGCCAAAGATTTTCACATGCTTTGCATGATCATATTCCTGGATGTGATACACATCAATGGAATACGTCCTTCACTTCACTTCACCTGTTATCTAGAATGGTCTTTCCTGGTTCCTACCAGTCCTCTCAATTTAAGGTCAGATTTAAACTTCCAATTTCCAACTAGCAATATGAACGAATATAGGAAGGCACTCCTGGTAACTAAAGATACGCAGACATACGGTGTCGTTCCCCACGATTCCGTGTGTCTAGTTATCTTTAGTCCTCCGGAGTCACTCCGTATACGTGATCATACTCCTATCCCCAGCCAAGAACTTCACATTCAGCCTATGTATTCTTGATGTTTTAATTCGGGAGGGCATTGTAATATGTCAGCTATAACATTGTGTCGTCATGAAGACCCCGTCTTCATGAAGACACCTTGCTGTAGCTGGCGTATGTCAATGTCCTACGGAATCCTCTCATCGAGAGTA
Source organism: Taxus wallichiana var. yunnanensis (assembly GCA_018340775.1). Lineage (NCBI taxonomy): Eukaryota > Viridiplantae > Streptophyta > Pinopsida > Cupressales > Taxaceae > Taxus > Taxus wallichiana. Next base: position 140,969,184 of record CM031241.1, read on the forward strand.
CACATCCTGCTCAAGTGATTTGGATATGATCTTAATATTTAAGATCAACTTTCAGCAACCATGCTGATCCTTTATCCTCGTTCCCGTTACAGTTGTACGTAGCTAAGAGAGACTAAATCTGTCCTTTAGCTTGCTATGCATCTTCTCCTTCGTACCGAAGGGCTGCATTTCTCTACTTGGTTTTCTTCTTAATCTTCGGATTAAGCAGCCCGTTACCGACGGACGTGATAAGTTTAACCTATTAAACTTAACCAAGATTTTTACAACTGTAACTAAATTCAGAATTCCAGCTTACTAGACGTCATTTAAACGAGGTCTAATTCCTATTAAATGTATTCATTTATTCTCCTTAACCTTACATAGTTAAGGTTCATTAGCTCTGGATATATTTATCCCATATCCCTTTCTTTCTGAATTTAACATACGAGGTTATTAATGGAGTTCGGAAACGAAGTTCAATTACTCCTGAGTTAATTGATATTCCTTAGCTTCCAAGCTAATCCTGAATACCTATCAGTTATGGAATCATATTCTTCCTAATCCTTTTTAATGTCAATTAAAAATTCATCTTTACCCAAGTATGAACTAATTGCACATTTCAACTTAAAAGTTGCATTTAGGTAAGAACAGATATCAATTCCTTTTTAACATCCATCCAAGGACAATTAAATAAATCCAAATCAGGAAATAACATTATATTTCCAATTTAATCAACAATATCAAACTGATATAGTTATTAAAATATCACACTTGTATTTGTATTCATCAATCCATTTCATAATCCATACATTTGCCAATCCAACTGACTGGACTTTGTTTACATAAAACATCATTACAACTCATAGATAGAAGAATATACTTTCTTCTTTTCACAATTCCTCGTAGAGGAATAACAACTAACAAATACAATTCATCTTCTGATAATCAAAAGAAGCATCAGAAAACAGCCATGTCTTCGTTCTAATCAATTTCCATCTGCAAAATTTCTTGCACGGGTCAGTTCAATGAACTGAGCATATTAAGCACTTGTCATTAAAATGAGGTGCTTTAATTAACTGTCTCAATAAAAGAACCCTGCTTTTATGAAACGACAGTAAGAACATCAATCAAAAATCAAGCATCAAAGAATGGACAACATAACAACTGAACCATCAAATACCATCCCAATCAGCCAAAGAACTGCTGTCCTATTTTCCACATAACCGTTACAAGTTCCAAATTACAATATTTGTAAAGTTTAGGAATACAAGTAGCATACTGCTGATATAACATACTGTTATCCTTTCCACTCCTTTCATTAATAATAAATGCAAAGGGTAAAACTAACTGAAACGTAAACCAATTACTTTCCTTTCAGTTCATGCATCATATTAGATTCCAAGCAATCAAGCACAGACGAGAAAGCAAACAGCAATGCATATAGTTGCTCATATCTAAGCACTACAAGATTCGTTATTAACGATTACAGATTTCCAACTGAATGAAAGAAGAAAAGATCATTTTTCCAAGTTATCCATCCACATTCCTATCTCTTTCCTCATGACTGTTCTAAAAATTGAATCCAACCGAGACACAAATCAAGATAACAGTTCAGAGTGAAACTTACAAAATCCATTCGAATTCACTTTCCAGCAGCAAGAATAATTTCATTCATAATCAGCTTTAAATGAAAACAAGGAAGAATTTATCATCCTCATCAATACTTCATTTAAATCAGGCTCATATGAATACCCAAAAATAGGTTAGTACAACATCGTATTTATCATAGATCAAATAGTATAAGGATGCATACTATGTATTTACTGTACTAGAAGACCCCATACTTCTTTCACTGTATTTTTAACCAAATAAACAGTTATACAATCATGCAATCAATTAATCACATGACCTTCTATATCCATGATCGCGTACAGTTCAAAATACAATTTACACATTGTTGTTACCTACAGCAAGACTTAATCATAATGCACAATAAGGCTCTAATGCTATCCCCAGAATTCAACAAAGAAGAAGAAAGAAATCATTCCTTTCACCTTTCAATAAGAAAACAACCATTTTCTTCAAACTCAACAAGAATTGTTCAGGTCGGTTTCATTTCTTTTAAATGACTGTGCAAGATCGGAGACCGCAAGAAACATTTAAATATTCTATTTGTACAGAAAAACACAGCACTCAGGAAACAATTTAAATGCCACTGTCCTCTCTACAGACTGAACTTATAAAGTTCAATAAACCACCCGACTACTGATTTTATCAATTCAAATAGCAGAAAGAAGAAGAATTCCTTACCAATAAATGTTTCTACCCGAATCCATTTTTCTATTCACAATGATGTACAGAACCCAAAATGTGATTTTCATATAATAATACCCTTATTAATAAAAAACCGCATAGGATATCAGATGCACAACAAGGTACAGTCAAGACAGATCCAAACCGCCTACTTATTTCCAAAATTTTCCATATTATACATAAATAAAAAGCCGAGTTCTTGTTCACAACTACAGTCCGAACTAGAAGATCGAACAGTATCAATAAAACACAACAAATCCTTCTACCCTCACAACTAGAAATCAACATAATTCATTTAATGTACAGAAATACAAGCCAAGCTCGTTTTCACGACTACTGTCCAAACTGTAAGATCAAATCGATTCCATAAAACACAATAAAATCAACCTTTCATCACAGCAAGAAGAATGTAATCATCTATAAGTGCAAAAGAAAAACAATTTCTTTTCCAACTCCCACGAATACCCAAATCGTATTCGTCTATTTCTTAAGCAAGAAAAAGGAACAACAAAAACGTATTACCATTTCTTCCTTCAAATCGAATTCATATGCTCATACAAAACCCAAATGCCATTTCCATCAAAATCCAAAACAGCAGAAGGAAAAAGGATCTTATTTCCTTTAAAAATTTCAGTAAAGAATACGACTTCAAACAACTCGCACAGCCTGTAGAGATTTCATTCCATAAAATCATTTAAAAAGAATTATCCAGTTCGAATTATTATTAACAACCATCTCGAAATTGATTTACTCTCAGCTGAGTATTCATAAGCATAATTTCTTATAGTTTCAGTAAAGAACATCCTCAATACTGTCAAACAAACCAACACAACACGACTGTATTTCAAACTCATTTATACATGCAAAGACAGTTCCAAACACAACAGCAAGAAAATGATTTTACCCATCATTTCCAAAAATGACAGCAAGAATCGACTAAACCCAAATCGTCTCAACACGACAACAATCAAATAAACCCAAAACCCAAGAGCAGGGTTGTTTTAATGAGACGCTTAAACAAAGCAAGTATTTTTAAAGAGAAGGGCTTAACATGCCTGTAAATTCTTCCTCAAAACTCGAAGAAAACCACGTCTACCGAAGGTATTTCCTTCCACGCGACAGCACGAGCTTCCCAAAATCACCTTTCCTCTTACAGGCTCAGCAACAACCTCCAAATTTCCAAGGAACAGTGATAAAAACCAAATGAAACTGGTTCGACTGAACCAAGCAAAAACCAAATGCAGAGCAACTTCTCCAAAATCCGAACAACACAAAATGACTAACAAAATTCCTCCAAACTCTTTCCAAGGCGGACTGGTCACGAAGACCAAAAAAATTAAATGCATTAAAGGCTCTGCCTTTTCCCATTTTCCCACGCCACTGCCAACTTGGGTTGGCGAACTCCTAATTTCTAATTTTACATGCAAAACCAAATTTAGTTCCATGTCCAACTAGATACCTCCGCCACTTACCTGTTCCCGCCAAACTGGCGCTGTCCACGTAAGGACTCCTCATTAACTGCCATTAATTCCCTTTCATCCTTATCCTCTTCCCCCAAGGGTCTGCGCGTCCCCTTTAGGTTAGGATTAGTTTAAGGTTCATTAGTGTTCGACCTAGGTCATAGCCTAGTCTTTAGGTTAATAGGACTTAGGTCTATGTTAATCATTTTAGAATTTAAAAATCCACTTAGGATAGTAGTTTAGGATGTAAGGTAGAACTTAGGATTAGCTTAGGATCTAATTCCCACTAACATCTAACACTAATCAACCTCCAATCCAGTCTTCCTACTGACATTCAAGTCAATGCTGTGCAGGACGTTTCGTCCTTTGTTTCACATGCCAGAGCCACTCGTGTCCAGACATTTCCTGCCTCACGAGGTCTTAAGTTACGACAGTGCATGGTTCGAGAATCGAACCTTTGTCATTGGCATCTACGTGCCAGCTGCTCATACCTGAAATCAGGTGCTGCACATTTATATCAACCTTCAGTTCGATTCAAGAGTAAATCGACAAAGCAACCACAAGAAGGCCACAACATACTTTGGATCAATGAGATTGATTCAAGGTGTGCTGTCAACCGGCGAATAGAGTTTAGCAAGTATACGACAATTTGTCGTCACATCAGCAAACACACAAGTAACAATAACTGCTGTCCCATGCAACTAAATTACAGCATGCAAGAATCCAGATTTGCAACACATTCCCTTAAGATCAAAATATATATTTTAACATGCTTGCCTTCTTTTCAGCAGATACAACAGTATGAAAAATAATCACCAAGATAACTTACAAAATCAGGGTGTTACATGGAAGGATCGCATGGAGGCAACATTTGTAGATAATGGGTTGTTGGAATATATCGAGTCTGATATTCCACAGCCAGCTGCAACAGATGTCCAGCTTGCTCAGTGGAAGAAGGATGTGGCGAAAGGAAGAAGAATTATCCTTGAAGGGGTTCGAGATCATATTGTCTCAAACCTCCATGGGAAGACTTCTCCATTCGCAATGTGGAAAACATTGACAGAGTTATTCCAGAATCAGAGTGACCAGAGAAAGCTGGCACTCAAGGATAAACTTCGAAAGATCAAGATGGAGAAAACGATACTATTCCGCAGTATCTGAGCAAGCTCACACAGTGCCGTGATGAGCTTGGTGGTGTTGGAGTTACTATTCCAGAAGATGATTTGGTGAGTCTAGCATTGCTAGGTCTTCCCAAGAGCTGGCACAGTTACCAAGATTCCGTAAATGGTCGAGAAAAGCTACCTGATTGGTCACGCTTGTGGTCTGATCTTCAGCAGGAAGAATTTAGGCGAAGCACAAGAGATGGATCCTCATCCAAAGCTGATGAAGAGGAAAACTTCGCATTGATGGGAAAAGGGAAGAAAGGGAAAGGGAAGAAATTCCAACCCAAGCCCGATTCTAATCATGGCGGCAAAAAAAAGGAGATTTGTCGAAGGTGAAGTGCTTCCACATCACGAGTTTGGGCACTATGCAACCAGATGTCCGCAGAAGAAATCCAGCAAGAAAACTGCAGCTGTAGGTGAAGCTTTAGCTTCACAGTTCGAGCTTGATTTCACACTCATTGCATGCATGGCCAGCACAGTAATGAGTACCGCGTGGTATTTGGATTCGGGTGCATCTTTTCACATGACTGGATGCAAAGATTTCTTCAGTGAAATGGAGGAGAAGGATCTGTAGATAAATATCGAGCTAGGCGATGACGGGCGGTACAGTGCAACCGGTATAGGCACTGTAACCTTCCAGAGAGAGTTGGGATCAGATCTTCAACTCAAAGATGTCATGTATGTGCCAGGCTTGAAGAAGAACCTGATCTCGGTAGCAGTCCTCGAAGACCGTGGTTATGATGTGGTATTCAGCCAGGGAAAAGCATTCCTGAGACACATAACCACTGGGCAAGTAAAGCAGATCGGGGTTCGTGTGAAGAACCTCTACAAACTTGATATAGATGGTAGCGCAACATTGATGGGTAAAGCAGACAGTGTGGTGAGCCAGGATGAAGGTGAGTTATGGCATAGGAGATTGGGCCATCTACACCACGGTGCTTTGAAGATCATGCAGCAGATTTCTATAGGTCTTCCAAAGGGTACTTTTCCACAGATAGACACATGCAAGGGATGTACCATGGGGAAGTATACAAAAGCCACTTTTCATGAGAAGGAGAACCGAGCAATGGAAATCCTTGAGAGAGTCCACTCAGATGTGTGTGGACCATTCTCAACAGCTTCCACAGCAAAACACAGGTATTATGTGATTTTTGTTGATGATTTTTCTAGAAAGTGTTGGATCTACTTCATGCAGAAGAAAGATCAGACGTTCTCAAAGTTTTGTGAGTTCAAAGCACTGGTAGAGAAAGATACAGGGAAGAAGGTGAAGGCTCTAAGGAGTGACAATGGTGGTGAGTACATCTCTAATGAATTCAAGAACTTCTATGCCAAAGAAGGAATTCGAGAGAGAGTTAATTGCACCTCATAACCCACAACAGAATGGGGTTGCAGAAAGAAAGAACAGAACAATTGTGGGAGCAGCACGAGCTATGTTACATGATCAAGGCCTACCATTGCATTTGTGGGTAGAGGCATGCAACACAGCCGTATTTGTGCAAAACTGTAGTCCTCATCGGATACTTGGCATGAGTACACCAGAGGAGGCCTTTATTGGTAAGAAACCTGATGTTTCATATTTTAAAATTTTTGGCTCATCTGTCTATTGCCATGTGACCAAAGATGCCAGGAAGAAGCTAGAACCAACTGCAGAGATTGGGATATTTGTGGGGTATACTGATACTCCCCACAACTATCGGGTGTATTTCCCAACTAACAGGATGACAGTTGTCAGAAGGGATCTTAAATTTGATGAGGAGAAAGCCATGCGATTGTCCCTTGAGAGGGAGCTTGATTTGCATGCAGATGAGGAACTCTTAGTTCCCAAGGATGAACCTCAAGATGTGGAGCAGTCACATGCAGAGGATCATGGAGTGGCAGAAACCACTCATGCAGAGTCATCCACTAGAGATGGCAGCAAGCGAACCAGGGAAGTTGATAGATTGTTGCATGATGCTAGAGAGAGTGTGGGACAACCCACATCGCAGCGTAGGCAGACGAGGTTACCAAGTCGGTACACTAACTACATGGCTCTGATGAGCGTGAGTGTAGAGACTGAGCCATCCTCATTCGAGGAAGCTGTAGAGCAACCAGTATGGGTTGATGCTATGGTAGAGGAATTTGATTCCATTGTCAGAAATAGTGTTTGGGAGGTGGTCCCAAGACCAGCAGACAAATCAGTGGTAGGTTCAAGATGGCTTTACAAAGTGAAGCATGCAGCAGATGGAAGCATCGAGAAACATAAGGCCAGATTTGTGGCCAAGGGGTTTTCTCAGGTAGAAGGTATTGATTACGAGGAGACTTTTGCTCCAGTAGCAAGGTATTCTTCCATCAGATCTATTCTTTCTTTGTCCACGCAAATGGGGTGGAAGATCCACCAAATGGATGTAAAAACAACATTCCTCAATGGATTGATTGAGGAAGAGGTGTATATTGAACAGCCGGAGGGATTTGAGACCTTTGACAGAGAGTCACATGTGTGCAGACTCAAGCGAGCGTTATATGGGCTCAAGCAAGCATCTCGTGCTTGGTACACCAGGATCGACAACTATTTCACTGGGTTAGGCTTCACCAAAAGTGAAGCAGATGCAAACCTTTATCATATTGTTGTTGAAGGTAAATTATTGATTATCGTGCTATATGTTGATGATTTAATTTTGACCGGTGATGGGCAGTTGATCAGTTCTTGCAAAGAGGATCTTGCAAGAGAATTTGAAATGAAGGACATGGGACTCATGCATTATTTCCTAGGTTTGGAAGTATGGCAAGGAGATGGAGAACTTTTTATTTCTCAAGGCAAGTATGCCAATGAGATACTGAAAATATTTCACATGGAGAAGAGTAAACCCATGGAGACACCTCTTGCAGGAAGTTGGAGGAAGGAGGATGCTACTTCAGGTGAAGTAGTAGATGCTACCACTTACAGGCAGCTTGTAGGTTCACTTATGTATTTGGTGAACACACGACCGGACATGTGTTATGCCGTTAACCAGCTTAGTCAAGCCATGGTTAAGCCAACCAAACTGTATTGGAAGGCAGCAAAGCATGTGTTGCGATACCTTAGAGGCACTACTCAGTTTGGTCTTTGGTACAGACGGACAGAGGGAGTGAAGCTGCAAGGCTTCACAGATGCAGATTGGGTGGGGAGTCCATCAGACAGAAAGAGCACATCAGGAGGAATTTTCAGTGTTGGGTCAGCAGCGGTTTCTTGGTACAGCAGGAAGCAGAGATCTGTGGCGCTCAGCTCAGCAGAAGCAGAATACATGGCTGCAAGTCAAGCAGCATGTGAGGCTATCTGGATGAGAAAGATTCTTGTTGGTTTATTTGGTCGGTTAATGGATCCTACGGTGATTCACTGTGACAATCAGAGTTGTATCAAACTCTCTGAGAATCCAGTTTTTCATGATCGTTCCAAGCATATTGATATCCGGTATCACCATCTTCGAGATTGTGTGCAGAGGCGGATTATGTTGCTACAGTACATCCCGACGGAGGAACAAGATGCAGATATTTTGACGAAGGCTTTGTCAAGAGGAAAATTTGAATTCCATAGGGATAGGATTGGGGTCCATGATAATCCCTTTCTTGCTGAGAGGGAGTGTTGAAAATAGCAGCAAGAAACTCAATTTAATTTTCTGTCTAGATTAAATTGAGGAGGAAATTCAAATTCCACAAACAAATAGCCACTGGATGTGTTAGGCCGAGTCATTAGCAATCAATTAACTCAAGAAATTGAGTTAAGACAATGAGATCGATTAGTTCTGAGAGATTCCTATATTTTAGGAACCCGAGTTGAGTTTATTTGAGTTGTAATAGATTAAAACTAGTTTCAAGTGAAACCGAACTAGTTAATGATTAGTTAGGTAGTTAGACTTCATTCTAACCCAATGATCATTTAGTTAACTCGATCAATTAACCCATTTCTTGCTCATGCATGTGAATAATTCAAATTTTGAAGTTGTGGTGGAATTTCCAAGGCAGAGAGACAACATGTGCAAACTAATTAAGTGCACAGGAGTTTTGTTTTAGTGATCCACCGAGATAGACCTTATATAGGTAAATGTGTTTAGTTGATACTATGGGGAAATTGTAATTGATCTCTTCCATTTGATTAATGCAAAATAGAGCTTGTGGGGTTTTGGGCGAGTAAGATTTCCCAGTTTTGATATATCATGTCTCTGTATTTATGCGCTTTTGTGTGTGATGTTTTTTATTTATTTATGCGGTAGATTAGATTTGTGTCTCATGATTTAGATAAATTTCATGACCATTGCGAATCTATTGAAATTTCTACAGGGACTCGACCTATAATACGAATAACATATGCACGATTGGTCCTGAGCTTGACCACTTCATTATTAGCTCGGTGCCTCTCCCAATAAATATCTCGATGCGACTCCAAATGGCCTTGCTCGGTCCTTAAAATGTAGAGCACGGCTATTTCCTACAAATCAGTTGGTATTTTATAAAATAACTTTCGATGCACATGTAGTAACTCAAGATCATATGAGATGAGCTCGGTGGTGCTTGTATCAACAAAGTGGCTCACCTCTCGAAAGGATATAGCTCGGCCTTGAACAATGCTTCATCCTAACTAAGCATGTTTTCCCGATGTTGAAATAGGTCACCCATGTATAAGATCTCGGCACTTGAGCTTGCCCTCGATAATACTAACTCGCTCACTTGTTTAAACAACTCAGTATGGATGGAACTTGGTGGACTTCTCAATGAGCTTGACGAACTAAAAGATAGCTCACTCCCCAAAAGAAAACTCGGTAACAAATGGAGTAACATGGTTTGTGAACTCACCGAGCTCACTGGAATCTAAATACAAACCCTCAACCTCCTCTATTCTATGAACTTGATGAGTTTTGTATCATAAGGGAAGATGTGTGAACACTAGATTTCAACATTAATGCCGCATGAGTGGGCCCCTCTAATGGTCTCTTAATTGAATAGACCTAGGGCTCAATGAAGACCAAGAAGAGGAAAAAATTTCCTCTTGTGAATGTTCAACACCTTCAATAACCCTCGGACAATCGAAGTCGGTCCGCCTATGCGAGAACCACAGTGCGAAGCTTGCCTTGTTTTTCAACTTATCATGGAGGGGTGGAAATTGATAATATATATATGCGAGGAGCAAATTTGATAATGTTATGACCCTATATATTCCCCACTTAATAATATATGAGATGGAGAAGGTGTAAACATTTAATTGATTGGTGGATTTTTAAATCTACAAGATTAGATTTGCCTCATGCAACGATGTGTAACAATGCGATGTTTTAAAATATTGATTCATTTATTGATTGATTGATGTAAATCGGTCATTATATTACATGATTGAAACATGATTTTGATAGTTAACCAAATCTAGAGGGGACGATGGATAGGTTTGAAATTATTTTGTTTTGATGTTTAATAAGTTATGGTATGTTTCTAGATGGATGGGTGTTTATTAGATGAAGGATAAGTGATGATATTATTAGTATGGATAACGTGTTGAATGAGAATTAGAATATTTTTAGTATAGAGATGAGGACAGAAACATGTTATGGGCGGATGAGGAGATAGTGATAGATGCAATGAGTGAAGAATATTAGCCCTATGGATTTTATGCTTGCATGCAATGATTAAATTTGAGTGATCAATACATAGATTGATAGATTAATTGATGGATTGATGATGCCCCATGCAATAATGTATATGAAGGAGAAATAAAGGTACAACCTATATGTGCCCCAATCGATGATATGAAAGGGGTAAGTCATAAAATGTGGATGGATTGATTGAATTGATAGAATATTGGATAGATTCTTTGAATAACTGATTTGGATTAGAGTTAATTAAATCAATCATTTTTTAAAATGATATAATTATGATTCAAGAGATAAACAAAATCTGTATGAGGGTTGGTGTGATAAGGATGTGATTGAAATATTAATGATTTATTGATACAAAGAATGAGAGATGACATGATGATTTGATGCTCCTCTCGGGTGGTGAGGAGGGAGAGAAGGTTAGTTATGGGTAGTTAGGGTAGATATGTAGCTAGGTGGGATGAATTATTTATGATTAAGAGAGATGGTTACTATAGATGAAGGTTGGTTTTTAGATTGTTGATAAATTGGTTGGTTGATAATTGATGGCGGGAGAAGATGGGATAGAATGATGATGATGAGAGGATTTTTTTCCCAATTGAAAAGAAATATCATTATTTTCATCATTAACAACATTATTGTTTTGGGTACAACAAGATGTGCCATGATATGAAAAAACCATGATGACATGATTGATACATGCCCCAAATGACTCAAAAATGAAAACATGCACAATCGGCATTATGTCATTGGAGGGACTCAAAAAAGGAAAATATGCACAACCGTCCTCACATCATTAGATGAACTCGAGAAAGGAAAATATGCATGATTTTCCTCATATCTTTAGACAAACACTGATGCAACAAAAAATAAAAAAACCAAGATGAATTCTTGAAAGAAAAAAACACACACAAAATCAAATGTGATGTTACTCTTCCATAAAGATCCTTGCTTGGTGATTGATGATTAGAGTAATGATTTATTTTCCCCAAGGAAGGATACATGCGAGGGGAGTGATATTAGGAATGATGTATCCAAGGAAAAGGTACATTGATTGGTTTGTTTGATGATAAGGATTTGTAATCAAATTTAGGACAAGACAAATGATTTTGGATGGGTGGTTTATTTGTTTGTTTTTTACATTATTTTAGTATTTTTAGATTTTAGATTGTGGGAAAAGGGAAAACCAAAAATGGAGAAAACCCATTCTAGTGTCGGGGAAAAACATTAATAGTGGATTAAAGGGGGTAAGTAGGATTTAATATGGGATGGATAAAAATATTCAAGATAGGGTATGAAAGATAGGATAAGATGGCTAAAAAGATTCGGGATAAGATAGGTGAGAGATGTTCAAAATGACGCAGGGATGGGATAATTTAGGATGGATTTGAGGGATGTATGGTATGACAGATAGGATGGATTTACATAAAAATGGAGGAAGGATTTATGAGGGATTTTATAATGACCATGTTTCATATGGTCATGTGCCCCATAATCCAAGTATTATTTTTATGGCATGTTAAAGAGGACATACCAAGATGTTACATAAAATAGGTCCCAAGATTACCTCAACATATTTAGCAAGGCAAAAGTTGACTTATATGAGATGTATGATGGTGATGATATGGATTCTTAGGATAGATGACATAGATATTTTATGATGGGGATGATATGTAAGAGATAGGAAGTTGATCTACCCCCAGTGTAGGGTAGGATGATCAGTAAAGATTTTTATGATGTTATGGATGAAGGGATGGAATGGATTATATTGTAAAATTCAAGATATTAGGGAATTTATAAAGTGGATGGTGCCCCTAGTAGATGTTAAAGAGCATGAGAACAATGCTTTATCCCCATCCATAATAATGATGGTTAAAAAGGAGTTAGTGGGGGTCATCGACTGCTATGAATGTTTAATCCAAGAAAAAAGATGTGTGGGATGTTTATCATGGATGTTTGTGATAGATGGTATTGATGATGAATAAGAGAAGATCCAAAAGGAAAAAAATTAAGACAAGATTTGGAATAAAATAGGAGTGCGACCGAGGTCTACACAACACACTGTAAAATACTAGCCTTATGTCTCATTGAGATCTAGTGTGTGTGATTGTGATACTTAATTACCACTTGAAGTGAAGAATTGATGGGAAGTATGTGAAGACAAACAATTCAATTTGTAGGGATGATTGATTATAATAGGTGGATGGAGGGGTTGATGGAAGGTGAGGTGAAGTCATGCATAACCCAGATAGAGATACTTGAAACACCTCAAGATAGATTCTTGATATTTATTTTGATTGGTGTTTTTATTATGATTTTATATTTTATATTTTTCTTTTTTTTTTTTTGTAAAAGATATTCCACCCTCTTAAACACTCTCAAGGGGTTAAGAATCACTAGTGGATTTATGGGGGAGTGGAAATGAGTTTGGGGTGATATTGACAAGCATCAAAATAAATGCTTGAGGATTTTCACAAAAGTTGATATTTTGTAAAAGATATTCCATTTTATTTTTGTATAATATAATACATCCTCTTGAACACTCTCGAGGGTTAAGAATCACTAAGCAGGATTGATGGGGGAGTGGAAGTGAGTTTGGGGATGATATTGACTAGCGTCAAAAGAAATGCTTAAGGATCTTCACAAGCAAGTTGATTAAATGTTTTAAGTGTTAGTAGATCGAGGAGGATAGTTCTCTTAAATTTTCCAAGTAAGGATAGACCAAGGTCACATGGTTATAGTAGAGACTATAAACTTACAACATGTGTGAACAATTTGATCAAGTGTTTATCAAAAAGAGTGAATCAAAGCATAAATGGGTTGGAATGGAAGATGAATGGATTGTACGTTAGGGATGGGTGATGTGAAAATTGATGGGTATGAATGGAATAAATATGAATTTGAAGGAAACACCATCTATGTGTAACCAATGAGTTATTGTAATTTTTTGAAATATATTGATTTTTTTGGTATCCTGAAAGATGTTTTGTTGTTTTGGATTTTTGGGTTTGATTTTCGATGTTGAAATTTTATTTGTGACTTTATTTCTAGTAGTATTCATTAATTGTTTTTGTTATTTGATTTGTAGATTTTTTGATCGATTGGGATGAAAATTTTAGCTTCCTATTTAAGGTAAGGTCCCGCATCAAAGTTGATGTCAAATACTACAAGGGGTTTCCTTATGGGATATCCTTGTTGATTCCCATGATGTTGGTGATGGTTTGGTTGTTTTGAAAGAAGGATGATTTGTGATTTGGTTGGCCTTGTTTGAAGGGGTCAAGGCATTGATGATGGAGTTGGGTGGTTGGGATGATAGTGTCAATAAAAGGATTGGTGGAAGTAAGGTTATAGGTAAATTAATTTTTGATGTGGGGAGAGATGTTGTTAGTGATACATTTATAGCCTATGTTGTAATGATTGAGGTTGTGATGAAGAGAAATAGGTTCACAAATACCTTGTTCAAGAATGCCTGGGCATTTGATTTGATGATTTATGATGGTGAATTTTTTTGGTGATAATATATGGATTGGATGGGGATATGATGCAAGGTGCTCATCATGACATTAATATCTAGAAGAGATTTTAGTTTCCTTTTCTCATTAAGAGGCTCTTTGAAAAAGAAGGAGATCTCAAACTTATCATGGATTTTGAGAGGTAAGGGATGTTTGGATATGGGATGGTATTTGGATGGTTGAAGACATTAGGGAGAGGATTTTGATGCATCCCAAGTGGTGGATGAATTGATGCAAGAATAATATTACCTTGATTGATGAGGTTTTGTACATAAGATTTTAAGTGTATGCAATCGATTGGTCGAATGTTCATAGGTGCATGGAAATCATAGTAGTGATTTTCTTGATACCAAGATGGTTTTGGCATGTTCCCATCATGTGGTTTGATTGGTGGATGAATGATCATGTTTACAATTTTCAATCAATGAAAGATGGTGGTCAAGGATTCACCTAAGGGGGTGAAGTGTCTTCACTTAGTTGTATGTTTAGATTGACACCTAGGGAGAGGGTGTGAGGTATATGCTTGGATTTGTGTGATATATGAACCAAATTGGTTGATGTGTGTGGCTTAGGAGCCAAATGGGATTGGTGTGGCATAAGGGTCAAATTAGATTCATTAGGATCAAGGACTAAAGTGGATTGGTTTGGCCTAGTAGTCGATTAGACTGCTTAAGCTCATAGGCCATATTGATTGGTTAGGATCTAGGGATAAATTAGATTGGTTAGGCTCGGGAATCACTTATATTGATTTGGCACATGGGTTAGTTTGGATTGGTTATGCATAGGGATAAAGTAGATTGGTGTGGTGTAGGGGATGGATTGGATTTTTGATTAGGTGAATATGGAATGCTAGGGATTTTAAATGATGGAAGACATAACTTAGGTGACTCAAAGTCTTCTAGGATAAATCTAATTGGGTGAGGCTTAGGGACATGAACATGATCAATTTATGGATGAGATTGATTGAGAGATGAAGGTTGAGATGTTGGAGAGATGATGTGGGTTGCGAGGTATTCTAATTATTGGTTAAGCTAGTGGATTTGAGCACAACTAAAATGATTATGATCACGAGGGGATTTTTGTGGAGGTTGGATTAATTTTTTCATTTCAATCCTGGGTTTTGATGCGGGGAAGTTGAGGATCATGATGGTTGTTAGATGTTTTGGGATTGATGTGGTTAACCCCAAGGGGTCATTAGAAGAAGGTGGAATTATGATCGATGGGTCCTTCGGTGGATGATTTTGGATAATTGTGTGGGATCAAAGGAGGTGGGGAGCTTAGCACCTAAATGGATGACCATAAGAAGGAGGTTTTCTTTGTGTTGGGGAAGGAGTTGGCTAATGTTAACATGGATGGTTTTTATGGCTAATGGCTCATGGTCATTAATGGGGACACTTTGGTCAATAAGGTTTAGGATATATCAATATCAAGAAATGGATCAATGGAGGCATGATACATGAAGGGATTGGTACAAGGTGTTGTTTGAGATGTCATGTGGATTTTTCGGTGTTTTGTTCTTGAGTCAGGTAGGCTTGCTTTTTGATTTAAAATTGGATGAATTATGAATGGATATAGATTGGATGAGTATTGCCTTTGGATTATATTAGGATGGATTTTAGATCGGGATTTATTTTTAAAAGGATTAAGAATGAATGAGGATTGGACACAAATTTATCTACATTAGATGAAGATTAGATTTGATTTAGAAGGAAATTTGGATAAGGTGGTTATATAGGGACATGATTAGTTTGATGTTGGATTGGGGTTTTGATAGAATTGGATGAATTTATGATTTGTTTGATTAAGGATGGTTTTAATTGATTTTGTTTTTAATTTTTGTGTGACGTATACAAACACACGGGCCTCAACAACACACAAACAAGAACACACTAGCCACAATCATATGCTAGTGAAAAGGGTGTGCAACGAGACTGGTAGCCCACCAATATACCTCACATTGAGTGGTGTTAAATTGGTCTCCCAACCCTCACTTCATATCATACATAATGACTAAATTTGGTAGTGTTGTGTTGTCTGCACTACTAATCATTCACAAATGGTGGTAGGCTCCGAATTATAGGTTTTACAAGGCTTTCTGGTACACCATCTATATACATTTCAAGTATATGGGGTCCATCTTATAAGGGTGTTGTCCGACACACTGGGTATTAAGAGGTGGAAGACCCTCACTTCATATCTCCTCTAAAATAGGTCAACACTTAGCTAGTAATAATAATTGCACTTGAATTTGTATACCCCACTAGAATTTAAATTGTCTTAGTGCGTGGTGATGAAATCCACATCACAAGATGCATAATGACTATGAAAAGTGCACGAGGATGAAATCCATGTCACATTGTCCCTTAAAAAAGAGATAAAATAAAAAGCATAAATTATTTGTGATCCACAAGTTCATCAAATGACGGGATGGGAGATCATACACAACCTAACTTTGGGTAGACACACACACACACACACATAAATAGATTATATGAAAATATGAAAATATATGCAAGACAATCTAACAATATATGATAAAAACGATGATTTGATATTGACTCTTGGACAAGACGGAGTTGTAAACACAATGTTAGTAGTTTTAAAGTTTGTTTAGACCTCGCACAAGTGTAAAAACCCGTAACAAAAAAAAATGATGTTAGTAAAGTGAAAATGATGCGGTTATCAAAAAAATGATTTGGTCTATAGAGAAAATGCCATGGTTTACACAAAAATGATGTGGTTAGTAAAAATATGCGATTAAGATTTAAAATGTTGTGGTTAGTGTGAATACAATGCAACTAATCACAAAAGCGATGTGGTTAGGGGTTAGCCATTTTTTTGATTAAAACAAAAATCAAAGAGTTTAATGATGATGATAATAAGATGATAAAGATGATATTAAGATGCAAAAAGATGATTAAGTATAATATTTAGTTACAAAATTAGACAAAATGGAAGTTGTCATACATTCACAAAAATGACGTGGTCAATCTTGAAAACAACATGGTCTAGCAAAATGTCATGATGATGCACAAAAACATCGTAGTTAGTTGCAAAAAATGATGTGGTCTTGTAACCTACATATAGAAAGAAAAAATGACATCCTCGAGACTACCTAAAAATGACATTATCGATCAAAACGATGTTAACTAGTACAAAAATGATGTTACTAGTAAGAACAAAAATTTAAAAAGAAAAGTTCAAAATATGAATTTGATTTTTTGATAGGTCTTATGTCAACTCTTGACAAGCAAGAATAAGTAATTAAAAGTGTGGGAATTCCCCAATTGGGTGTGTAATAAAATTAGAGTATAAACTAGAAAACTATGGATGTAATACCAAAGTGTTTTACTCTAACTCAAATGCAAACCTCCAATTGAGTTAAAAGGAAGAGAATAAAAAGACATACATGCAACATACTAAGAAGAGGATCCTCCCTTTGATGTGTTGAATTTACTCAAGGTGATTAAATAATGTTGGTTCCTTCAAATGGATTTTGTGCAAGGATTTTGGTAAAGACTCTCCTTGGAAGCTCGGATTGATCGATCGATGAAGGATGATGCAATAATTGATGATCAAGGTGGCAAGATACTAGTATTCTTCTCCTCCCATTCATGGTTTTCCATGGAGGACGTGTCTCAATTTATATAAGCCACATGGAGGAGTGGATGGTTAATATAAAGCCATGATGGATTTAGATCAATGGTTGAGATTGATTTAGATGAGTATGGTTCTAGAGATGGGTAGGATTTTAGTAATTTTAAATTCATGGAAGGTAGTAGAAGATGAAGGTTCTAGAGATGGAGAACTCTAGAAAATGATTAGATTAGGTTAATGATGATTAGATGAGAGATTAGTTGGAGGATTTGTAGGAGAGGCTAGGAGGGTAGGTGGAGGTAGGTAGCTAGGAATTTTAAATTCCTAAAATATGAGATGATGTGATTATAGAAATTAATCATGATGAAGGGGTATGTGGGATGTTATAAGGTTGGATATGATGAAGGGATAATTGGTAAGGGGGTTATTTTAGGTGTATACACTTGTAATCCTTTCTTCTCGAGACATGCTTCACAAGTTCATTATAAATCTCAAAATCGGGGCATATATTCCACCCATTTATTCGTATATCAAACTCCATATTTTAGGATATAACTCTAAGGCCCCAATTTTCAATATTATTTTACTCATATATATTGACAATTACATGATGTTATTTAGAGATGTACACAACACATGACATTAGTTCCCATTATAGGATATATCTAGGACATTTCCTTACTCAATATCTTTGTATTACATCATATTTATTTATCTTTGGATGTGTTGTTAAAAACTATACTTAGAAATGCATGCACGATTTATCACATGTTTTGAGACTTGGGATTTTGCGGGGACATCTGCATAGATCAAGAGATCCCATTGACTCTGACTCGTATAGGGTTCACTACCAAACAACCAACCAAAACTAAGTGTATTCTCTCCAAATTCTCAATTCTATGTTTGAATATATTATTAGTTGATTGGGCACTTATCCATGTGTACATGCTCTTTGTAGGTACATTGGAATTGCTTTAGGGCATAAAAAAATTCTATCCATTTTTAAAATTTTACTATGTTATGTATGCACACACACATCAAAGCGGGGTAATATGTAGACACTCAATCTTAGTACATGTGCAAAAATTAGTTACAAACTTACATAATTAATATAGAACACTTGTGTATTTTTGTATTGCTTCAAATTAGGCTCTTATTGGAATGTTTCCATATTTTTAGTCGTTCTTATGTTTTCCTTGTTATATTATCTCCTCTCTTTCTCTCTCTTACAGTATATTCACTTATGTATTTTAACATTTTCTCCAAAATTACACAATTATAGTTCTAGGTCCCCTAGAATTTAATATGCACTGGATTTGAAGTCCCAAAATGTGTGTGTATGGCTTTAAGGGCTTTTGTTGCATAGACCTTTGTGACCATCCTTTATTTCCCCATTGCTTTAGTGGTCGAGCTTTTGCTAGTTTTCTTGCTTGTGTGTTATCTTGTATGCTAAGAGGGCTCTCTTCCCCAATATTACCGTATGTTGTCTATAGGCTTGTATACCAATAAGGTCCTAATTTGACTTCAAGAAGTCTATAAATACACAAGTGCATAAGTGTATTTAGGATATATAAAGATGAAAACAAGAGATATAGTGAGTTCATTGTGAATTCAAGTACTTAAAATAAGAACATAATCGAAACATTTATTTTTATCAAGCATTTATTATGTCACATAAAGTCATATAGAAGATGCACATTATTACACAAATTGTTGAGCTAAAGTATTCCCTTATATTTTGGTATGTTATTTTCAACAAATATCAAAGAAATTATGTAGGACCTTAAAAAAGAATTCTTTAATCATTTTAAAAACCTAGCTAGTTTAGTAGGAGTCAAAGAATTCAAAGATGTAAGAAGAATTTCATGAATGTAAGTAAGGTTTTCATTAAAGATGTAAAAAGAATTTCATAAATGCAAATCAAGTCATCAAATCAAAATTTACCTACAAAATATTTGTTAGAATTTCCATGGTTTGGCAGGTTTTACTCAATCTCTTTTTAGAATCACTTTCTAGGCATGAAAAACTGAGACTATTTTCAATCCCTCACGAGTGTTTCCAATATTAAACTATAATTAATTTAAAAATAAAATAAAATTGGTAGTTGGGTCTGATTAGATTTAATTGCATGTTTATGGGTGGGCGTATTGCATTTCTAATCTAAAAACACTTTCACATCAAACAACCATTAAAAATTATATACGAACCCCTTTAAGGTTTAATAATTATATCTTGGAAACACTTTGTTGAAGAATAGCCCCTCTTGAGAAAAATGTGTATACAAATCAATAAAGTGGAATTAGCACGATTAATTTATTTAATTAGAGATCTTCAGCGAAACCAAGAATGTTTATTTTATATTCGCCGCACAGAACGCACGAGTGCATTGTGGTCCAGGGTTCGAACCTCGCCGATGCGGGCACATATCGCTTCTTTGCAATTCTGCAACGCATTATGGCATTTTTTCTAGCTTTCGATTGAATTTTAGTACGATACAGATATACCTGTGTCTAATAACCGTATGATCTCTAAAGATCTGAGCTAGTAATCCCTACGATGTGGCGGAGGGAGTAATTATTTCGCTCATTTGTCATTATTCTGCTTAATTATTGTTTGCACATCCTTGGAAACCCTAACAAAACGAGAGTTTTTTCTGTTACTTACCTTAATTGCTCGTTCTTATCTTAATTATCTAACTACCAACTTTATTTCTAGTTTTTAGTGCTTATAATGGCAGCATCATCATTTCAGATGCTCAAGATTTTGACTTTTTGAGCTAAATTTTCATCCACAATGTCGAAATGATGGCCTCTGTTAAAAAATATATTGAGAGAACAGATGTACCAGACATCAATCATTTTATTCATAATCCGTGCTTGTCACAGTAGTATTATGAGAGTCCTAAATTGTCCTGGCTTTCTTTGAGCTTCATCCTCCATTTTGATGTTCAAATCCTGAGAATTATGAAGAATGTTTTATAGGATGAGGAAAATAGGGCTGTGCATGCCTTTGCGTTCATCCTTCGGGTTACCTGAGGGGGTGAGAATATTTCTTCCATCATCTTAACCTTGAATTTCATCTTACATTTTGCTTTCGCTTTTTGAAGAGCCGCATTGCCCTGAAATGGTATAGATTCACTATATGTTGCCAGAGTTAAAAGCATACGCCAGGAATCTAAGCCAAAGAAGTATACGCTATAAATCCAACCATACAAATCTATATAATCTCTCTATATAGGCTGTAAACCTGTTATCCACACAGATACAGTTCAGATCTACCTAGTTAGCCAGACGTAAAGAACAATTTATAAGTTCAGTGAGATCCATCTTAAATTGTCCTGCCCTGAAATGGAAAGGAATTTGGCAAACACTTAGGAAGCTAACATAGTCATGGAGAGGCATTAATTCTGCTTCTAAATTTTTTAGCTTACAAATTTCACAGTAAGTTTTTTCCTACAACGACTTCCAATTTTGCTATTGCCACAATTGAATTTTTGTTCTCCAGTTTCACTGTCCTTCGCTGTTAGCCTTCTCTAGCTTGTGGATGTTGTCATGCGATGCAACAAGTTTCGAATTTGCAGAAACTTTCGAAGCAAAGTGGCATATCCTACTAATTTAGGATTTTGTTTCACTAAAATACTGTAACTACTCATTTTCAAGATGCCCTGTGATCTTTGACCATAATAATTCTGTTGATAGAGTTATTTTTATTCTGGAGTTCAGATAGATTTTTGGGTGTGAAGACACTGATTTATTATCATAATCATACCTGCTGCTTTTTGAGTCATGACCTCTGGCACTTTGAGGAAAAGAGTGTGGCATGGGGAGGAAAATTTGAGCGACTTGATTCATCAGATGAATCGAATGGCATAAATGAATCCCTTCTCAATCGCCACAACAAAATAGCTGACAGCTCCGGAAGGTGCTTAGATGTAAGTCCCTTCATTTGTAGTGTTTTGAATTGTTTTTTCTGCAGAATATGGATTCGGTTTTGTTCTCATAGACCTGTTTTCTGTTTTCCCACAAGTATATTGATCTAAGTAGGGACCATTGCAAGGACGGGCAATTCTTGAACACATAAAAAAGTAAGAAGAATCTGGGACGTAATGTAAACTGACAATGTAAAAGTCGGTTGTGGTCAATTAGATACATAGGAACTGACACAGTTAAAAAGATCTAGAATTCCAAAATATATTAACATTCTTGGTGTGGAATAAAACATATATGGTCAAAAAAATTTTAGGAACTGACACTGTTTAAAAGAGCTAAAATTCCAAAATATATTAACATTCTTGGTGTGGAAATAAAACAGGATAAAATACAGTCCATGTCATATATATATGAAAATCTCTTTGATTCTTTGCTCGTATTTCATCAAATGTAATCCAATCTATGAAAATTGGATCAACGTCTTTTGCCATGGGGGATCCATAACTGGCATGAAAATCTCTATACCATATATGCCTGTCTCTCTTTGAATATTTTTCTATTCTTTGGCAAGTTTTAAGCAACTCATTAAAAGGGTTGGATGCACATGACATATATAAGTCCAACCTTCTTTTGCATCTTGCAAGCAAGATTTTCCTGCTGTGTTTTCTACAATTTTTTGTTCTTATAAAGTTCAAGTAATCTCAGAGTCTGTTTGTAGGTTGATGATGATGAAGAATATTGGCAAGAAAGGGAAAGAAATGCGGAACTAGCATGGACACGGAATTTCTCTCACTTGTTAACTCAGTGGGGTCAATGTTTCAGTGAGTGCTTCTTATGCTTGTTATTTCATCTGATTGGCCATTAATAGGGTTAAAATAAATATTTGGCGTGCTTCTATCAGGCAATCCATGTAAGGGCTTCTTTTGCTTGATAAATGTTGGGTAATGTTATGAGTTGCCTTTAATGCAGTGGGAGGAAGCTTGGACCAAAATATTGCAATGCGGGGGATCTGAACCTAACAACGACCTCCCTTTAGCATTACACAACCCCTTGGACTATGTGGAATGCATTTGTTACCTTTCTGGGAAATCATCAAAATTTTAACTAAGACGGTAGCCACTAGAGTCTACCTGTAATTTTTGCAAGCATCCTGTCTGAAATAAGGATTGCTCTGGTGTATCTCAATGAATTGAGTTAAATGTTTTTTTGGCAGTCACAACTCTTTATAACTCCGTTTTGAAAAAGTTCAAGGACTTTTTATTGATATGGAGAACTTTTACATAAAACCATGTGGTTCATAAAACTACAAAATTATGAGCAGCCAAAATAAGCATGGCAGTAAAGATTTATTGACACAGTAGCTATGACACAGAAGCTGAGGACTGCTACTCATACATCATATATAATCAAAATGATAGGATAAAACTAAACTATGAAAAACCAAACTAAACTATACAATGGGAAAGCCATGATCATAAAATACACACAATATTAGGGTAAAATGTATGTATCCGAATGCTGCATAACCCCTAGGCTGTGGATTTTGAAGTTAGATGTGGTCTGTAACAGGTGCTTTCCTTACTCCGTTGGAACACATTGAAATGGTGGGATGGGACTGTAGATGACATTTCAGTCCATGGCTTGTGCCTGTGTGGATCTTCAGGTGCCATCATGGGGGAATTTGTGGGCTCTTGTTTGTCCTACTTGCTTCCGCATTACTTCTTGCACCAGCCTTCTGATTGTATCATACAGAGGGATCTACCAATAGACCTTTAATATTTTTGTTTTTCAATGAGAACCATAAATTGTGGATTGATCTGCTTTCTTTGTCAGTCTCCCATAACATGATTCATATTTGTATAGCTCATTTTTATAATTTTTACAGAACGTGTCTATTAGATTGATAATGACTTGTATCTTGTAATCGATTTCTTGGTTCCAAACCTTGGTACTCTGTCAGGTGTCCCTAATCTGTAAGAAACACTCTAATTAGTAATTACATCAATCATTTTTCAACGAGATATAAAGCAGTGTACAGTCTATCGGCACAACTTGTTTTTGTTTTTATTTTTATTTTGAATAGATGCTTCATATATTAACAAAAAACAATATTTACAACAAGGGCTGTACAAAAGAATGAAAAACTATACAACAGTATTTATAAGGAAGATTACAGCTTAGTTCATAAAGCAATCAGAACAACAATAAAATTAGAATAATTCCCGGGCTTTAACTTTTTGCCTCCTGGTGTAGCAGAGCAATCAGAACTGCAATAAAATTAGAATAATTCCCGGGCTCTAACTTTTCTGCCTCCTGGTGTAGCAGAAAGCCTTTTGCTAGTAATTGATTGGATTTTGCCTTTTCAATAACGAAAAAAATCATCCAGAGTGCATACCTCATTCTTGAAGACATAATTACATCTAAGCTTCCAGATAATGAACAAGGTAGAAAAGTCATACACAATTCCAAATACTCCTAAAAGGGTGATGGATAAGAGCATTGGAATCACCCAACAAGGCTTCCTGCCAATGTATGTGTCCCTGAAAAAGAGCTTGTAGTCTAGATTGAACTAACTTCCAACATGATTTTGCAAAAGAACATTCCCACAAAAGATGTTTAACAGTTTCCAGTTTTGAGCAATGAAGACAAAGACCATCAGTAAGGCCACTCTTGGACAATCAAGCCTTTGAAGGAAGCCCTTGATATATCACAAGCCAACCAAAAACTCAGAAGTTTATAAGAGACCTTTACTATCCACACACTATGTAGTCTATGGACCATACTGCTTTTGCATCCGAAGAAATCCATCTCACGTTGAGAACAGGTGCAAGGGCTTGTTTTTGATGTAAAAGGTGATAAAGATGGTGTGTGTCATATTGGGAAATCGGATGTCCATAAAGCCATTGCCAATCTCGCCAAATAGGCCCATGCATGTCCAGATTCATCTTAAATAAGTCTTCCTAGGGGATAAGATTTTGGATTTCCTTTATAGAAGACCGGTCTGTAGAGAATAAAGCATACTCACAGGCTAAAGGATAAAGATTGCCAATCCTTCCAGCTGCGTGTATTGCTGTCCCACAAATCCTTCTAGAAGAATATGCCTTTTTGCTGAACTTGTGAGCCTGAAAACATGGGATAGTGGCTAGAGACATGTCCTGTAATTTCCAGGTCCATATAGATTTGTTGGCTAGATCCCACCCAGTTCGACTACCAGAAACTCTCCAAGTGACCAAACCTGCAATTTTTGCCAGGCTGTCCAGATACTTTGAGAACAAAGATCCAGCAATCTAAAAATTAGTTGGATCAACAATGATATCACAAAGGCCAAAGGAGCCTTTGATCTTGCTCAAATGACAGGCTGTTAATAACCGATGCCTCATGAAAATCTGCCATGAAGAAGAACCCTCCAAGCAACAGATCACCCATTTGGCTGCCAAAATACATCCTTGTGTGACAATATCTCTTAAACCCAACCCTCTTTTTCCTTGGGCATAATACAAATAGCCCATGGAACCAAAGGAAGACCCTGAATACCACCATATTTTGACCAGAGATACATGTTCTCAAAATTTGTTTGAGATGAAGAAATTGAGATTTTGATGGCAGCCAACATGAAACATAATAAACATGAGATGCCTGAAGAATTTTGCTCACCACAGTTAATCTACCTGCAAAGGAGAGATCTTTGTTCTACCAATAAAGAAGTTTAGTCTGAATTTGTTGAAGAACCCACTCCCACATGCTCATCGAAGAAAGATTCAATCCAAAAGGAATGCCTAAATATCTGACAATAGTTCTAGGTGGAACAAATGACCACTCAAGTGGAATCCAAGAAGGTACATTATCCCAACCAACAAGCCAATATTCAGATTTATGATGACTCAACAACTCTAGATGCAATGCAAAAAGTATCCAAACACTCCTTGGCACCCTCAATAGAGTTCGGAGTTGCTTGAATAGAAAGAAGAGAGTCATCAACAAAGTGATTGTTAAGCATTTGGGACTCATCAGGAAAATAAATACCATTAATCTTTCCCTGAGTGCAAGCAACTTCTAGGAGATAACCCAAAGCATCAACAGTAAGGACATAAAGATATGGTGCAAGTGGGAAACCCTGTCTTATGGAACAATGAAGCATAATACATGGGGAAAAACATTGTTAACAGCCACAAAAGAGGAAGCACAAGAAAATAAAGTGTGCACCATCATTACAAACCGTAAACCAAAGCCAAGAGCAATTAGCATTTCTGAAATGAATGCTCAATCAATTCGATCATATGCTTTATCAAAGTCTATCTTGAGGAAGAGCATTTGTTGTCTAGTCTCACTAGCCCACTCATAGCATCCCAAGCAGACAAAACTGTGTCTAGAATGAAATGCCCTGAACAAAACCGGTTTGCTTCTTGCGGACAATCCGGCTAGCAACACTTCCTTACTCTTAAGTGCTAAATCCTTGGCAAAGATCTTATATGCAACACTTCAACAAGGTTATAGGATGCCATCCACTTATAGTGTCTCTAGTTGTACATTTAGGGATTAACTTGATTAATCCTTGATTCAGGAATTCTGGAGAAAGTGCCTAAAGTGAATATTTCATCCGCTAAACTAAAATCTTCATCAATAGTATCCCACATTTCTTTGTAGAATTCACATGGTAATCCATAAAGTCCAGGTGATTTTCCAGTGCGTTGAAGAAAGAGTAGTATACAGTTCTTCCTTGGAAAATTCAGCATTGAGTTTCATGCGATCACAAATTGTCACCTTATTTGGGATCACTTGAGGCATGCATTCCAAGAAGCCACGACTTCAAGCAAGAGTTGAATAAGGTGAAAAAATCTTCTGAAAGTGCTGATGAAACAAATTTTTGATTCCTTTTGGATCTTCTTCTAAAGAGCCATCCGCCCTACGAAGTCCAAGAACTTTTTCAGAAGATACTTTCTTCTTTAAGTAATCAAAGAAGAATTTAGAATCCTCATCCCCCTCTGAATCCATTGGAGACTTTCCCAAATCTGAGCACCCCTTGCCACATATTCCTCTTCCTTGCGAATTAATTTCTTCTAAACAAGTAGCCTCTTCTTGCAAGATTCATTATGAAGATCTTCTTCTAATAGAACTCCGAGCTGATTCTAGCTTGTGCTTGGCTTCCTAACAAACTCCTGCGTCTTTGAGCAATCATACGACCCCAACCTCTCATAAATTTAATGCATCTACAAACAACTGATTCCCACCACAAGATCCAACCTTTGGTACCATTTGGTCATGGTACCAAATTCCAGACATGATGAACCAGGGCACAAAAGTTGGAGATTGCAAATGTGACACATTCAATTTGAATAAGGAAGAATGCTTCCCTCTTAGAATGACCAATAGAATGAAAAGTCTGAATATGGAGATGATCAGAACCAGTTTCACCGATTAACACCTCAACAGGATGAGAAGGGCTTGAAAGAGGAAGTCTCTAGGCCCATAAAAGTAGTCCAATCTAGCTTGAATTTTGTCTATTTCTCTTCCAAATTGCACCATGTGTACCAACCAGCTCTTGCTAAACTTTCTTTCCCCAATTCGGATAAATTGCTGGAGAGAAGCCTTACATTTAGCCCATGCTATTTTTTTAGGACTAGAAACAAAAGCACCTAAACCACCAACGTGATCTCCTTCCCATTCCACCATATTAAAATCACCCCCAAGAACCCACTTAGCAGTAGGCAAAGAGGAGTCAAGCCATTCCCATAACCGAATGCGATCAACACTCTGATTGGGAGCATAAACTGAGTAAAAGCCAAATATTATGTCCTGAACCAAAAGCTTAATCCACACACATCAGTGTCTGTCATGGTCCATCATCAACAAAACATTGAAAAGAATGGAAAATTGCCAAAACAACACCTCCACTACCCTAAAAGTGATTTGACGACCAAAACTGTCCATTCCAGCAATAGTTCATTCTGTTTCTTAACTCAAAACCTGCAGATTTGACTTCCTGAAGAAAGACCACATCCGGTCTAACTTTTTGCAACACATGGTGAACAAACTGTTTGTGACTTGGGATAGTGATCCCTCTAACATTCCAAGAAAAATAGAGCTTCATTCTAGGAAGAGAGGGTTACCCAATTAATTGAATTTGTTGCTGACCATAAAGCTGAAACATTATTATCTGGTGGAAGAGAGACAACCTCCTCAAAGGATTTAGAATGAGGCGTTGAACTCTCAGCTCGCTTCTTTTCTCCATTCGCTTAGGGGATGAACTCGGATTAAACACCTGAAAATATAAGCTCTCAAGACAAAAGACTCTATCTTTCGTGACTGGTATTTAAGGCTTCGTCTTTTATACTCTCTTGTTTGAAGATCTATAAATCAATCTCAGTGAATCAAATTGTGACTCCTTTTGCTGATTCGTAACCTGGAAATCGTGATTTCCACAACCTTCATGTTTGGACAGAGATTTTTATAATCCCATTAATCACTGACATTCATCAATGCTTCCACTTGATTTATTGGCACAACTTGTTTCAAGGATTTATTTCAATAGAAAAGAAAAGAAATTTTCTTACTAACAGATAAGATGACAAAATGTTTCATAAATGACCTTGTTAATGAACATGAAAGAGGCAACAGTAATGACTATACACTCAAAGCAAATCATGCCGTTTCAGTGAGCCTAAAAACCTTAAACAGAGTACAAAATTGCAGGTTCACAGAAAACCTGGTTATCTAATTCAATGTGGTGATACTGATGACTGCAAATTCAAATCTTACTGTGCCAGAGAACTAACAATACCCAAAAACAGAGCTCATTCTAATGACTGATACTACTTATAGGCTATAGCTTTTCACATCAAATCAAATCACTTTTTGTTAGATGAAGGCAAAATGCAACATATATGGCATATGTGCTAAGCCCGGCTCAACTATAATAAGGTAGTGAAAAGAGCAACACCATAAGTCTGTGATGATGAGCCTAGTGGGATGCAAAACTAGATACATTGCACTGATCGGCTGCTTATTCAAAAGAAACTTTGCATTCTGGTTGAGTACTTCCATGACGTGACCCATATGAGTTTGAATTTCATGTTTAATCTCCTCAGTGAGAAGGAAGGGAAGAAATAATGCCTCGATGATTGCAAGGACACTCTGGGTTAAACAATGGAGAATGCTTATAGGTGAATGGTTATAAGGATCAAATGGCAAGTAGTTGTTAAAATATGTATCATGTATGTAACAATGAGATGAGTTACACTCAAAATATGAGGAGTCAATTGAGTGTCGATGAAAGAAACTATTTTAACAATCACAATGCTATGACTATTGAATGAAAGAGCAATATGTGTTCCATATTTTAGTAGGTCAGCAGGAGTAGCAATGACTATTAATGGATACATTGTGGATGAAAAGGATATGAGACGACCATTGATTTCTTCAATTATCAAAACGACTTTTTAAGGTGATATTTAGACACTGAGATTACTGTCCCATCAAATTTGAGGATGAATTCATAAAATCACCAAAACAATTAAAAACTAACTTGCAGCATTTACTATGTTTTGAGAAAAAAAAGCGAACAATGCATGTTAAGATTTTGCACCTTTCTATAGAATTCATGACAGTTGGAAACATGCTAGACAGATATATCAATGTTTGTGCAATAGTACCTTTTTTCTGGGAGCAACATGCAGCACATAACATTAATAACAATGTAATATACTTTTGCAGCAATCCAAATGATGCTTGAAGAGAAAGGAAGCCTCATACTAGATGATAAACTGCAGTAATGAATGAAAATATCAAGATAGGATGGAACCTATAAGAGTAATCTTATCTCATAGTACATAGATACCCTGATATGTTTGCAATAATGACTCTTACAGGAGCAACAAGCACCACGGAACATTAATAACTATGCTAAGATACTTTTACAGCAATTCAAAGTGTACTTGAAGAGAAAGAAAGCCCATATTAGATGATAAACTGCAATCATGAATGAAAGCTTCAGCAATGCTATGGCAAGATAGGATTGATTCTACAAGACAAAATTGCATCTTAGACTCCAATGATCAAATACCACTCTGGGACTGGTTAAAATGATTGTACCGATGAGTGAGCGTTGTCACTAGAAACTTGGTTTAAGGGATGGGAACCTTGTCCCCATACCCCTATCCACGTTTCTTGATGACTTTATTTATATGGAATATAGCCATACCCTTATCCATAGACACCTCATATCCCACGTCTCCAAGTAATTATGAGAATTAACTTGACTAGAGACCCATAATATCTTTTCTACCCTTAAACACTACATTTGTTGAAGTATTTTTATGGGAAGTTATAACTTGACTAGAGATGCATCATATCGAACCCATATGCAATTGCAACATATTGCATTTCATATGCGCTGATTGCAAAATTGAAAAAGGGTTTTGTTTGACTGCTGAATTGTTATTAGTCTTTTTGTTTGACAAATTATACGAGAACCTCAACTGTAAAGGTTTATTGAATGGTGGCTGCAGCAACTGTTGTGATTGGCTCAAGATCGTGGCTTGGAGGCTTTCTTCACCGTTCTTTGGGAAAACGTCAAGGGACTGATGAAAAGGTCTTTGTTTATGATCTTAGTCCTCTCCAGGTACGGAAGTAGTTTATGTAAACTTTACAAATCTATTTGAAATAAATCGCTGTAAAGATACTAGTACAATGCATGTGCTTTATAACTGTTAACTAAAAAGTGGATGAACTGGATGTAAAAGAATTATGAAGTGCCTCTTTTAATGTAAAAGAATTACAAAGTGCCTCTTTTGCTGACTTTGTAGACTCTCAAGAGCTTATATAAATCTTGAGTCAGAGCAGAAACAATATACTGGATGTACCGTCACGCACGAGAAGAATTAATAGCTGAATGATTGGACAATTTTATAAAAACAACTTATTCAGAATGGAAGAATTTACTTATTAGGGCATTGTCCCATGGAGGGGTTTCTGCTGCAAAAAATATGCAGCCACAGGTCCCATGAAGCATTTTCCAACCTGCTACAAGAAGAAAATGAATCTTTCCCTGTAAAATAGAAGCCCTGAAGTTTTTGCCTGCTGATTTTCAGAGGTGGTTTGGAGGGGGCAGGAGGAGGCTGGAAGTTTTCCCTACTGTTTAGGGTTTTTCCTGTTCATGTGGCACCCTGGCATGTAGACTTTGCATTGTGGTTGGCTGCTGCACTCTGCATTCCTATAATTTCTCATGTAAATTTTCTCAGCCATGCTCTTCTAAAAAAATTATGCTGGCCATGGGACCGCCTGCATGAAAAAGGCTCCTAAAGTTTTTCAGAAGCGACCACTGAGAAAATTCAGGTAGCTCCCTCCATAGGGCTACAGCCTTGGTTTGAAATCTTGCACGATTTACCAAGTTTGAAGAAATGTGGCTTCAGCATCTGCATTTCAAACAGGTTATCACTGCTTTCTGGTTGCCATATTTGCTGCGTCCATCAGATTTCAAAATATCTAAAGGCCTCTATAAGGATTGGTATATGACTTTCTTTAATAGCAACTTCCAAATGAAAGCATAGCCAACATATTAATTGCATATTGTACACCGACACACTCAGCAACATTGCCTAAATCAGGAATTACTACCACAGGAGCAACACCTTTTAAAAACTTCAGGAACAAATATTTATGGGAAGAGATAGGAAAACTCTAGGCCGATATTGATAAATGATAAAGAAAGGAGACAGAAAGACCGTATTTGAATTTTGCATCAGATGGCATACTCCAGACAAAAAGCTTAACACGGAACAAGTAATCATCAGTGAATCAAGCTTTGATCCAGAGAAGGCACAAGATGACCTGTACTTCTAGTATTCCATGGAGGTGTCTCACATCAAAATCATACATTTGGGCTTTCAATCAACTACATAACTGATTTTACATTCTATATAATGTGTTATATTTTAACACCCTCTTGGAATATGCTAATGACTAAACCTGAAAATGATACAGGCAAGACAAAGTTTGTCCCAACCGAAATTTTACAAATATCCTAAAGCCCATATGTTTAGTCATTACATCTACATTACATCTGTGCCATAAGTTGTACTTTAAAATCAGCAGTCCTTAACTGTGATGCAGTTGTCGAATGAAGACGAACCGCAAAACACAAAAATCTGGTCCCATGAACAAAAGATATGGCAAGTGGTCCACTGGTTCTCTGTTTCGTGATTCATTGACTAGTGATGAATCACCAATGGCTGAGAGTGTCAGCCCCATCTCCAGAGTGCTGAAATCAGAACCTCGAAGATGTGGATTAAAAATCTATTCCGGCTTGTGTAGCTCTATGGAGTCTCAGTACAAAGACTCAATTATCCTGTGATCAAGTCACCTCGATCACGTCCTTGCACCACCATGTAGTGCTCATCCAACTTTTTCAAGAAGAGGAATGTGACCATCTGTGTAGGAGTTAGAACCAACTCCTCAATAGTAGGAGAAATAACCATCTCCTCCGTCTCAAAAGAAAGGGTCTCCGTCTCAACAGGAGAAATAACCATCTCCGTCTTATCTATTTGCTCATCTATCCCCCTCTGTTGGGAAAGATCCTTCACAACACAATGAGCAAACTGTTCATGCTCTATTGTCCTTCGAGCAAGAACCTCTAAGTGAGTGGCTGGGCATGCCATCTCACCATGCACCGTCAATGCATCTGGAATAGTGGAGTCTCCTTCCACAACAAATTGTTCTTTTGAATGAGGAAATCCATCCTCCCAAGGCATGTCCGCCTCCCGTACACCTAGTATAGTGGATATTCCCTCCACAATAGGTGCATGTAGGTTGACTGTATCCAAGTCAATAGAACAGGATTTGTGAGGAATGGCTTCCTCCCAAGGCATTGCAGCCTCCTGCACATCCTGAATGGTGGAGCTGTCCTCCACACGTGCATTCATGTTGATCGCAGCCGGATCAACAAGCCGATACTGACCACCTACCCCAATACCAAGGGCAATTATCCGTCTCTGCTTTCACATCGTAGACAACACACTTCTTTCCACGTAAATCCACAAAATATTGGGATTTTCAAAATCGATTGAATAGATAGAAGATTCTTTTGTAAAGAAGGTACATATCTAACATTCCGTACCAACAATTTATGAGCATTATTCAATACAATGCATATATCTCCTATCCCTTCTACTGCAAGTGATTCTCCATCAGCTAGTACTACTGATTCAAAACAAATATTTGCAAATGAAATGAAACATACCAAATCCCCTACGACATGAAAAGTGTGTGACGCACCAGAGTCAATAATCCAAAGAATCGGTACCACTATCATTTGAGCATGATGTCGTAAGACAATAAAGAGCATACTGTCATCCGAATCCCGCTTCTTCCGCAACACCGCCACATGTTCCTCATTACATGGCTTTTTGTTCTCGCTTCAAAGATCATACATCCGCTTCCGCAATCCTCTTGAGAGGTGCCCAACCTTGTGACAATAACATGTGACCCGATACCGAGTGGAAGATTCACCAGAGTGACGCTTCCACTTTCCTTTGACCGAGTGACAAGAGCACTCTCTCGCATGGTCACAATTAGATTCTGCTCAAGTTGTCTCCGCTTCCTTTTGCAACAGTAGAACTCACCTTGTCAAACGTGAGTGTTTGACTTTCACCATTAAATGGAGTGCCTCACAAATGACTCATACGAAGAAGGTAAGCTGTTCAAAACCGAGCCACCATATCATCGCATCCACCTTTTTTTGTCGATGGAAGATAACTGGTCTCGAGGTCTTTCATCCGTAGGTGCTCGAAAATGATCCACCTTTCAGTAACTTTACGGAAAAGAGCATATTTTTCAGTATAAAACCCGACTCTTCTCTCGACGCCCCGATATTTATCCCTCGATCGGTCCACAACGTGCTTTCGCCACACATGGCATTCCGCACTTCCAGTATCAAATCATCCGACACCGATAACTTGAGAAGCAATAACGCTTCCTTATGACGTTTGTCATAATCCTCGAAGTTCGTCATGGTCGACTTTCATCACCCTTGATTATTTTATCACAATCACGAAACTCCGCAAATCAAGTTAAAATCTTATGACTCCAACATTGAAAATTAGTGCCCGCAAATTTTGTGTCTCCTGCAACGTCAAGTGTGATATATTTGCCATTTTATTATTCCAAAAGAACGGAAAATAATAAAATAATAATTTGCCTCACACTTAATAAAATACCTTTTTTCCAGCAAATATATTTATTTTAATTTCTCCAGCATATAGTATGAGATTAATTTCTCACATGCAAATTACCCCTCCAACTGCCTTCGAACTATATTTGCATATATTAATTAAATATTATTACTTATTCCTCCAAATAATATTTAATTGCTTCACCAAATCCTATGAAATTAATTATGCAAAGGTAATACCTTTGTTGAAATATTATTTCACCGACCTTGGATAAGAGGAAACGATTCTGGCACTCACGTTTTACTCAAACAACGACTGGTTTTGCTGGTGCTGTCCACGACTTCACAATTTCCTTGTTCACGTTTTTGTACCTCCCAGGGTTTGCTGCTCACGTTCTATGCACAAACCCACGATTTTTGCTCCCGATCTGTATTTCCGCCTCAAAAACGTGACTGCTTTTTGCGCATTCTCTCACCTTTTCGTGCCTCCGCCGCGCCTTTGCGCCTGCGATTTTGGTGAAAAAAACCGCAGTTTGTGATTCTGCCTTCGACCACGATTTTGCCCTTCTTTCACGACTTTATCGCCCTCGACTGTGCATACGAACTCGTTTTCTTCACGAATCCCTTCCACGATTTTTCCCAATTTCTTTAGGCGCCTCGCGTCGACCTCTCCTCTCGTCGACCTCTCACCGATGCCTAAGCTCTGATACCAATGTTGGAATATGCAAAAAAGAAAGAGATGAAGGCAAAAACTGCACTTGATACTGCAGAGGTTTATTTATGCCGAGAGAGGTGGTTGTACGATGCTAAACCGAACAACCATAACTGATTTTACATTCTATATAATGTGTTATATTTCTTAACAGTATATTGTATGTTTCCACGCCTCAAACTCCTTGCGTCAAAAACGTCATTTAAAGCATTTTTTTTATTACTTCTTTGAGTCATGCATAAAACGAACCTTATTAAAATGAATAAAATATTACACCCTAATCACCTCATGTTGACTTGATACCAATGTTGAATATGCAAAATGAAATGAAAGAAGATATTGTATGGCAAAAACTGCACTGTCAAAATGATACAGTTTTGTTCGAGGTTTATTTATATTCGAGAGAGGTGGTTGTATATGTATTACCAACCGAACAACTACATAACTGATTTTACATTCTATATATTTCAGTTTTTATGGACTAAAAATGAGTATATGTACATAATATATATATATATATATATATATATATATATATATATATTTTAATTTTTTAATATATATGTATGGACGTATCCAAGACGTATCGTACCCAACGGTTTTTTAAAATTGACGTATCCGCAGTATCGCAAACCCGCACCCAACCGGTACTTGTACCGTATCCGTGCAACATAGACCGGAGGTCTTACGCACCATTCTTGTACAACACTATTTATAAAATATAATCATAAATCATTGTAACTTGTCTCAAATCCATTCTTCCCTCAATCATATCAACACAAGAAAATTGCTTTGTATAAGGCAAACAAATGATACACATTATCTTAATAGGTAAAATGGTAAAGGTTTATTTTAGGTCACAAACAAGCGAAATGCCAATTTGGTGTATTAGATCCGCTCTTGTGGAAGCCCACAAGGAGCATTCTTTCCATTTACCTTGTTTATCGTTCCAATTTTGTACCCTTGGGTTTGATCTCATTACCAAGCTCGAGAGTGAAATGGACCTTGCCAATCCACCTACACATGAAGTACCATTCATTCCCTCAAAATTCAATGCTAGACTGGATTTCTTATCAAATTGGATATGTCCAGAGCCTTTTATAAGGGCAGTTGGAAATTTTAACATTGGATATATCTATAGTTTAACTGGAGAATCAAGTTCAACAATACATATTCATGTAGCTCTACGTTGCAGCGTATATTGAATTGTTATTCTATGATGGCCTTTTCATATTTGATCATTGGTCCCTCATAGGATCTTTTCCAAAAAGTAGAGGTTTAATGCGAGAAATCAGAAATCCGATTATCCCATTTTTTTTTCCATCCTAACGTCAATTAGTAGAGAACTTATAGTGGCAAATAAGATTCAAAATGTTAGATGACTGTCATAGTATCAGAAGCTAATGCATATAGTTTTCACTTTGCAGACGGTACCTAATTTAGTGGATGGATCAGGTTCTGGAAAAGATGTAAATGAAGACAAATTTTCAATTTATTTAAGTGGCACAAGAATTTGAATTCAAAAGGAAACCTAATAGATTGGCTTCAGTTTGGCATATCTCAGTTTCGTGTGTGAGAATTGAGATTTCAACTTGTTGACGGTTGTGTTAAGGCTGCTAGTTGGACTAGGGCAACTAGATGGCTAATATTTTAAGGTACAATTCACAAATCACTTCATTCCTTCCATGCCTCCAAACATCAATGTGCTCTATTGCAATATTTGTATATAGATTTTTTTTTTTAAATTTCCTCTCTAAGAAAAGGTACCTTTTTTCTAAATTCCAATGGCAAGGCACAACAACAAATAAAAGTTCCTTAAATGTTTTGGAAACAAAATTTTCAATCTAAATGGGCAGGGCTTCATTTATGACACATCTACTTCACAACGTTGTACTTGCTGGGATATTACAGTGGAAGGTTATACGCTAATCTGCACGCAGCATGGAGAAATCTCACAAAATAATTTTTGGCAACAAACTGTGTATAGAGGGAAAAATGATTTCTGTATGTAGAAAGGAAGTTGTTTCTCAATATACAACTGTCTCCAAAAACTCTTTTCTAGACATTATAGACAGTGGAAACTTAAAATATTTAGTGGAGTAAGCTTCTCAGGGTCCCAAAACTTTACAGATCATTTTGTGTGATACTCCACTCTCCTCTCCTCTCCTCTCCTCTCCTCTCCTAGATATGTGTTTCCTTCTATTGGATACATATTGGTATACACCGTAGATATGCATAATAACTGTGCATAAATTCAGACATCTATTTTGTCTATACATCATGTACTATCATGCTCTATACAGGAAATCTACAAATGGTTTGTAAGAACCCTCATCATTAAAATAATGGCCAGTAGTCTGCAAACCACTATTTTGAGCTATTTATGCCCATGGATATGTAATGAGGAAGACACCGATCTTATTTTTATATAATAGAAGCTTTATACCAATCTAAATAGAGCACAAATACTGATCACATGAGATAAACTGGTATTCCAAGAGATTTGCAAATTGATTTCTGAAAATTGTCTGTTCAAAATACAACCAACTGTGAGAGGACCTTGATTGGAGGGGTCAAAAGTGGAGGATGGAAATGCCTTCTACAAGACTACTATTATTACACAAAGTACTTGCATAACAGAGTGATGCACTCTTCTTTATTCTTCACACTTGAATAAGGGGTGGAAGGTTAAAGATCCATAATCACACTGGCAAAGGCACTGTCATATCATTTGGACATCGAAGATTCTCCAGCACAAAGTTTTGGCATAGCTAGTGCTTCATCAAGGTTTGACAGTTAAAACTTAAAACAGGGCTATAGAAGATTGGGGTTACAAACTCTTCCTGCAGTTTATGTAGAAAAGCGAAGAAACGGGTGGGCATCTCTTTTGAGATGCATCAATCTAGGCCCTTTTGGATCTTGTCTCAGGATGATTTTGATTTCCTTTTTATTGCTTCTCTCTCATGCAAAGAGACTTGTAGTTAGGGACAGCTGCAAAAAATGTTTGGCAAATGACTCAGCATCTTTGAATTTTCTGTGGATGGCAAGATGCAAAGTTGCTTTCAGGAGGATTCATTCCCACTCAATATGAGCAACTTGATTTTTTAAAGCAAGATTTGTTTCATCAATTAAAAGCCAAGTGTAAGTGTTTTTAACAAGATGTTGACCGTTTCCTTTGTGGTCAAGCCTAGTTACTTTCTTTCCTTGCTTTTGTAGGAAGAGGCCTTCCTTATAATCCATCTGCTCAGCTGTTATAAATTGAGTCATTGAGACGATATAATTTTTTTCATTAAAAAAATTATATTTAATATGAAGGGCTTGTTTTTATACAGTTCAGTGTCTACACAAACAAGAGATATATTATGTATTGAAAAACTTGGTATCGTGTTTTATGATTAATGTACCACACGCCTGCAACCTTGCTGCCTGATTTATACACTTCAATTTGTTATATGCATTTGGTGTGCTAAAGCTTCTTGTATCTGAACTTCACAATAGCATTTTCTTGTTTAATGATGTATGTAAGGGGAAAGAGATATATCAAGGGCAAAAGATCTAGAGGAGCATGAGACATTTAATAATTTATGCTTAGAAATAAAAGTTTGAATGGAATCTCTTTGTTCAATGGCAAGAAATTCAAATAATGTAACTCACTTGTTTAAATGTGCCATTATCTAGGAAGAGAGATTACGAAAGCTTCAATCACGATTGCAAGTACCATTTGATGGTACTCGCTTTGGAACATCAAGTAAGCATCCACCTTTTAGTTATTTCTTTACAAACTGTATCTAGGTTTCTTTTGATTGAGGGTTGAGGATCTGTCTAGCAGTGTAGCGATGACTTGTCTTTCAACCCATCATTTATTACATCATCTCCCATTCATATGCTGATCATGTTGAGAGTTCGTTGCTCCCGGAGCAATGTGATCATTTGTACATATTTACAGTTTGAAAAATAATAATCCGCATTCGTTTGTTGCATTTGCATTTAGGTTACAATCTTGTCACGTTTCCTCTCTATATTCTGTAGAGATAAATTAGTATAGTTACTTTGTTAGTTGCATTTGTAGCTATTGTCAATGTATTCCATTGCTATATGGTGTTCCTCAGCTACAATCAATTTATCTGTGTGTTGTGGATTAAAATAGAGTTATAACTTATGTTTGCAACTCTTTATCACGATTTTCCTTAGAAATTACATGCTTTGGAATCGGTTGCTGACTTAATTGGAGAAACATATGCTATAATCTTTGCTTCATGGATTGATGGGAAGACAATTGGAGAGAATGTTCACACCAAAGGAGATTCGTTATGATGTGAATTCTAAGCTACCGTGAAAGAAGTTCATGATGAATTTTGGAAAGAGAATTCCAAGAGACTTTCTAGAGCATTTAGGAAGTTGAAGACAACCTTACAAGGATTGAGGAAACAAAACCATTATTACATAATCCCAAGCTTCTTGCACAAAGATTTATTGAATTAGAAGAATGGAGTGTTGCACAACAAGAGACATAAAGGAGAAGACAAAGGGTGGATTGAATTTACACACACAAAGTGAAATAAGACCAAGCAGGAAAAACTAGACAGTGATGTTTATCTTAAAAACTTGAGGACAACTTGGGACAAACAATTTATGGAAGAAGAAGAAAAACAAATACCTTTTTGATAGTTTTCCTTAATTGCAGGAAAAACAATGCACAATCTCTCCTAATTGAAGACAAGGTCGTTGAGGCCAATGGTAGAAGTCTGACTGGGACATGTTTCCATATGTTTTATGAGAGAACAATCTTTGCATGCAAACAAACAAAATAAAACAAGTAAATCCAACAAATAAAATTCAAATGAGATTTTATTAATGAAGTATCAAAGAGGAAGAAAAAGAACAAACAATTATGGAAGTATCCAAGAGGAAAATAAAGTAGTAGTTGAGAAGATGGCAAAGCCCAAGCCCATAAAGCGACCAAGAAGGGAAATGCACATTAGTGTAAATGGGAAGAAGGATCCCTTTGGAAATAACAACATATGTGGAATAATATGAATAACAAATTGGTAAACTTACAATATATATTTGATTAAAAATTCTACAAGGATCTAAGACTCGAGGCCCCAGTTTAGGGCTTGTTGGCTGGAAATATTTTTGAGAGCACGCAGGCATCATGCTCTAATATATGATCCATTGTCCAAGCTGAGTTTGTTGCCCGGCCTCTTCGTCATCAGAGTGTCTACAAGATTATTTTCTACCTTTAGAGGCTTAGATACTCATATTTTACTGTGTTCCTCATAGCAGGTTTGATGATGCAGGAGCATCATAGGTGCTTAGGTATTTAGAGAGTCTAGATATATTGTCAAGGGCATTTTCCCTCCATAATGGAGTTGTACAAGTTCAAATATGCATGTAATAATTGTAGTAAGAGGTAAATAGGCCTGGTAAAAGGGTAAATTGTCTATATAAGATGGTTATAGGCTAAATCAAGCCATGTGAAGGTGTCATACCTGTTTGTAAATGTGTGGATATGTTGTTTTGAGAAGAATTGGTCAAGTTACAAGTTGGGCATGTTGTTGAGTCTAAATAGGTAGTAGTTACATGATTTTAGGATCAAGATTTTCATACTATTGTAAGAAAGACACTAATTTGAAGTGTGTGTTCACGAGTGGGAGAGAAGACAGAGGTGGAGAATGATGTAACAAGGGTGTATAATCAATTTTGAAGGAGGAATGATTGAAATTTGCAAGAATTGATCTTTGTTTTACATGTTTTTGCAATTTATATGGGACTGTGTGTTTGATTTCTGTTCCAGACCGAGAGCTTGAGAAATGACAGTAAGGAAAGACGAGAGATTCGAGGACTGTGAAAGCTTGGAAAGGTGAGCAGATAGGAGGGGAGCAACATATAATTTTTCCAGGTCATGAAACTATTCCAAATTACCTGTAGCTCAATTTGTTTGCTCTCGGGCCCTAACTAGGGCATCACGCCATTTAAGGTTTATCCAGCCAATATCCATGAAATTTATGGATCTTCTCTGTCCTAGCAAGGTGTAAGAGTGTGCCAAGTCCTATGATCTATCTCGCACGTGTGTAGGAGATGTATGAAGATTTGCAGGTCAGGTTGTAACAGTACAGCAGGGAAAAAGAAATTGAATGCATGCAAGGGTTAGATCACTGAATCAAGCCTCAAATCTTGTCATGGAGTTTCTAGGTGACACCCTAAAGGTGAATCAATTAATTATAAGCTGAATTATAATCTAGCATCTACTGTTACAATTGTAGGGCTAGAATATGCCTAAATTGCCTATGTGCAGATTGTGGAAACACTATACCATACAAAGAAGTATGTGCTAATTTGGACACATGAGTGAGAACTCCATAGAGGGTGTGTGAATCATCCATCACTCCAGGGATAACGTTAGCCAATGTATAGATCCAACTCTGTTTGTACTTATGGAAGGCTACAAGCCTATAAGGTCTAGTGCAAGCATAATGGTGTAAACCAAGGCAATGATTAAACTGAAGCTTCTACCTCCACAAGACAGGTATGAATAGATGATCTAAGCCCATAGAGAATGGTCTGAAACCTCTGGTCACTGTATTTGGTATTTTGGCCATTTAGAAGCCTAATTGGACATAGTCATTGTAGCAAGAGCATAGTACAAAAGCATTGGATCACCAAATATATGGAAGGGACTGATTTTCACGAAGGAGTAAGGTGGTTTCAGTATGAATTGATTGTACAAGAGAGGGAGTTATGTTCCAAGCCAGGGTATATCTATTTCACACTTATAGTTACTTGTACTAATACAAGATCTTGTCAAAGAAGCAATCTATTGGGTAAGGTTGTTTTGGGTATAAGATAGGTACTGTGGAGTGTATGTAAAATGATCCTCAATGCAAGGGGTTGTAGGAAGAGTACCATGAAAGATAGTGTTCATACTGAGGTAGGTAATGCATGTCAGATGGGAGTAGGGTCAAGATAGGAACATAGTGGACATATGTAGACCCCTTGCAACATTTGCCCATTGGGTATATATGGAGAACAATGTTGTTACTTTGAGATTTATTTACTTCTAGTCTATTGGCTTCTCCATAGAATCTGGATAGTTTCCTCTCTTTAGATGTTTCTTAGACTCCCAAGATACACCTTCCCACAAAGAGTGAGATATATAGAGCTATCCGAGAGGGACATATATTGGCAATTTATTAAGGTTACTTGGATCTGCCAGCTTCTCATCCCTAAGCTAGATTTCTATGCCTGGGCATTTCTTGTAGATTGTCAATGGCACCATTGTTCAATCCTAAGATCTCCAACATCATTGGTCACATGGTTGTAGAGGTCCCACGCCATCTGAGAGTTTGTTCTCACCAATTAAGAGTGGAGGTCATATTCTGCGCGTGATAGGATCTGTCATAGTTTCCCTCTCTGGGAGGCCAACATAGAGGACTTGTCACCTAACACTCACTGGATACTAGAGTTACTAGCACAAATGATGATATAGGCATTGATAAGGTGCCCCCTTCATGAACAACAAACAAGTCACTTCAAACATGTTATTCTCGTGCCTAACATGGAGAGCTAGCTACTCTATATTGTAGAGGGTCAACTACTCTCTGGTGCAAAGGGTCAACTATGCTTACTTGTTCAAAGCCTAGATCTCAGAGCAAACGTGCATCACCAATTTCTCTAAATCTAGAGAATTGCCATCTGTGGATGTTAGGAGAGGCAATTGGACTACCCTTGATCCTCCTATGATTGTTCAACTGATCCCTCTTAACCCAATTCAATCTTTTAAGGACATCATCAAGCTTTGTTTGGGCCTTTTGCTATGGTTGACAAGGACAATACAATTCTTCTTCTCTAGAATCTAATGGAGACTAGAGCCTTGTTTGTCATCGTCCCCTTCTCTTGACACCATAGTTGGAAAACTCGCAGATTACTCGCCGAGTCCTCGAGTAATCGCCAAACCTGAATGCAAACGAGTAAATCGCCAAAAAACTTGCCAAAACTCGAAAAAAACCTCTCCAAAACTCGTATGAAAGAAAACGGTGGAAAAATACAAAAAGAAAACATTAATAGCAATGAAAGAAAACGCTGCAAATACACGGTTTTGGCAAATTTATGTTTTAAAAGAAATTTGAGTATTTTTTAAGTTGCCGAGTATTCCCGAGTTTTTTTTTGGGGTCTGCGTAGTATTTGCCGAAAAGTAGTATTCCAACTATGCTTGACACTATCAAAGGTTACTATTGGCAAGGGCCTTCATTTAGTAAGATTGTTTCATATTATTTTCCTTTTTGTCTACCGACTTGTTTAGGGTTTACTCCTTTTGGTTAACCCCACTCTCATTAGGATGTTTTCTCCACCCAAATTTTTATTGTAAGTTGTATAAGGAATTTAATTTGATTTTGAAGGTTTATTGTTGATGGCTTTAATTTGGAGATGTACTTTTGTTTTGGCATTAGTACCTTTAAATTGATTACTTGTGACCTTAAATCTTCAATGCAAGAGGTCAAACTGTATCTCCTGAAAGTGTACCTGTAAGTCTGACAATATATGGAATCCTGCAGAGTTCAATTCCCAGCTTTAATTTGTTTACTTTTTTTTTCAATTTTTAGGTATAAACCAACATGGACAGAACAAGTTGGTGGTTCTACGGTTGCAGGTGTGGTATTGGGTTTGGCTTTGGATTTCATAAAAGTTCACAGGCCTGGAGATAAGAAAATAGATGCTATTTCTTTCTGTTCACACACAGATTTATGCATTGTGGGTATATGCATAGGGAAGATGGTGTCAATGTGTGTATATATGGATTGTGTATGCATGAATGGATATGGTTGTGTGTGGGTGAACGTACATGCATGCAGATATACTGACATGCAATACTAATCCATGCATGTGTATAATGCATTATATACATTGACATACTTGCACACTAATCTTACATAAAAGAGTTGGTACAGTTAGTATTTAGGATATTGTATTGGATTTTGACAATTAAACAAGTTGTTACCTTTTATTCTGAGCTTTCCAGAATTTGATCCTTTGCACCTGAAAATCCTGGGTTTTCTAAGGTCCCGCCCCAGTCTGTATTGGTCCTTGAACAACAAGGTCAGAAACCAAGCTTGGTTATACTTTGAGCATTTTTTTGCATCCTGGTAGTGGATGGACAAACTAATAACTCTAGGAGTGCCTATTGATATTGTTGAGAAAGGGAGGTGTGAGGTTTAATTATAGAGGCTTTTTGTTATTATTCTACTTAAAAATTACCCACAGTAACATAAACAATAAGGGGTTGATGCTAATGCTATTCTATTCACCTAATTTCATACATGATATATTATTAGGTATAGAGCTGTTGTGGTATTATGTGCGATAATATGAACATAAACATTGGTTGATAAATCAGGAGTTCAATTGTCCTCAAGGTGTTTGTGATTTGTCTCCTTTTGTTTGTCTTGTTTTTTGAGAAGTCGATTTTGGCATTAACCCTCAAGTTTTCATTCTGATGGTAGCAAAATTTTATTTAAAATATGCATGGAGGACATAGTGTCACTGATTATTGTACTTGCTGCACCGTTGGCAATTGTCTCTCTCTGAATGATCAGACAATTAATCTAGTACATTCTGGCTGTTTTAAATTGATCATGGGTAGAAACTAGGGTCAAGTCTTTTGTGCAATGCTA
This sequence comes from Taxus wallichiana var. yunnanensis, assembly GCA_018340775.1. Taxonomy (NCBI): domain Eukaryota; kingdom Viridiplantae; phylum Streptophyta; class Pinopsida; order Cupressales; family Taxaceae; genus Taxus; species Taxus wallichiana. Next base: position 141,013,280 of record CM031241.1, read on the forward strand.
CATAATTGGTTTTTCTACTCACTGGTTGCTTCTAGTAAAGTAAATCCTTTATGTTGGATAAAAATGTAAAAAACTTGCTGTTTTGAACTGAACCGCAGCAGCAGAATCATTGGCATGAATTTGTCTCTTAGTCTAAGAGTAACAAATGCCACGGTGGCCTTTCTATGAATTTTGACCAAATTTTTAATTTTAATACAGTTTATTTTCCTTTCTATCTTCTTACCTTCATTTTTCTTCATGCCTGTTACATTTGTGTGTTCAAAAATGCAAGCTTCTGCATAGAATACATAATACTATCAACTAAGCTATTTTGTATGTCAGGAATCTCTCAAAGCACTATGGCGAGCAACATTTCCTGACGTGGAATTAAGGGGACTCATTTCAGAGCAATGGAAAGATATGGGCTGGCAAGGCTCAAATCCATCAACAGATTTTAGGTATGGTCTTACAATCGGCTCTCTTTTTCTTTTTGGTTAATAAATTGGTAAACACTTAAACTTGTGCTTTGAGCCTTGAGGTGAATGCATTATAAATCTTAGAAGATTGTTTTGCTAAAAATCCATCTCTTGGCATATCTGCTCTATCAAAGATTATGTGGGAGTTGCACCCAGGCCTGTCTTGGTGGACTTGCATCATCATGACCACACTAACATGACAATCATTCCCAGAAGGGCTTAAACTTAGGTCATCATCATGGCAATCACTCTCTGTTACTACTAGACCATGGCGTTCTGAGCTGTTCTTGGAAGTGTCTACTATAACAGAAGTAGATGATTCTTGATTTCTTCAATCATTGAAGTCTTTGCCTCTTTGCAAGTACTGTTGGAACAAAAATACAATTAGGTCAAATATCACAGCTAATTGTAGGATTACTACAATACGTGAAATTGCATTAGCAACATATCTCATCCTTTTTGGGGGCATAATACCTTCTTTTCATAAGGCTTTACTAGTTACATCCACCATTAGAGAAGAAGACATTTTGTGCTCTTTCTGTATATGAATCATATGTAAAAGAAGCATTGTCAAAAGTCTTATAGCTGATTACAGAGAAATGGCTTGTGGATTTATGATAAAATGTCTGGTTTATTAGAAATTGGTCATCATTGAATCCTGTCAATGTATTTAAGTTTTTGTTGATGTTAGAGTCTTCAAAATATTACTTTTGTCATATTCTCAGGGGTGGTGGATTTGTTTCACTGGAGAACTTGCTCTTTTTGCCAAAATGTTTCCAGTATGTACACTTCTACTTTTTAAAGCTGATTTCTTCTTTGTTATCTTAATCTATAAGATTTCCTTTCCTAATTGACATGTTTGTTCAACATTCCATAACATTTAGCTCATTGTGACTATGTTGAATCTGTATCCCATAGTTGCTAATGGAAGTATTTTATATTTTTTTCCTATGTTTGTGAAGTGCAGAAATCATTCCGTAGGCTATTATTCAAACAAGAAGGGAAGCGAGCCACCTGGGAGTATCCTTTTGCTATTGCAGGAATCAACATTTCTTTTATGTTAATACAGATGCTGGATCTATACTCAGGTCCTTCCTTACCTTGTGAAGTACATATGTCATGTCTTTTATAAATAATCTATATAAGTCCTTGAATTTGTTGTTTATTATGTCAAAACAGTGAAGGATGGTCATTTACATGGTATTTTATTGAGCTGTATGCAGATTTTGATTTCTGTCATTATTTTGGAGGGATCTTTCATCCTCAAACTTGTTATCCATTCACTCATAATATATGGGGCTTGCAGGAAATTGTTGTGTGCAGCAAAGTGGATTTTGTTAATCCTTTTAACATCTCGTAGTAGTTGTGTTCCTCCAAGTAATTTGCATAGTTGTTTTGGAACTGTGTAACAGGATTATTTTTAATCCGTTTACAGTAGTTAACTAGCAGTATTGACCTTGATGTGAAACTAATGGTGTGAAGTGATGCAATGTATGATGGTCTTGAGGTAGCAGGGGAAGATGACAATTGAGTTACCACATCAAATGAAGTAATGGAACTGATGATGACAGAAAAGTAAATGGTTGGCCATTAGAAGTGATAAATTTGATGATGGAGTGAGGAAGGAAAAGTTAGATTAAAAATGAAAGGACATATTGTAACGATGATGGGGGTATGATGGAAAGGATTCCAGAAAACCAATCAACAGTAGGCTTCATGTTGGGTTAAGAAAACTGTATGCAATAGAATGACACTAAACCTAATGAAAAGGGGCCAATCAAGCAGAGTCGCAGACAATAACCTAACATTTGTATAAAACATTTTCAATGAAAGTAAATGCAAAGGTTAGGAAAAAGAAATGATCTTACTATTTTGGCTTGATGAAGACTTGACTTGATGTAACTCTGCAATTAGGGTTAGTGCAAACATGCAAAATATAAAAGGTGATAGCTAACATTTATTTATCCCAAACAAAGATTGACACATTGAGTTACCCTTTGGTTGAAACAATCCAGGTCTTGGTGAAGAGGCTAAAGGAAATTTGAAGATGTAGGGATATTCCTAGTGCACAAGGTAAGTAGGCAGCTTGATCCTTGTTGGGTTGCTAGGATAGAACTAAATACTTTACCGTTGCATTTTTATATTTTGTGTCATGTATATTCCTAACCCTAATTTCAGTTTTACATCAAGTCAAGTCTTTATCAAGCCAAGCTAGTGTAGATTATTTCTTTTATCTAACCTTCAAATTTACTTTTATTAATTCGTAGGTTATGTTCTTGTATGCTAGATTGACCCTCCAATCATTAGGTTAGCATCATTCTAGTGCTAGGATAGCTGTACCACCATGCCAATATATCTGATTTGCTTTTGATTCCTTCAACGTTATCTCTCTTATTAAGGTAAGGAGCCTCGATTGGAAACTCTCTAGGCAACACTCTCAGCATTGAGAGCACTTGTTGGACAGATGAGGCTCTGGCATGCCATCAAGTACTGACACCTTGCCCAGCAAGCAGCACAGAGGATTTCAAATAAAGAGGACAGTGATGACCAGAGCAGGAGTTGGTCGTGCTGAATTATTTGAAGCATAGTCACTAGATGAAAGTCCCTGGAGGTTAAAAGAGGGGTAGTAGTTGGTGCCAAACTACACTAAATTAATGGCACAAGGAAATCAATCTTTTGAAATGAAAAAATTTACAGAGCATAGAAACAAGAACTCTCTCTGTGTAGTTCTGGTCCAGAGTCCTTAAATACGGGCCCTAGACTTCATATCCATAAATAAGAGATGGAATCAACTGGGACTGCAAAAGGAGAATCTTGTACTATATATACTAGAACTGTTACAAAGCATCTTCTTTTGAAATGATAAGATTTGCTTGACCTTAAATTGGAATTTACCGCTGGAGTCAGAGTAGCAACACTCCCAAATAAGTGTATGAAATTACAACCACAACAACTTGCCCTTTATAGTTGAGGACACGTCAAAACAAACTATTAGCAGGTGTCTTTGTTCTTAGATGAGATGTTCTTGGATTTCTTACTCTGTTTTACTGAAATCATTTTTTTCGTAATACAACAGAGGTTTCTTTGCTATTTGTAAGGATCTGTTTTCTGACTTTGTACTTTACATTCTCTTATACTGCATTCTGGTACTGTGTAAATTATTACATTTCACTGAGTGCTGCCAAGATGTTATGTTTTCTTCTTTGCTATGGTATCTTATATGTAGCGATACATTCTTCTGTACCAAAGAAACACTGTATTTGTTTGAAAACTTTCTTTCTTTGGGTGAATTTCAATGTTTGACAGCAAAGGTGAGAAACCATTTTCCCTCTCACAGTAAAAGGATTTGAAATGCTTTTAACATCCCTAAGTTTTCTCTAATCACCCATTAGACATCATTTTTTAATTTGAACTCATAGAAGTATATCATTTTGGTTTGAATCAGCAACAGGGAACATTTTTGAAATGAAGAATTGGAAAGTTTTAGAAGGATGTGAATGATAGAAAATATATGGTGTGAAGACTGTTCTAGAAGAAGTTATGATAAATATCTTTTCCAACATCAAAAGCCCACGAAACAATGAAGGATCCATAAAAAATCTTCAACAAAATATCAAGCTTCTAGTGAAGTGTAGGCGTTGCAAAATAATGTATCTAAATGCATATGGTTTGTAGGTGTATGTCTAGGGTTCTTGTCCCCAAAACCTTTGTGCATAGGCTTAAAAGCTAAAATCATAAATAATTAAAGTTGAACGATTTTTAACTTTCTTTCGTACAATAATAGTTAAATTTAATAATTTTCGCATATGTAGTAAGAAAGCCTAAAATCTATTTTGTCCCTGAAACCTTACAATATTCTTGTGTCTCTGTCCATGCGTATTTACTGTTTTGTTTCTGATTTTTAGTATCTGGTAACAAAGAATTCCAAGAACCTTCCAATGGCAGAAGGCCTGGATTATAGGTTTTTTTCTGGGGATGAACCATAAGAAAAGTTAGAGAATACTGCCTTGCTTAATTTAGTCTTGACTGCAGTGCTTTCCTAAATAAGAAACCATCTCAACACCCTTCATTTGAGAGAAGTGCATGATAACCCTTTGTTTGACTGTTTTGCACCAACATAATTCTTGTTCCTTTGGGTCACAGATCATCCAATTTTGGCCCGGTCAAGATCAGATAGGGAAACCCTCAATTTATTTTGTCTTTTTTATTTATCTGAATATTATTATAATATTGAAAAGAATCCACATTGCTCCAACACTGATCTGTCCAATGCAGACCTTGGTCTTCTAATTGCAACTTGGTATCAGAGGGGTTGAGTTATAGAGATTAAGCATATGGAATTGTCCAACTCACTAATCTTTGGGCATGATTCAGAGCCCTACTTTGGCCTACTATTAGTAATATACTGTTCTCCTCTCTCGATTGATATGAACTTCTTTTTCATTTGTGAACTTGCTCTTTTCATTTGTTAGTAAAGTCTTGCTCTCCTTTCTCGATTGATCTAAACTTCTCATTCATTTTGTTAAATAACATGCATTTTTCCAAAAAGGAAAAAGTTACATAGGTCCCAAGAAAGCCAAGCATAACCCTTTTGGTGTCTCATTAAGCATTGTGAAGTTCTGTATCCTATATTAACAGTATGTAATATCGTACATATTTTGTTAGGAATTGTTAGTACTCACATTGTGGTTGTGAGACATTTGCTATTTGTATGGGATAGTTAAATATATGTGTGAGAACTAATAATAATGAGTTATATCAACATCTCACATAGAATAGGGTATTGTGAGTTATTGTACGGTTTGTGGAGATATTAGGAGATAACATGACAGATTTAGGGGATTATGATAAAGGCTATCTCTTTATCTTTAGGAGAAGACAAGTCCTATATATATATGTATCTCTGCAAATGAATTAAATAATTGAGTTTATTTTGTACGGCTCTACCAAAAACTTCATCTGGTATCAGAGCGTGCTGTGGTCCCGATGTTTTAATGAAGGCAACTCCATTCATGGTTGACCTTATACGAGTTCATTATTATATGAGGAATTGAGAATATCACGTGGAACTTCGCAGTTAGAGTTAATACTCTCTGCAGTTGTGCTTGTGGTAGTCAACAGCTTGTATTAGAGTGAATATTACTTGTAATCAGGACATCAACAAATCTGTGTGGGAGTGATTCCCAATTCTGTGTGCATCTATTACAGTGCCAGCATACTTCACTTCTTTGTGGAGATTCATATATGTCAGTCGACATATTTGTGGTGTCATTGAAATTCTCGGTCTTTGCCTGTATGCAACTTCAGTACTTTGTTGTTTGACAAAGAACAGGTAGTATAGTTTTTATTGAGGAGATCTATGGCACCCACGAGGAGCTCGTTGTTTATCTCATTCCTCGTACGAGGAGCAAAAGGCATCTGCCAGAGTTCCTGTGCATGACAGTCATAACACAAGCCTGCCAAACTCATACTGTTCATTACTTCATATTCTCCTGTGCAGATTCTTATTTGTTGAGATTCTATCCATATTCTATGTGGATCTGATATACTCACAGTGCACACCGCCTTGTGGATCTTCAGTCGCCTGATGCCTTTGGTCATGTGCTGACCTCCCTATACTTCTAGGCTTCTAGCTAGCTGTTGTAGTGACTGTCAAGCTGTAACATCAAATCTGCCAGTATTAATCATTGTGATAGTGATTCTACCTGTCACCCACATGGTTTGCAATGAATACTGATAAGGCTGTGTAAGTGAAAGATGTTGGTCAGGAATTAGAAGCATACAGTTCTTCTGCAGCTCGATTTTCAGACCTCTGTGCATGGGAGCATGGCGAATGTAAATTGTCAATGTCAATTCTCAAGTATTCTTTTAATTGACTAAAGGCATTTACTACTAGAGGCTAAAAGTAGAGTTTGTAGTTGAATAGAGTACTGTTCTAGATTCTAGTTATATATAGTCATGTTTTTAATGCTACTTGATGGGTCTATAGTGCAATATTAGATATAGAGTATAGTGAATTCTTTGAAGAATGCTTTTAAGTCATATCTATGAGATTAAAAGTCTAGAGTGTACTGTTATAATTCATTGGTTACATTGTCTTTGTTCATGTTTTGTGAATCTTATTAAAAGTCGAGTGAAATTATTGTTGTCTGGTTGTCCAAATTGTCAAAGCAAGAGTCGTCTTGTGTCATTAAAGTCTTTGCTCAAATATCAATTTCTTATAAATTTGTTTGGTGAGTTCAAATAGTCCTGTCTAGTCAGTATTGTCAAACTCAAAGTCTTATTGTAAAATTGTCAATTTTTAAAAATAAAAATTGTCTCATTGTATACATATGCATTCTCAGTTGAGATGTCCATTGTGGGGGCATTTTTTCATTGATCTAGCTATCTAAGGTAAGTCTAATGGAGGATGGAAGCAATGAAGGTTGAGGTCAATCAGTGACCTCTCATCAGCCGCTAACGATGGGGCCACACCATGCATAGTGGCAAACCTATAGAGAGCCAAAACGACTAATGCTAAGATTAGTAACCAATGGCAATGGATACTAGTTATGCTATTTGTGATTAGAGTGGCAATGACCCAAAAAGGTGGCTACATACAAAGACAATGAGAACCGAGTCCTCAAACTTTTCTGTTTTATTGTTTCTATGTGGTGTGTATAAATAAATTTTCTGCTGTGTTCATGTGTGAAAGACCCATATTATAAGAAACTTACCCTTCGAGGGCAGGAAAAGATCTGAGGTAAACTCAACATGCATAGTTGTCCAGATTTCAGAGTTTTGGGCATCAAGGAGTACGGGAGGTGAAATCCGAGCACTGGGAGCTACATCTTTACGAGGGTTACGAGACAACTTGATGGAGTTGTACCTGATCTAAGCAGTCTTTTGAAAGAGAAGCTTCTGCAGGATATGATTCTCTTCTCCAATGTCATAGTAAGGGGGCAATGTTAGGAGTTGTTAGTACTCACATTGTGGTTGTGAGACATTTGTTATTAACTTATTTGTATGGGATAATTAAATATTAATAGTGAGTCGTATCAACATCTCGCGTAGAATAGGATATTGTGAGTTTTTAATGATTGTTCGTAGAGATATTAGGAGATTACATGAGAGATTTAGGGATTATGATAAAGGGTATCTCTTCATCTTTAGGAGAAGACAAGTCCTATATATATAATTGAGTTTATTTTGTATGGCTCTACCAAGAACTTCATATTTGACGGAAGTATCATGATGATCTGATAACTCTAAAAATGTTTTATTTTTAAATTCTTTCCTTTATTTGTGCAGTCCTGAAGCAGCATTTATTCATTTGCAGGTAAACCAAAAACACTAGCTGGGATAAACTTTTTGAAGATTCTTGCAGGTATGTATTAAAGCATTGGTAAAATATACATCATGGATTATGGGACAGGCAAATATCTTGAGGCAGATTGAGCAGATTTTTTTGGATGCAGCTAAATTTATAGGCTACCACACATTTGTAACTTTATAGATGTCATGTCTTGCAGAAGATGAGACGGCATTTGATTTACTTTATTGCGTAGCATTTGAGATGATTGATGCCCAATGGCTTGCCATGCGTGCTTCGTACATGGAATTTAATGTACGAATCCTTATTTTCTCTTCTTGCATGAATGACATGTATTTTAAAAGGTTAGATGATTGACACATGATTTTCTGGGGATTGGATGCTTTGTTTCTGCAGGAGGTTCTGAAAGCTGCACGGAGACAGCTAGAACGAGAACTCTCTTTGGATGATATTAATCAAATTCAAGATCTGCCAGCATACAATCTCCTGTATCAGTAGTTGCACTGCTTTTGTTGTATGTCCACGATAAATAAGAACCTTGTTAGAATGGATCTATAACCTTTCTTTGTATGTGTGGCTCCCTAACTTGGACATACATTTAAATTCAACGTAATCCAAGATGATTAGGATCTTTTCCTTCCTATATGCCTTTTGGTGTAACCTTATAAAGGCATATGGCATACATAAGATATTTGTGATTGATTTCATGTAGTGTACAATAAATAGATTGTACGTAAATAAAATTTCTCCTTTTACTGGAAGAAGGGATTTATAAGGGGGTGCTCTGTTGTTTCATCACTGTAACCTAGCTTTCTTTTTGACTGCCATGTATTTTATTTCTCTTTGTATGTATGCTCTGTATGTATTTACTGAATTATACTTCTAAGAAGATTTTGGTTTTTCTTGTTTCTCATCAGATGGTACAACATATCCTTGGTATTATCAGTTTCATGTTATTGTCAAGTTACTTTAGTTTGTGCTGCTAAGTGAATTTTCAGATAAATGTTGTCCTCGTTTGGGCACCTGATAATCTTATTTTTCCTGGAACAGGTGTGATAACTGACATCTTAATCCTCTGTACTCTAAGATGATAGTTATAACAGCAGAGATTGAACACGAATGACAACAAATGCAAAAGTCTTGGTTTCCTTTTGTGGATTTCTCTAGAAAATCTAGCACAGTGATGTGGCCTGTACAACTCAGTAACTGCTTACATTTCCTTTCCCGATTGTTGCTTTAAAAGACATGATGCAAAATGTCCAGTTTACCAAATCTCAATATCAAATTCAGGACAACTTACTACCACATTCTGCAAAATGTGGTCTTCTGAAAAAGAAAAAAATGGATGAAAGCATCCCAGCAATTGCAGAGACTTCAGAAGGTTCAAAAGCTTGTGGATGTATGCATAATACCATTTAGTTGTTGAATACTCATATTAAGACCAGCCATTCCATTTTTAGCCATTGGAAAACCAATGTAGTTTTATATGGTAGTTGGGAAAAATGCATACAACCTATCATTATTACTTGAACCGGGTACTTCTCATTGCAACCATTTCTTTTGAACGCAGGACAAGTCTTTATATGGAATTTGTAATGAGATAAATAATGAATGAAAATCCTCATGAACTGGGGATGCTCCAATTTTTGAGGTAAGAATGCGAATCCTTTCATGCTATATACGTGTGGGAGGAGCATTTTACTAATATATCTGAACCCTTCATGGATCTACAACTGTATAAGAAAACTACGAGGTTATAAGCAAATCAACGCATTTCCACAAATTTTATTTGTAACAATTTTGGATCTAGGCATTTGCTAAAGAATACAACCGTCTTGTATAATATTTCACATGAAATCTCAGTAATAATATGCACGCTAAATTAAAATTTCTCTTATCAATGGTCCTAGCAGGCCTTCCTAGAACATTAGAACTTGCAGGATTTGCAGGATGGGGTTGAGAAGACAGGCTCAGGCTCAGGTCTTATTCACAAGATTGCCATGAGAGCCCTCAAACCACTTTTAATACTTCCTGGAACTGTCATATCGAGATTTTTGTTGGTGTTTTAGGAGTGGGGGAGGACTATCCTCTCATTGAGCCTTTGTTAGCCATGAGGAAACATGAAACCCCAAACCCAAACAACTGATTATCTTACGATTTTTTGAGGCAAGAAACCAATCCAGAAACCGAACACCTTATACTCAAACTAACCCGACTACGTAAAGGAGAAATACCCACCAACCAACAATTTTCCCACTCATAATCCAGAAAGCCACTTTGGTAGAAAAAATGCTGAACAAAGAAAAGTAAGAAGAAATATTTTACTAACCCTTCCTTTTGACCTAGTAACCCAATGTTTCAGGATGCATCGAAACAGTTGGTTTCCTCTTAGCTCCCAGAGCAAAATGCCCAGCCAGGAGCGCACTCATACAAGACAAAATAAGAGGGCAAAAGGTTGGTTTCACCCACCTCTTGACCTAGTAATGCAATGTTATCTAGAGTCTCCTTACTTTTTCAAAATATTATAATTAAAAAATAGGTTTCCCTCAATAGAATAGAGGGCTGAGCAATTTATATTTGGTTGAAATGTTTTATCTATATTAAATAACGCTTTTAGCAGTGCAGCCGCTGCCCCTCCTCGACACCAATTTGTGATACATGCATTTACAATAGATATGCACCGCATTTTGCACCTTTTCAAGTGTGTGTAGGTGAGGGTCCAACCTTAAAATTCGACATTTGAAAATTGAATGGTGTATTTAAATAACCTTAGGGGAAGACAAAACATGCATTAATAGAATATGCACCTTTTCGTTGGGTGGGGGTCCAATAAGTGGACAAAAAATCAAATTAATATAGTTGAGGGGACCCAATAAATGTGCATATTTGCACAAATATGATATCTTTCAAAATCTTTATAAAACTTACATAATTAATACACTCATTAATTCAAAACATGTATGAAGTGACACATTGGGAACATTAACATTTAAATAATAATGTTTGAGACCTCCATTTAAAAGCCAACTTGCATCATTAAAATGTCAACATCAATAACATAAGTACTTAAGTGTACATAATCACAAGTGCATCAGTTTATGTATAGGAACAAACTTGTTCACATTTACCCCATTTCACAGCTATTCAAGTACCATAAGTCCACATTTATGCACCTAACTGCACAACCTCTCAAGTTGTCAAGATGAAATTAAAAGCAATTTTAATTTTAAAGTAAACAAACTTCTCTAGTTTTTGGTCATAATTGCCCTTCTTTTTGCCACCTTCACCTCATTAAATGTTGCATCTGCAAACAAATATGTATTAGACTCACCATTTTTCCAAATAAATAAAATTAGAATTAATGTGAAGTAATAACTATCCCTCCAAAATTTGAATAATCCCTCAAAATATCATAATTTAAATTCAAATGGGATGTAATATTATATATTTAGATGAATATGGTTAGCAATCATTTTGTGGAAACAATTGACATAGCACATAACTAGTAGAGTTATCTAACAAATTTGGATTTGCGGTGAGGCCACATATACATGAGGTAAATGACAATTACTTTTTAAATATTCATAGTATTCAAAGAATGTTTGAATATGTGAAGAATGTCATAAAATAGACATAATGTTAAATACATATGTGAAAACATCACATGCAATGAATATGTGAACCACTTATCTTAACTTATGAGAAATATTTGATAACTTTATATTGACGATCGAACATGTGAAGAATGTCAAAACATAGAGAGAATGTTAAATATGTGAAGAATGTCTATGTATGTAATGCATATGTGAATCACTTACCTTAACAAATATGGAATATTTGAATATAAATAAGTGTTGTCTTTGTTTATGTAGTTAATATTTGAATATCAACTGTTAACTTTATTTATATTGATTATGAAGAATGTTTGAAAATAGAGAATGTTACATACGTGAAGAATGCTTGCATATGCAATGCATACGTGAATCACTTACCTTAACAAATGTGAAATATTTAGATATAAGTAAGTGTTGTCTTTGTTTATGAAGTTAATGTTTGAATATCCATTGTTAATTTTATATTGAGTGATCGAATATGTGAAGAATGTCGGAAAATAGACATTGTTAAATACATGAAAAATGTTTTCATCTGCAATTCTCCTCCTCCCTCGAAAGGCTCTTTTGGTATGCCTCATCCTATAAGTCCTCTGGTCACATCTCAACCCATTATCTCACAGCAATCCACATCCTCGATCCAAAACTTAGTTATATATATTCCTGCGTCTTCATCACCTATCAATATGAGTGTTATCACTAGCACTCGTCCCCTCTCACAACTAGCCTCTACGACTAGTGTACCACAATACGGTTATATCTCCTCTCAACATAATCCACAACCTTCGCAACCCCTTATCAACACTTCTATTCCCCAACCTTACCAATATATCCACTCTTCCTCACAACCATTAGTTTCTCATCAAACTTACAACATAACAGGAAGCCTCCCCTTTTCAAAATCCCCTTTTACCATATTACAAACACCAACAATCAAACACTCTTATGGACAAAGCTAATCCCATTCGAACATACAACCCCTTAGAATGATCTAATGCAATCTGTAATGAGTAGAATTGTCGCCTAGAAGTTGCTATGATGGGACCTGAAAACACATTTTCTTACGAATAGATTTGTAATGAACCCATGAACCTATCAATACCTCTTAAACCATATCTCCCTAGTTGGGAGATTCTCAAAATTTATTAGATTTTATAGCAAGGAAGATCCATAGAAACATCTAAGGGCCTTCCGATATTCATGAGCTCATGATCAAGACCTCATGCTAAGGCCATTCCCCATGTCATTAGTGGACTCGCTCTTGATTGATATAACATCCTGAACACTCTCTCTATTCATTTTCACAAGCCATTATCCAAAGAAAGGATTCATAAGATAATCCATACAATCGTGAGCTTAATCGGGTTATCCGAGGATGCTCACTAAAACCATAATAATAGTTTGTGATTACAAAACTCAAGTTTAGGTGCGATTTTCCTTACCAAGGGGTTTAATTATATTATCCCATGATAGTCATAGCATAATACACGAGGACTTAAGTTTTATAGGATTGGTGGTTAATCGATCTAAGTTCATAAATTCAATCAAGGAAAGATAAGGATGATTTATATGATTGTTTCTTCTATTACTAATCCCATTTATTAGTTTGAATAGTAATGGCTAGAAGTACCGAGTGTCACTGAACCAATTAAGGCGACTTCATCTTAATTGTGTATATTTCCAAAATAATAAACATATTCACAGTGTTTAACCATGGTTCATGAATTTATTTTCACTAATAACAAATGCTTAGTTTTTCTCCATAATTTCCCACCAAGGGTTTAATTTATCAAATTAGAAACTTGAAGACTTTGTTAGGCTAAGTTTTAAATGATTTAGTTTGGGTATGGGTTCCATTTGGCTTCATCCAAATGTACCCATGTCCCTTACACCCATAAACCCATTTAGCCAATTTAAAAGATTTATCTATTATTTATATTCCTCCATTTTCAAAACTAAGTCATTTGACTACCCAAAGTCAACTAAGTTTTCCTAAGTGGACATGTGGCGAGATCTAGGAGGATTAAGAACCTTGGGATCAAAGGGCTCTCTACCATTGATCCTAGGTCTTTAATACAAACCCTAATTTCATATCTAACCATTCCATTTTCTTTTCTCATACTCATTTTACTTCTTTATTACATTTTCATTTATCTCTTCTCTTTCATTTCCTCCTTTGTTGGTTTTGTAGGATGGGGTCTTCCATGGAGGCCAAGAGATTTATTTGTTTATTTTTTCTTCCATCAATTTCTATTATTTTCCAAAAGCCTTTGTTATGTTTATTGTAGGGAAGCATGTGTATATGATTATATACATTTCTATGTATATGTATATACCCTTGTTGATATATGTATATATATGTATATTCAAATAATATGTTAAAATACACAAGTGTCTTTACAAGAAAAAGCATATATATCTCTATTGAAACATGTATATGTTTGTGTGGGTGTGGATAATGGAGCAACCACTTGTAAGAGAGGCTTGCACAAGGTTTAGACATGTAGGTGACAGAAAAGGAAGGACTAAGCCTTGAATTGCAGGAGAGAGGAGGGGATGGGTCAACTTGGACGCCCACCCCTCCAAAGTCTATGCCAAGGTTAAAAAAATTTAGAGGGGTCACGACCACCATATATAATTTTGTTTATTTTTAAAAATATTTTGTTTATTAAAACCAAATGTTATATATAATCTAAAAGATTATTCTTTTTCTTGAAAGGAAACCAAATCCTTGTCATTTATACCTATAAATTGTTGGGGTTTGTAATATTAAGTGGGAAACCATTTTTATTAAACGGCCAAAGACAAAAAGTCATGGATTATAACTTATGTTTAAAACATAAGAGAAAGGATCCCCATCCCGACCAAAGGTAAATCAATTGATAATTCAAATTTGAATTATAAGAGTATCTCATGCAATGGGCCACTCGCCTTATATAAAACAAGGTGATCTCATTTGAGATTGGTGACAATGAAAAACACACAACGAAGGAAATACACAATGGTATGATAATGTGAATAATAAAGAGAATAACATGATACAAATGATGCAAAATTGATCTCTCGCACATGAGTGACAATTTATAATTCCTTGTTAAGGTGTAACTACTAGGGATCTATTGGAAATAGTGGGAGTGTTGGGTGAAATTAAATTCTCAATAAAGATAAGTGATATTTTCAGTGGGTTTTTAACCAAAATGTTTTCCCACTTAAATCATGTGTTCTATGTTCATTTGTAATGTGTTATGGGCTCTTTACATTAAACTATAATGCACTCTATAAATCCACAATCTATGTTTAATTCATTATAATTTGTTGTACAATCATAAACTATAATCCTTGGAAAATTTATGGTGGATATCTAATTTGTGTTTATTATTTATCCCCACATTTCCTAACATAAATATTTTAATAAAGACTAATGGTATAAAAATATTCATATATCACATATTTACTCTCTTTTGTTATCTCGAATCTATATGAAATGTAAAACTAGATATTCACACACACACACACACACACACACACACACACACACACACACACACACACACACACACACACACACACACACACACACAACTATCTAGTTTAACAATATATTGAATTACCTATGGAATCTATTGGCTAAAGAGGTAGTTTCTATTTCATATATAAAGGTCGTTCTTTTCTTGGGATAAGATGACTCTATTTAACCAAATCAATGGGATGAGAGAAAGACAATTTAATAACTAAAGTATTTCCATTTATTTTTTTTTATTATAAACAAGATATAAAGCTACAATACTAAGCAAGAGTCCATTGAAACACAACCCAAAATAGTCATTTGTTTCACTTTCTTCCCATCTATATAGTCAACAAACAAGTAGGACCTCTATCATTTATTATAGTTTTAACAAAGGCAATATAGTACTCTATTAATTTGTAAAACATAGGTTTAAAAGTATCCATAGTAAGCTCAATGAATCACTTACAACCCTTGTTATCCTTTAATCACAAACAACATTTCTTTCTTAAAACAATAATGAATAGAGGCTTTAAAAATACCACAAATTCAACCATGAATCGAACAAACCAAAAATCAATTGCAAATTCATACTTATATTGCTTTGAGAGGATCAAATAAAATGATGTTTTCCTTCTCTCTTAACTTGAAGTCTACAACAAGCATTATGACTTACAATTCTAAATAATTTTAGGGAGAGATAATCTTCTCTTGCATTGTATAAAATTTCACCAATTTTTGAGAATGTTGTAATTACAAAAGTAAAGGGTTTAGTCCCAAACAAGATTAATTAAGAAACAAAGTATAATAAGAACTTCTTCTACTTTATAACACTCACAAATTCCATAGTTTCCACTCAAGGATCCAAGAGGAATAAAAAAATCTCCATTTCACTATCACATTAAAATGTCATGGGAAGAGGAATCAAGGGATCCTTTGTATGCATACTCACAACATCTTATTTTCCTACAAACTACAAGAAAATAAAAAAAAATCTAAAATGCAAGTGGATAAGCCTCCTAATAAGATAACAACATGTAAAACTTTTGAGTGAAAACTCCCGATCTCCTAAAGAATGAACACTCCAAGTAGGGCTCCAAGAAACATGCTCTATCAACAAGTAGTAAATATCTACAAATACACGAGAAACAACTTAGTTGTCCACCCAACCAAATAACATCATTACATGCCATCTCCAAATGTGGAGGACATGCTAGCCTCCATCCAAGCCCATGGGAGAGAGAGGATGCATGCCTCCAAGATGCACAAGGGGAAAGAGGAGGAAAAACACCAAAACATACACTCAAGCAAAACCATTTTAAGCCAATACCATGCACAAGAAGCTCCAAGCTTCTCAAAAGGGGAAAAACACATAACCACAAAACCAAACACCAATAAATCAAGTCCAATCCACATATAAGAAGCTCCATGCTTCTCAAGAGGGGGAAGAGAGGAAAATACCCATTTTAAATCTCATTTTTTATATACCAAATAAATTTTCAACTTTTCCAAAAGATCACAAGCCTCCCAAAATCCTTATTTCTCCCATAAACCATATCACACCATACCTCCTCCTTGTAAGGAAGGAGATGGGTTCCAAACCATATGGAATCCATCTCCCACATCAACCAAATGAAGGGAGGATTTTATAAATCCCAACATGGATTTCCCATCAAGCCATGTGGGAGCAAGAAAGATTATTCCTCTTCCCCAACACTCTAAAATCCACTCCAAAAAAAAGGGGTGGATGGAGAAAACAAAATAATGTAAAAACAACAACACAAAACACATACATTCCCAACACTCAAAAACAAACAATGAAACATCAAGGCTACATAATATCAATAATCAAAACTAAGAGGTGTGAGGCCTACCTCACAATAAGTGATGACCAACACCCAAATGCAATCCAATCCTTATATTATCCATTTTTTTCCCTCAAGCAAAATGGACAAACATGACCTTGCACGCCGAGGAATCAAGGGGCCATTCGGCCATGGGAGCTCACATCTCGATTCCAAAAATCATGTTATAGGTGGACTTGGACATGGCAATGCAAGGTCAACAAAGGAATGGACAAGGGCCAACTTGGTATGCGAACATCGAAGGAGATCGTGAGCTCGAGAAAGAAAGGATCAAATCAACTCTGGCCGAGCTCGGAGAAGGGATTCAGGCTAGGTGCAAACAAGTAACTTGCTTAGCAAGTCAGAAAAAGAATGGAGGCCCATGCCCAAAGTTTTCGGACTTTGGGCATTCGACATTTCGGAGACTAGGTGAGGGAAAAAAAACATGACCCATAAAGCCTGAAAGTCCGAAATGCCGAAGTTCGAAAGGGTTCAGCATTTTCGGGGTCAAACTCCCCTTTCAGGGTCAATGGCGTTGGAAATTTTGGGAATAAAAGGGTTCAAAGTCCAAATTTTTGGGGTTTCAGAGGTTCAGGGGTTCGGAATTCAGAGGTTTGAGGTCTTCCTTGAACAAAACGGAAAAAGAAACCAAAAGCCCGAAATCCCGAAAAGTCTAAAGTCCGAAAGGGTCCGGATTTCGAGGGTCAAACTTGGTTTCGGAGATGTCCAAAAGTCCAAATTTTTGGGGTTTCGGAGGTTCGGGGTTCGAGCTTGGAGGTCTCAAATCGATGAACAAAGTGTCAAAGTTTCCAAACTCGAAGTACGAATTTTAGACTTCGTTCGGGGTTCTGGAGTTTCGAACTCTCGGAGAATTGGTTGATGAACAAGAACCCTATCTCCAAAAATGAGATGTCCGAAAGTCTAAATTTTTGGGATTTCGGAGGTTGCATGCATTTCGGACTTTGAAAAAAAAGATCAAGAACCCGCTTTTTTTGTAGAACATCCCCGACCTTTAGATGGCCATAAATTTTGACTGGGAGCTCGGATTTGCACAAGAAAGGACTTTTGGAAATCTTACAGTCTCCTCTACACAACTACGACTGGTTATCTTAATTTAAGTGAGACTAAGTTATTCAAAATGAAGAAATACAGTCCGCCATTTTAGAGGATGTTCTAGGTTTCTCACCTACCACAATAATGAAGGTATGGGCTTCCTTTCTTGCCCAACAAGGAAAAGTACATGGAGGCATGGGTTTTGTCATGGCACCCATCATTGTTGTAGGTGAATTCAATGCATTTGTTTTGGGTAGTTAGAGCAGGATTTTGAATTCTTCTTGTTAGGAAATAAGAGATAAAATATGCGGAATAATTCCTTACAGAATCGCAACAAAGAGAAAATAATATGCGAGAAAATATTACAGATCTCAAATAAAAGTGTAGAATAAATAACACAACACAAGAGAGAGACAAGATTTAACATGGTTCACCCAATTTGGGCTACGTCCACTAAGAATCACTTGCTCGGATTTTATTACAAGCCTCCACTCTCTCAATATAATACCTGAGATCCAGTTGAGCTATGCTAAAAAAACTCTACGAGAATTCACACATGAATTCAAAGCACATCTCTGAATACATTTGCTTGTTTATCTATCATATGCATAAGACCATATAAATAGAAAATCATGTTTAAGTAGTTTTCAAAAACGTGGGTATCAAACAATGGGCAAAAACAAAACCATCCCATAAACCTATGGGTAGCCGAAGAGGCGGGTTTACAAAATAATGGGTACCAAAAAACCATGGCCCAAAAACAACCCATAACGGTTACCATTACCCATGGGTTAATAAACCACCCATGAAAATTTGCTTCGGGGCTTTTCCCCTAACCCCCTTCGAGGGGCTTCACCCCCGAACCCCAACCCGCTCACTTAGGTGGCGGGACCACCGTAAAAAATACCCGAGTGTAACACATGAAAGGTGTACCACACTCTAACATAAAAATAGGCTCCACAAACATAACACTTCTTTCTCCTTCTCTCATTCTTCATATATATTGTAAGGAGGGGCATTTTTTTATGTTGGATAATTTTTCTTTGCACCCTCCCTTCTTCCCTTGTCTACAAGTGAATTTGTGGAGTTCAAACCTCTCATTCAAGTTGTAATGCAAGTTGTGCCTCTTGGGCCATTGTAATGCACTATATCAAATTTGTGGAGCAATAATAGAAGTCTGTGGATGAATTTCAACCCTCTCTTGTGTTCATTGCTTTCATCTGATCTCTCATTGCAATCTTGGTTATCTGTGCATGGTGGTTGTGTTACATTTTAATGTTTTGTGTTTAATGGAAAAGTAAGTGTTCAACATTCCTTTTGGTGTATCACCTCTATTAGTTTAGGTTTAATTTATTGTAATATTCTTAACCATGTCTCCTTGGCAAGTTAGAGTAGGTTTTAGAGTAGATCCTCTACAATTTGAATGTGTGCATCAGAATAGAGGAATAGGAACCAACCTTCATCCGGAGAGCTTTCCCGATCACAAAGTCCCACACTTTGGGAAAAGCTCCATGTTATGCAATCACACTAATAGTTTCAACCCATCGAGTTGTAGACATTCAGGGTGCTTGTGTTTACGCATCAACACCTTCCAAGCTCCTTGCTCCTCCAAGTTCCCCAAATATCCAAGTGAAAATCTACCAAGAACCTATTAGCCCCTCCAAAATGAAGGGTTAAGTAAGAAGAAGCTAAGAGAATCTAAAAAATGGGATGGTGATATGTGTCACCCATACCCTTTTCAAATCCATGCCACTCCAAGTACCTATCATGCATAAGATAAGAGTCTTAATGGAGGAGAATCTCAACAAAATAAAAGTAAAACAAAATAAAATGCCCTCCCAAATTCCAAGTGGTTCCCAAAATCAAAGTCATAATGATGATGGGGATAAGAGAGGGTCAAATGGGAGGAAAAACCCTTTTGAACCTTGGAAAGAGTCCCCTACCCATAGGTATGGTCCAAGGGGTCCATTTTAGTGTAAGAGTGACCCCCAACAAGTAAAACACCCCTTAAAAATTCCACTTTAACCCAAATTCGGGATTGGGAAAAGTGACACACTTAGAGAGGTGGTGGGGCCCACCTAGTTCATGATTAGGTGGTCCCAAACCTCCTTAAACCAAGATAAAACTAATTAAATCATCCCTAATCTAAGTAGGGGCATATTAACTCATAAAATTGTTTTAAATAAAAAATACCAAATTGATTCAAAAGGAGAAAACAAACCAAGGTGACCAAGCCAAATGACAAAAACACATATGAGGATGATGGATTTATTATTTCCATCCTAGCAAACGACATGCAAAGAAAGACCAAACAATTAGGGAAGGAGAATTTGGCCCAAATGTCATATAATTCAATCTCGAAGGTGCAACCCTTGAGTATCATGTTCTCTTGTGGTGTGAACCTGTCACTTGCACACTCAATTACAAACATCATACCTTCTCGATAAAATATGTTAAATGAAACAATCACACACATCTCAAACAATTACACCATACATATGCAATTAACCAAATAGTTACAAATTCATCCATCCATTATACAAAATGTTAGAAATCATGACAATTTGTCCATGACATGTTTCACAATTTGTAATAATATTCCAAGACAAGCTAGCATATACATGATAAAGAGACATCAAAATAGCATATATTCAAAATATATTCCATGCCAATCTCATATCAACACATCCCTAACATCATATCTAATCCAAGTGATAATGATAAAAGTAGTGAATTGGTATTGTAAGTCTCACACATCATCCTGCCAAGAACACATTAGTAACTAAATGTTAACATGGTGATAAAATCAATATTATTCAATTCAAATAACTATAATAATATCAATTCCAATGTCCCTATTGTCACCTAAAGTTACACCCCACTGAAACTAGGTTCAACACCTCAATGAAACATGGGATGATTTCTCAATGTGGGAATTGAATCATGAGATCACCCTGTAGAAAAGTTGGCTTCCTATACATATTTAACCTAGAGCTAACACTACTAAGCGTAAAAACCAAAACTAGCTAAACCTAATCCCAGCATCCAAGGGGCCGAGGTTAGAGAGAATGCAAGGAATGAAACCTAAGCTAAGGAAGAAGATGATATAACCAAGAAAAAGGGGATATATATTCATGAGAGGAATAATGAAAGGAAACACAAAGAGGACATGGCAAACACATGCCATAGATCAACCCTCGCATCGACCCTTCCATTCAATGCATTATAGACACATGGAAATGGAAACTCAGTGAATATAATCCACACATAACAAACTATAAATGAATGGAGAGGCAAGGAAAAATAAACGTGAGTATAGAGCATAAACAAGTAAAAATGACAATATTTTATTACTTAAAGTACGCATAGTCCATTACATCAATTATGGAAGGCACTAGACGCATTATAATTCAAATATGAGGTCTGAAACTCATGAAATTTTGGGACACTATTAGTGCGAAATCACAGCACCCCCAGATGATTTCTATAGGCCTGCTTTTCTAAGGTAGGGTCATCTGGTGTGATTTGCATAACATGGGACCATCTCTCAAGCTGTGGGACTTACGGACTTGAGATGGCCCTCCGGAGAAAGTCGGCTTCTTCTTCCTAATCCTAATGCTAAACTACTCCTAATGCAGAAATGACATCTAACTACACCTATCCTAACAATGCCAAGGAGATAGGGAGAGAGAAAGTGCATAAAGAGGGAAATCCTACACTAACGAGGTGATAACACCAAGAAAAGGGAAGTGCTGGTCACAATCTCAGTTGCCTGAAGTGGAGAGAGGTGAGCAGAGGAGAGGGTGGACAAGATGCACCATAGACCAGAGATAGATTTCACATAGAACACCACTTCAAAACCCATTAAACATAGCTCCCATGACCTGCAACAAACATTAGAATATGCACATACCCCGACGAGAGGCGAGGAGAGACAATAAAATAAGCAAAGGATGGATAGATGCATCAAAAAATAGAATTTATTGCTCCAAAATTTCACACAGTACATCGTTAGTGGGCAAGAGGCAAGAGAATGCCATTATAGAGCCATGAAAGGAGGTTCAGACTCCATTTTTGACCCTGGGGAAGAAAAGAAGAGGGGGGCAGGGAAGAGGAATGAACAACCCTTTACAATGAATCCTACCCCTGTATTTATAGATTTGATCAGAGAGAAGAAAGAGAGAGAAGCGGGAAAAGTAGGTTGAAGCTCAACCACTACTATTAATGCTTCTGATAAAATATGCCCCAAATCCGTCTTTACTGCATGATCCTTGATTTGACGCCTTGAAAGAAAAGGAAACAGCGAAACATATCAAATCGATTTAGTTGTTGAGGCAAGAAGATCATGCATTGAAATCCTAAAATGTTTCCTCCATTTTCTTCACCTAACCTCCTCAAAATTAAAGTTTCAGACCTCTCTGGCATGGGTGAGGTGAGATCTTTCCAACGACATCGAGATTTTGCAATATTTCGAGCCTTGAGTCGAAAGATACACCCCTTCAAATTTTATATTGGGCCGTACAAGAGGGAGGGAGGGAAAACAACTTGAAAAATGGGTTTCCTTTTGATACGGGACATGTGGCAGCCAGATTGGAACAAAAATTGGGCCTACGAGTCCACAATTTATCTTTTCCCCTTTCTTCCGATTCCCGCTTTGGCTTTGACTCGGGCCCAGATGCTAACTTTTTCCTTGGGCGGAGTTACGGGCCATTTTGCAACTTTTACCCCTTTTGAGATAACAAGGGGCAAAGAACCAACTTTTTCCCCAACGGTTCGCTTTTCCTTGGGACATGTGGCAGATCGATGCACTCGTTTAGAAACCTTTTTCTCTATTCACCCCTTTTGACAGCTTGCCATACGACACTTGGCATTCTGCTTACACCTTTATACTTAGCCAATTTTGAAGCCATTTTCCGTCCACCCTTTTGATTCTATTTCCTCCTATGTGGGATTGTGGTTGATCCAATATTTTTCCTGGGGCGAAATATGGATAAAATTCACCATTTTGACATGGTGACGTTACGATCGGGAGAGGATGTTTCTGATGGATTTTTAAATGCATTTATAGAAACAAGAGATATATATATATATATATATAGAGAGAGAGAGAGAGAGAGAGAGAGAGAGAGAGAGAGAGAGAGAGAGAGATCACACCAATAATGAACGAAACCAACCACTCACCACCACTAAAGACCAATTTCCATAGATTTTGAGGTCGGTATAAGTTCTTAAATCACTCCAATCACATGCCATTAGATTACTAGTAGGAGGAGGATGATGCCACTCAAAATTAAATTTGGGTTGGTGGAGTGGTTGACTTCCTAGTTCAAGTTAAACATGACTTTTTATGTTCATGATATGATCCGCCTGGTTCTCCTTCATTTTTATGGCTCTCCCGGTCTTCCTCTTCTTTTCCCAATTCCATGGATTTGTTTCCAACCTCCGCCAAGATCCGTGAGAAACACTCAAACTCCGCAATGCATTATACCACATATGGTTTATTCTCTGTTTTGCGGCATTCATGCTCTACAGATTCATCGTGGCTTTTGAACTTGTGTGGCCTTTACTTCGCACTTTACATTCCTTCTTTACATGCTGATATGATGTTCCATTTCTTCTTGATGCATGGCATTTGTTACTTGTGACCATGTCCGTTTGTGTTACAAGACTTTCAAAATCCACGAACACTACCCTTTAGAACCCGCGAGACACATAGGTCATGTTATGCGGTTTCCAACCTTATTCACATCCAAACTTGCCTTCTTTTTTGCTTGGTAGTATCCTCGTGGAACTTTTCTTTGCATCACGCATTTCTTGTGCGAGACTACATACTTTGTTGCGTGGAATTAACCAACCCCACAAAACTCAATATTTTTCAAGTCCACATAACACTATATTTTCCATGTCGCAAAACACTAATTATTTTCCATTACCGCGGAAGACTACAACTTCATTTTTCTTTGTTCCATGGGTCTTCAAGATGGAACCACCTAAGTTTGAAATTTAGACAAGTTTTTAAAAATAGTGTGGGGTGCTATTTTGGACAACATTCCAAAATAAGAATGACACATGGAGATAACATCATCAAAGGAAGAGAAACTACTAGCACTACAACTACTCAATAATTTTTCACACATGTTTTGGTTCACTTTGGACTCCCAACATTCATGTATCTAATAACGATTCTTGTTTTGTGGGTCAATTTTGGAGAAATTTTTGGGAATTGATGGGTATGTAATTGGATGAGTTAGTGAAATTTCCTCTTTAGATAAATGGACAGCTAAAAAAATTCAATTGTACTCTAGTTCACAATTTGGATATATACAACTATGTGCATGGTCGTACTTGGGGTGATAATTTTCTTTACATCCAACATGCCTATAAAATAGTTATTCATAGTTCTACGGGGATTTTTCCATTCTATGAATTTTTCGAGTTCCAACTAGTGGTACATATAGACCTCTCCTAATGTGCACCATCCATTGAATTGTGAACATATTAAAAGGAAGTAGATGAATTCCATTTATGGGTCTAAAATTTTCTCTTACACACAAAATAAGTATAATAAGTGTCTCAATGCGCATCACGCACCTCATGTATTCCAAGTTGGAAATAAATTATGGTTACATATTTAGAAGGAACGCTTCAAGGGTCCACATTGAAAGATAAAGCCTTCACATTATGGTCTTACTAGATCTTTCTCTAACGATTGGTGAGAATGCATTAATTTTTAATCTTTGTTTTTACTCGGACATGCACCCAATATTTTATTTGAAACTTCTTAAGCATTACCTCCCTCAATTTTAGATCCAACAATGACACGAATTCCTTATGATATATATCTATAGCACTTTTTAATAGATAAAGATAAAATTATTGAAGTGAGAAACATAATCACCCACCATGGAAAACATCATCAAATCCAGCGATGTTTCGATCAAGAAAAGTGTTATAACCTTCGAGCTTTAGGTTTTGTTTCCTTAAAAATACTTGAAACACGACACGGGGACCATTTCTTCACGAGAAATGGAAAATTATCCATGTGTAGCCTAGGATATGTACAAGTTTCCTCACTCTAGCTGCAAAATAGGGGCTCCTCACTCTTACAACATATTGTAGCAAACATATAATGCCTTGCATAATTAGTACACGTCTTTTGTTATATACCCCACACCTACCACTTATCTTGCATCTTTCCCAACACTTAACATAATTTACTTAGTGTTAATGTATCTTGGAAAACTTCTATGTGTAATCACATGTATGCCATACAATTTCTCCACAACCTTGTATCATTGTGCTCACTTAATGCAACACTCATTACTTATGAAGTATTGCGTCCTTCACCATAAATAATTCACAAATTTAATAATCTTAGGACAAATTAATGTGCAACACTTTTCAACTTCTACGATACCACACACAACATTGCATCCTAGAACACTTTTACACACTCAACTCACTTTTATGTCAATCGTTATCACACCATTGATCACGATGTGCATACATTGTCCACTTGTCAACACTTTGTTGACACGTGACATGCTAGGTGGAACATTCCATGTCAACACCATGTCGAGAATCTCACTTATATGTCATGCTTTAGACGATGATCATTGTTTGGCCAAGGAAGGAGAGAAACCTCTCAACCATTTCTCCTACAACTTGTATTGGTAGTAACTTCCATCCTATAATCATATAATGTGTGTATATGTGTATTATAACTACACACTCCGCACATCTATGCATCCATAGAACTCAAAGAATATTCCCATGCAAACCATAATGAAGATAGTTAACTTCCCTTGAGTATTTAACATCAAACACATTTGTCATTATGGATTCTTTCACCCTAGTTTAGGTATATATCAATAAGGATGCATTCCCTTTTGATCATAAGAGCTTGCACTCTTAATCTTACTACCGTATTGTACACCTATGTACTTTCTCTATTTTGCACATCAAATAGAAGTTGCATTTTGTATATCAATCTTTTGCTTATATCAAATGTGTTTGGATGGAATAGTCTAGTTAATATTTCATGTACATCCTACAATATATACTACTTATCTCCAAACCTGTTATTGTCCACCACACAACAATCTTAGGCATTGCCATACAATCAATATTCTTCTTAAATCCCCTCTTGTCTACTCTTATACTAGCGCAAAAAAATATCATATAATTAAGTTTGCATTTTGATGTAAAACCACTTTCCCATAAAACAATACCAAAGTTGGTCATTAAATACCTAAAGACCTTTCAAAAACACTTATATGAGTGATGCTTCTATTAACTTGGCATTTGAAATAAATAGAATCTAAATGAAAATCATAACTAAGATGTATTGATACTTTTGCAAATATAGATATAGACTTGAACCTATCAACGCCTCTCACATTCTATGTGAGGACTGCAAAGGGTACCCACAATCTTAACAATTTCAAGGAAACTCTTGCTAAGATCAACATTGTTCATGTAATATTTTGCATATTCATTTACACCTATGTCTTCAGTAATGTGCATATTTTCTACATTCAACAAATCGGGGATGGGTCCAATCTTAAGACCATAATTCATTAATAGACCAAAAACATTGGAATAGAAACTTCGTGCTTGATGGTGCTCCACACTCTTGAATCTTCCATTAGATGATATCTAGTACAAATAAATGATTGAAAAATTTTAGAACTTAAAATACTATCAAAATCATAATAAACATACATGTATAAATAATTGAATTAAAGTTTAATACCTCTAGTCGATCCCCAATATTGACTACGAAACCTCCAGGATTGGATCAATAGCCACCTAGTCCCCATTATGTTTGATTTGAAGCCCACCCACTTCATCCAACAATAGTATTGTAATGCTTCCCAAGGTAAAGCACTTTTGTATCTTGAAAAAAATGGTTCATAGAAAAAATACGATAAATATGGAAAAATACTGTAAATTGTATATATAAAAGAATTTGATAATTTTAATAATTAAACACATAACTATACAATGATTAACTCTTACGAAAAGATTAACTCTATGCTAAAAAGATTAACTTTGTGTTGTTGAAGCTTATGAAAAATAACTATTTTTACCTGCTTGTGATACTTCATTATAGACTCTAAATGTATTATTAAATAATAAACTGCATACCTTTTGCTTTAATTAATATTAAACAACTATTATAATAATTATAACATTAGCTCCAAATCTATTTTGGTGGACTTTTTATTATTTCCAACCTCAAGCTCGGCTTTTTTTTTTTTTTTTTTTTCTGTATTTTAAACTATTAAATCTCGAAATTTTCGGCGTTTGATATGGTGGAGGGAGAAAACTCAAAAAAATGGTAAATCTTTCCAAATCCACCGTATTTGGTAACTATGATGCTTCCCATGTCTAAATGAATTGATGTGCTAAGTATGAAATCTGGTCGAAGACACGGTGGATAGAAATTCATCATCATGTTTTGGTGACCCATACAATTAATGGTCTTTGTGAGATAATTATTAGACAAGGAAAATTCTTCGGATAACAAATTCGAAGCATTGCTCCAAAATATTTCATATGTTAGCAAAAATCTATGGTTTCTTCCTTGAAAATAAATATCCCAAAATAGGAAGCTCGAGAATCAACTCGAGGTACATAGAGAACATTGTCAAATCAATACATGCTATCTTTGAATATCCCAAAGACATGCCACCCACAATGCTCTCTTTAGTTGGCCCTTTATGTCTAAAATTTCTACTTGTTCGCCCATATATATAGAAGTTATGTCAAAAACATACCTTCTTTTAATATGAGAAACAAGCATGGTTATGGTTATGCCATGGATTATAAGATTGGATCTTTTCCTTTAACATGCCTCAATTTTGGTGCACAATATCTTATGAAGATTGTTAGATGTGTAAACCAACTAATTTCTTTTGCCTCTATAACAATGTTTGTCCTAAAGTTTGCAATTGTTCTTATGACAATCCTACCTACCCCATTACATTATTTAGAGGGATCGTCTAATCTTCTACCTCATTGAAAATAACGAAGAAATATTTTATTGTGGAACTTCATGGTTTAAATACTTCGAGTCTTAACATTTAAGGAATCAACTATGAATGTGTAGTTGTAAGTTGTAGATAATAGTTATGTGTTGGCATATGCATTACTTTTAGTCATATTACTAGATACACAATAAATTTTATATGTATTTCAGCTGCATTGCATTTAACTAATGTTAATATGAATGGAAGTATTTTTAGGATATGCTCAACTAGTATTTAACTATTTTATTTTGTCTCGGTAAGTATTGAAATTTTTGGTTTTATGTTAGAATTGTGATTTTACATATAGTATTTGTATGGAAGGATTTATTTTTATTTTGCATATTTTTATTTTTATTTGTATGGAAAGAGAGAAGTTATATGAACTAAAAGAGTTTAATTTATTTTATAATTTATATTGAACTTAATTTATTTAATTGTAAAACCTAATTTAACATTTATTGTTTGAATGAAGAAACATAATCTAAATAATAATCCAAAATTATTTTGAATGGTTGAAAATACGAATTGTGTACCAACAAGACTTTTTATCTAGAAAGATATTTTGAAGCCATTCAAGACCTATTACCAATTACCTTATGTTAACTTTAATCATTTATCAATAGTTATTCAAATAATTAAGATGATGAAATAATGCCATTTGTGTTGAAAAACATACTCAATCCTAGTTTTCTACCATATTATTATTTCTTGGTTAAACTTTCTAATTGAGATTTCCTTATTCGAAAAGATTATAATTTAACTTTTTGACTACACTCTTTTTGCAATTTTAAGGTATTTAGTTTTAAAAACTAGAGTTCAAACATTTTATTTTTATAATAAAACTAATCCTAGCTCTCCTCTCACCTATCAAACCTACCCCCAATACCTAATTCAAAATATTACTAAATTACACTATTTCACCCCTAATGTCTACCGATATATTGACTTTACTTTTATCAATTTTAATTCCCTCAATATGAATGAACGTGTTGGGATATTGCCTAGTTAACGAACCCCCAGAATTTTATACATACATTGGTAAATAAGACTTAGTTGTAGAAATAAGGGATTATTCGAATATAGGAAAAGATGAGAATACACTTAGAATAATCAAACACTTGAAAAAAATGATAATTAGGTTTTTATAGGATAATACTTAATTACATACGATTTCAATTACTTTTTTTGGTGGTAGACAACAGGGACAAGTCTAGACAAAAAGGAAAATCAACCCTAAGAGATAGAGATTGTGTCCACATTGACCATATATGAAATGCTTAGGATTTTTGACCATATCCAAAATGAGTACATAAATGGATCCATATGAAGGTGTGAAATTGAGTTTACAAATGTGATCACTTGGTTACGGTTATCAAAAATTTCAGTAACTTGACATGTTGCAAGACACACTGGGAACTACTTGTCTTGTTTGAGACCCTAATATGACCTTAACACTACAAATTAGTAAAAATGAGGTTTAGATCCGGTGTTCATCTTAATCAAAACTTGTTTGAGTAAAAATCCTTGAAATCAACACTCGTTGCAAGGCAATATGCCATATGATGCATGCAAATGTCCCAACCCTTATTTTTCATTACATTCACAACAACTAGTAAATGCTAGAATGCTCTCTAAATGTTTGAATTATACTTTTAGTATGAGGATGCTCTTGATATAAGATGTTCTACTCTTAAAACTTCAATATCACTCTTACAACTTATTTCTCCTTAAAAATTCAACTTATAATTTTGATTGTCTAAATACATAGATGCACTCATGTATGTATAGACTTCTTGAATTCAAACTAGGAACCTATTGACATACAATGTGAGACAAATGAATAGGAAAGTTGACAAAAAAAGCCACAAACCCCATGCAACTCAAAATTAAGGAAGAAAGGGACCCAAAATGACAATGACCCTAGATTATGAAAATGACACGACCATTTTCGTATTATACAAAAATTGAAAATAGTGCCTAATACCACATGGAAAATTATGAAGATGAGAGAAACTTAGAGAAGAAGAGAAACAAGGACAAATAAGACTTGGAAACAAAAAAAAAAAAAACGAAGAGTCAAAAGGAATCAAACCAAATAAAAGATCTTGCAGGTCCCATAAAATATGGTCCCAATAAAAACATAACTTAAACCAAACCATAGTTAGGTTAGGTGTCGACGATTACGTTTTACAAGAAAACATTTTCCAGTCAAAAAGACGGGCCTCACGTAATGAGGAGTGGAGCAGTCGACATATAAGTTTTGTGGAAGCGTAATTTGTCATAATCATTTGTGCTCTGATAACCACAAATAAGCTCAAAATCAGCTCGATACATGGACTCAATTGTTGAATTTGATAGCTCAAAAATCGGAGTGAAGGGCTTGGTTGATTCAGGAATAGAGCACGTCCCCGATTTCTTCATACAGCCTCCACACAACCGCCCAATTCACCCTTCCACACGCCCACAAATTCCCCTTGTAAGCTTCCATGAAATCCAAGGCCCTCGTCGTCCACAGATTATCCAGCAAATTCTGCAAGCTTGTCAAACATGGGGTTTCTTCCAGGTTAGTTCTTAAAAAGTGATAAATCCCTTCTGTTCCTCCTGTTATTGAAAAGGTAACATTGGTTTTGTCCCTTTCTTCAGGTGGTGAATCATTCTGTCCCTGTATGTCTTATGGACAGAATTCTAGACGCTACCAGAAGATTCAACAGAGAACCCATTGAAGAGAAGATGAAGTATTACTCTCATGACTACAGCAGTCCTGTGAAATTTGCCCCTAGTTTTAATCTCCACAAACAAGCTGCTGTGGACTGGAAGGATGGGTTGCGTATAACATATGCACCAGGGCCCCCTCAATATATGGATTGGCCTGCTACTGTAAGGTATTTTCAATCATGTTGTTTTTATTTTTCTGTGGGACAAATCTGCATATGGCATCATTTCAGCTTGCAACCTCCAGATGCATATAAATTTCTTCTATTTTTAGTCTTTGTCAAGTCTAATTACAAAATTGATAACAAAAAGAGCGTTATCTTACCATCCACAAAGATAAACTGTGCACATGATGATGATGAAGAGCACAATTGAACTTATTTGATTGAAAGAAAATATTGTGTCAATCTTAAATTCGAAGGGCTAGACTTAATTTCAAGTGGATTAGTATATATTCATCCAATCTTCTCATGATGAATATTGTTGCATTTCAATTGATAAGAATAAATTGAGTATATTTCCTTGATTTTTTTTTTTTTTTCTAAATTTTAGAAATTTCAATGTATAGTTTGAATCTTTAGAACGACTAATAAAAAAGTATATTTTAAAAAGTAATACATTTTAAATGGATTTTAATTATGAAATAGGTGAGCATGTTTTTACATTATTTATCACACATGTCCATGAATGATATATATTTGAAGGTACACAATCCATATTTTCCATCATTCAAAATAATTTCAAATTATTATTTAGAATATGTTCTTTCATTCAAACAATAAATGTTAAATTAGATATTACAATTAAATAAATTAAACATTATAAACTATAATATTATAAAATTGAACTCTTTTAATTACTATAACTTCACTTATTTCCAAAAAAAAAAAATAAATCCTTACATACAAACATTGCTATTTGTAAAATCACAAAACTAACATAAAACCAAAAATTCAATACTTACCCACTTCAACAAAGTAAAATAATAAAATATTAGTTGAGCATAGCTTTAAAAATACTTCCATTCATATTGACATTAGTTAAATGTAATGCAGCTGAAATATATATAAAATTTATTGTGTATCCATTAATATGACTAAAAGTAATACATATGTCAACATATAATTATTATCTACATCTTACAACTACATTTTCATTATTTGATTCCTAAAATGTTATAGGATTGTAACACTTTGAATGATATTTAAGCCATGAAGTCTGCAATAAAATAATTCTCCATTACTATCAATGAGGTAGCAGATTAATTAGAAGATTATCTCTAAATAATGTAATGGCTGTGGTAGGATTGTCATATGAGCAATTGTAAACTTTAGGACAAACATTGCTATGGAGGCAAAAGAAATTAGTGGATTTACACGTCTAACAATTTTCTTAGGATACCGTGTACCAAAATTGAGGCATGTTAAAGGAAAATATCCAATCTTATAAGCCATGGCATAACCATAACCATACTTGTTTCTCATAATAAAAGAAGGTATAATTTTGACATAACTTCTATAAGAAGATATGATGATTGGAAGATCGTAGTCACACATGAATATGAACAAGTATAAATTTTAGACATCAAGGGCTAACTAAGAGAGCATTTTGGATGGCATGAGTTTCACACCATTATAAGAGAGTTAGTCTCTACACTCACATATAATCCTAGATTTGATCTAACTATTTGTAGGGATAAACAATCGAAAAAGAAGCAACGATTGACACCTTATATTTGACATAACAATTCCAATAGAATTACGATTGACACAATTTGTAGAGTCATTATATGAAATTTGCCATTGGCGAGTAATGATTTGTTGATGTTGGTTTAGAAATTAGATCATATTGAGTTCATAAAAAAACTATTTCCTTCTTCACAAAAGAAAACCAATTATACAACTAAAAATATTAATTAACTTAATGTACTACCAACGAACTAGAAATTGTTACCCTTACAAAATACATTGATAAAATATATTTAAACTATACCTTTGAAGATAATTGTTACCCTTAACAAGGTTGACTGATAGAAAATTCTTAGTCAATCCATAACATTTATATTTTATTATTATTTAAAAACTATACATATATACATACATACCCACCCTGCAGCAGTTTGAGATATTTCAAGCTAACACGTATTGATTTTACAATGTTCTCTGTGCGTCTGAAGTTGATTATGAGCTTCCTATTTTGTTATATATTTTCAGGGAAGAAAGCATAGACTTTTGCAAACATATGAAAGAATTTGGTGCAATGCTTCTAAATTTGTTATCCGAAGCACTATCCTTGTCTCCTAGTTATCTCACACAGACCATTAATTGTATGGGTCGCCAAAACATGATGATGAATTTCTATCCACCTTGTCCTCGACCAGATCTCACGCTCGGCACGTCAATTCATTCAGACATGGGAAGCATTACAGTACTATTGTTGGATGAAGTGGATGGGCTTCAAGTTAAACATAATGGGGACTGGGTGGCTGTCGATCCAATCCTTGGAGGTTTTGTAGTCAATATTGGGGATCAACTAGAGGTAGTTAACTTCAATTCAATTATTTATACATGTATATATATTATGATTTTGATACTAGCTTAAGTTCTAAGATTTTTCAATCATTTATCTGTACCAGATATTGTCTAATGGAAGATTTAAGAGTGTGGAGCACAGGGCTGTGACAAACAATGTCACAGCACGAGTTTCTATTCCAATGTTTTTGGTCTATCAATGGATTCTGGTCTTAAGCTTGGACCCATCCCTGATTTGTTGAATGCAGAAAATATCGCACGTTACAGAGAAATAGGTGTAAATGAATATGCAAAATATTACATGAACAATGTTGATCATAGCAAGAGTTGCCTCGAAATTGTTAAGATTGTGGGTACCCTTTGCAGCCCGCACATAGAATGTGAGAGGCATTGATATGTTCAAGTCTATATCTATATTTGCAAGAGCAACAATACATATTATTTATGATGTTCATTTGAAACGCCAAGTCACTAGAAGCATCACTCATATAAGTGTTTGTGAAAGGTCTTTAGGTATTTAATGATCAATTTTGGTATTTTTTTAATGGGAAAGTGATTTTATATAAAAATGCAAATTTAATTATATGAATTTTTCTTGCCTGAATTAGAGTAGACAAGAGGGGATTTAAGAAGAATATTGATCTATATGGCGATGCCCAAGACCGTTGTGTGGTGGACAGAACACATTTGGAGATAAGTAATATATATTGTAGGATGTACATGAAATACTAACTAGACTATTCCATCCAAAAACATTTGAGATATGCAAAAGACTCGATATATAAATACAACTTCTATTTGATGTGCAAAATAGAGAAAGTACATAGATGTACAATACAAAGGTAAGATTAAGAATGCAAGCTCTTATGATCAAAATGGGAATGCATCCTTATTGATATATACCTAAATTAGGGGTGAAAGAATCCATAACGACAAATGTGTTTGACGTTAAATGCTCAAGGCAAGGTAACTATTTCCATTATGGTTTGTATGGGAATATTCTCTTAGCTCTATGAATGCATATATGCGTGGAGTGTTCGGTTACAATACCTATATACACACACATTGTATGATTATAGGATGGAAGTTCTTACCAACACAAGCTCTAGGAGCAATGGTTCGAGGTTTCTCGCCTTGTTTGTCCAAACAACGACCATCATCCTGAAGCATGACATGTAGGTGAGATTCTTCGACATGGTGTTGACATGGAGTATTCCACCTAGCATGTCATGTGTCAACAAAGTGCCGATAGTGGACAATGTATGCACTCGTGATCAATGGTGTGATAACGATTAACATAAAAGTGAGATGTAAGTGTGTAAAGGTGTTGTTAGGATGCAATAATGTGCACGATATTGTAGAAGCTACAAATGTTACACATTAATCTATCCTAAGATTATTAAAGTTGTGAATTGTTTATGGTGAAGGATGCAAGACTTCATACATAATGTGTGTTGCACTAAGTAAGCACAATGTTACAAGGGATGTGGAGCACTTGTATGGCATACATGCGATCGCATATAAAAGTTTTCCAAGATATCTTAACACTTAGTAAATGGTGCTAAGTCTTAGGAAATATGAGTGTCAGCATTAAGTAAGCACAATGCTACAGGGCTCTGAGCAAGTATATGACATACATGCGATTACACATATCAGCTTTTCCAAGATAACTTAACACTTAATTAGTAAATGATACTAAGTGTTGGGAAAGATGCAAGATAAGTGGTAAGTGTGGGGTATATATAACAAAGACTTGTACTAACTATGCAAGGCCTTACACTTCTATGAGATGATGTAAGAGTGAGGAGTCCTTATTTTGGAGCTAGAGTGAGGAAGCTTGTACATATCCAAGGCTACACATGCATAATTTTCCCTTTCTCGAGAAGAAATAGTCCCCGTGTTGTGTTTCAAGTATTTAAGGAAACAAAACCTAAAGCTCCTAAAGGTTATAACACTTTTCTTGGTTACCAAGTACTACCCGGATTTGATGATGTTTTCCATGGTGGGTGATTATGTTTGTCACTTCAATACTTTATTCTTTTATCTATTTAAAAAAGTGTTGCGGATCTATATTAGAAGGAATTTGTGTCATTGTTGGCTCCAAATCGAGGGAAGTAATGCTTAAAAAGTTTCAAAAGTTAAATATTAGGTGCATGCTTGAGTAAAAACAAAGATTAAAAGTTAATGCATTCTCACGAACTGTTAGAGAAAGGTGGTAGGACCATAATATGAAGGCCTATGATAATATTTTACACTTAATACACGACCTTGAAGCTTTACGTCAATGATGCCAAGTCCACCAAACTTCCTTATGTTTACAAAAAAAAGTCCCAACCCATAAGAATACCATAAGACCACCTCTAATTTGGGATAAGTAGATTTAGGAGGAGCCAAACAAGAATAATAGCCAACATAAGTAGAAGCCGTGACTTTAGAACAAACTCGGGATTTTCTTGTTAAGGATAGAAGTTTGAAGATTCTATAATAGGCAATCTTCTTCTCGACCCCATGAGCCACATATGACCAAACATCGGACGGGGGATATTGAAAAGTAAAAGGGATGCCAATAAATTTGAATTGCACAATTTGGTTGAATCCATTCCTATTGATATCTCTCTAACCAAGGAGGAATGGTGGAAAGGGTAAATTTATATAATTGAATCTTTCTCCATTAAATGAAAGATATTAAAGAAAGGAAAACAATGTTGAGGTCTTCCATGGAATGTTTCATCAAGATTACTCTTCCAAGAGTGAGAAGTGAGACAGTAGAAAAATGGCCTTTAATGAGTTGTTGGTAAGAATGAATGAGAGCGATGAATTTAACCAAACATCTACAGGAGTAATAAAAAGAAAATAACTAAATCCTTCAACCAAAATAAGATATAAAGAGGGAGATGAAAGAAAACCTTTCCTAATAGCTTTGTGGAGACTAAACGTGAGAGCTTGCACCCCATTAATAATAATACAAGCTCCAACATTCTAAAACAACATATTGATAGTGCATACCAAATGGGATCCAAAACCTAAAACTTCAAGCATGACAATAATAAATGGCCATTCCACCCTTTCATAGTCTTGTTTTGAAATCAATCTTGAAAGACGTGATGTTTTGTTAGAGAAGTTGGCTCATTCCATACCCTTCCAAACAAAATGAAATGGACTAGAATATACCTATGCTAAATGAAACTTGTCATCTTTGTTCTAAAAATGAGAAGGATAACATGTCTCAATCTAAGAGAAAATATTTGAACTTGTTTTATAATACACATTAAGGAGAGTGATGGGTCTCTAGTTAGTGATGAGGTCATGATCTCCATCCTTTGGAATGAATATTACCTTGATTGATTAACATTCTCAAGTATTTAGATAAAATAGCTTCTGCATAAACTATGTGAAGGTCTATCCTACCCCTATCCTATAAGGTTTGGTAGAATTCACAAGGGACAACATTGATTCTAGGGGCTTTATCAATAGTCATTTTTATCATAACCTATAGGTGATCGTTCAAGCCGACAGCTTTAGTGCGGGAAAATATTTGAGCTTTAAAAAGATTGTGATGAAAAAATGAAATATTTGAATGAAATAATATTCTCGAGTAGGAAAAGAAGATTTGGTAACAAAACTCCATGGTAATCATGAACGAAATCCTAAAGGATTTTGGGGATCTTGATAAATTGAGTGTTGGAATCCTTAATGAATTTGACTATGGAAACATCTAATTTGTGTCAAGGAGGAAAAAAAAAAATAATTTGCTAACCCCATCTCCCACTCTCAACCAATGCATTATAGCTCTAAGTTGTGTTCCTTAGATTTGTTATCTTTCTCTACTTTGAGCTTGTGTCTCCATTTAGTAACTTGATTTTGTAGTTTACATTAAAGGGGGAAATATCTAGTTCTATGAAATTCTACTAAATTCATAGTATGAGGCTTTGTGGGCACTTTTTTTGAAGATGGCTTCTTGCTTGTCAAATTATGAGGAAGGTGGTGATTTGAGTAATAACATTGACCCACCATCTTATCCATATAACCTTTGGTCATGGGAATCATATTTTAAATCCTCTTAATGTGACGTGGCAACAATTCTCTCATGCTTAAGATGTACATTGTAGGATTTGGTGAGCTTCACTTTTGAAGTAGTCTATCTAAAACAAATATGGATGTGAAGATGATGCAAAACAATAACTTCATCAATGACACTAATGGATTGATGCACTACTTTTAATAGGAATTTGAACAAGTCATAACTTGTGCTTATGGGTGTCCGTTTTTGAAACCACTTGTTTCGACGAGATGAACACATTGGTCAACTCGCCCTCCTAGTTAGAGCACGTTTTGGCACATTTTAGGGGCCCAAAATCCATCATCCGAAGGATGAAAATTAGGATCTAAGTTGTAATTCGATTTTTTCCTATTTTAGGGCATTAGTAAATTTTAGTCTCTTGAATGCATAGTAGGTTAGAAAGTTGGCAATTCCTCTAATTTAGGCATGTAGAAGATGCGTGGCAATTTATGTTCCCATATGAATAAGCATGCGAACTTACTAAGAATAGCAGGTTCTAGTAAACTACTAAAAATAGTAAATTCCGCCACCTAGAGTAGATTTAGTCAAAGTTAGTTAGAGTTTGCTTGACAAATCAAGTTGGGAGTTATTTTCCTATTTATGAAGCATTGTAATTCATGATTCAATAACGAAGAAGAAGATTTATTTTCTTTGAGTTCAAGATATTTGCAATGTATTGAGTTTGTGTTAAAGTTGGCTACATTCTAGACTTATTGGTGGAGTTGGAAAGGAGAAAAAATCTTACTGTGCAATTATGACATGATCTAATTTTCAAGAAATCTAACTTGACCTTGTTAGAAATTAGACAAGATGAACCATATCGACTTAGAGTATCTTAATCGATGATGTTTGGGGTCAATGTGGCCAATCTTGTTACACATGTAGAACCATGTTTCTCACTTTCCAAAAACACTCTCATATGAACCTATACCCTTCTTTGACTTTAGAGGACTATAAATACCATGCTAAAATCTCCACAAAAGATCTAATGGGAATCTAGAAGTGAGTCTCGAGGCCATCCCCACAAGGTACCCTTTTCATGACATCATTAAAGGTGTACAAGTTGGCCAATCTTATCATTGTAAAGTAAATATTAAAAATGGCCCACAAAAACTGATGGTTGGGGTTTGACCACGAAATGAAATTCTATAGAATCTCTAGTGCTAGAAGTGTGATCACTTCTCTATGGTTAGGCTTGTGATTGGACACATGGTAAAGGGCACTTGACCTTATAGTGTGAATAGTGGATTGAAAAGGAATCCTACAATTTTAATGTCTTGCAAACACAATAATTTCATATTGAAAAAAAAAAATCACTATCCTTGATCATGTATCTACATGCCGGATCAAGAAAGCCCCTGCATTCTAATAATAAACTATCATGTGGAAATATTGAGATGCTTGTTGGTTCCTATTTTATATCTTTAAGTGCAAAAACTTCTTAGTGATGGAAAGTTGATGTTGGTTGCATTGCATGTAATCATTTATTTGAAATTTTCTCTGCTTTTTCTTATACATATTCCCCATCTTCCAAATATGAAGAATTGTGTGGACAATTGGACATTGTTTTGCATTCAAAAGTCACAAAGTTATCCTCTTAATCTCTGGATATCAACCTAGAATGGGGTTGTGGAAATTGTGAGGTAAAAAGCATAATTAACAATGGAATAATGGTTACCTTTTCATGTGGAATACATGATATGGATGGTATTTCATGAGTAGCAGATGACATAACTTGTTTTCCATTAGCTTCGAGACAACCAAGGATTCTATATAAAATATAAACATTATTCTACATGTGTAACAAACTTGGCTTGTTGTGTATAGAAGCGTAGGTGGTCTTGGAGATAACATACACTCACATATGAACGCATTCTTCTTTGTTAATAGCGGACTCTATCTACCATGAAAAAATCTCCACACAAGATCTAATGGGAATTTGAAAGTGATTCTGCAAGCCATCCCTAAAAGGTAGCCCTTTTCATGGCATCATTGAAGGCGTACAAGCTTTCCAGCCATTAATTCATTTTTGAAAATAAAAAAGGGTCAAAAACCCAATGGGAGGTGTATAAGCCCTACGAAATAACATTCTATGAAAGCTCAAGTGTTGAAAATGTAAGTAATCCTCTATGACTAGGCTCGTGATTGGAAACAAGGAAAACAATGCTGAACAAATAGTGCAGTAGTGGATTGGAAAAGTAAATATTATGATTGTAACCTCCTATAGAAACAACTCTTTCATATTGTAAAATTTCGACTACGATCCTTGATTGTGTATCTACAAATTGGTTCAAGTAAGGCCTTGTACATTCAAAAAAATAAACTATCACAGGGAAATATTAAGATGTTTTATGGTTCCCTATTTTAGATCTTTGAGTGAAAAAAACTTGTTAGTGAGGAGAGTTTTGTTGGTTGCATCACATGCAATCATTTATTTGAAATGATTTGTATTTCTCTAATACATATTCCCCATTGTCCAAAGACGAGAATTATGTGATTGGAGGAACACTATTTTGCATTCAAAAGTCTCAATTTTATCCTCTAAATCTCTAGATATCACCCCAATAATGGGATTGTGATGACTGCGAGGTAAACACCATAATAACGATTGGAACAATGGTAGCCTTTTCCTATATATTGCATGAGAGGATGACATCACTTGAGTAGTGGACAACATAAAATGATGGAAAACTTTTGTTGGTTGCATTGTATGTAATCATTTATTTGAAATAGTCACCGTTTCTCTTATATATATATATATATATATATATATATATATATATATATATATATATATATATATATATATAATCCATCTTTCAAACATGAGTAATTGTGTGACTAACTTGACATTGTTTTACATTCAAAAGTCACAAAGTTATCCTCTTAATCTCTAAATATCAACCCAAAATGGGGTTGTAGAAACTACGAGGTAAAAACCATACTTAACACTTTGAATAATGATGGCCTCTACCTACGGACTACGTGAAAGGGATGGTGCCGCATGAGCAAATATGACAAAACTTACTTTCCATTATCTCCGGACCACTAAGGAGTCTATATACAACAAAAACATTGTTTTACATGTGTAACAAACTTGAGTTGTTATGTATAGATTTGTAGGTTGTCCTGAGCTAACATACATTCACAAATGAATGCATCCTTCTTTGTCTTTAATGGACTCTATCTACCATGTTTACATCTTCACAAAAGATCTAACGGGCATTTAGGCATTTGGAGCGTCTTTGCAAACCATCCCGACAAGGTAGCCCTTTTCATGACATCATTGAAGGCGTACAAGTTTTCTAACCATGTCATTTAATTGCCAAAATAAAAAAGGGTCTAAAAACCCATTGGGTGGGGTATGAGCCCCAAGAAATAACATTCTATGAAAGCTCCAATGTTGCCAATGTAATCACTCCTCTATGACCAAGCTCATGGTGATTGGACACATGGCAAAGGGTGCCTAACCGGATCTATGAGCAACATATTGAAAAAGAAATACTATGATTGTAACTCCTGCAAACACAACTATTTTATATTGTAAAAATGCCTACTACCATTCTTGACTATGTATCTACATGTCAGTTCAATAAGGCCTCTTACATTCTAAGAATAAACTATCATGGGGAAATATTGAGATGCTTTTTGGCTCCTATTCTAGATCTTTGAGGGCACAAAACTTGTTAGTTAAGGAGAGCTTTTGTTGGTTGTGTCACATGCAATTATCTAATTGAAATGGTTGTCGTTTCTCTTATACTTATTCCCCATTTTCCATAGGTGAGAAATTGTGTGATTGACATAACACTATTTTGCATTCAAAAGTCACAAAGTTATCGTCTAAATCGTTGGATATCACCCTAATAATGGGTTTGTGACGACTGTGAGGTAAACACCATGATAAAAATTTGGAATAATGGTAGCCTTTTCTTGCAGACTATGTGAGATGGATGACATCGTTTGTGCAAACGACAACATAAAATGTTTTCCATTAGCTCTAGGACCACTTGTCGATCTATACACAACAAAACTAGTGATTTGGTTACGAATGGGCAAATGATTTATTTTATTTGTAACAATAACAATTGTCCAACTATTGCCATGGAGGTGGTTATTTTCTTTTTTGAAGCACTTTTATCCCTGGCATCCGTCGAGAGTTGGCAATGCGGGGACATTCATGAATCACGAGGTTTGAGGATTAACAAAGGTGGAAACAAGTGTATGGAAGATTAATATATTTCACATGATGAGAGAAACATTTATCCTCAATTTGAATGTTTATGGTCTCCTTCAAGTCCTTGGCTCAATCAATTTCTACACATAGTTGCTTTTGAAGATGAGTCGCGTAGAATTTGGGTTGCTCGTGGTAGGTGAAATGCTCCAAGGGTTTGATGAGCTTGTGAACAAATCCCCAAAGATGGAGAGGGAGACATGGAAACTCAATCTAGATTGAGATTTTGAGTTTAGCTTGCTTCAAAATTTGGAACTCTCTAATCCAATAGGAAAAGTGGGAGTATTATAAATAAACTATGGGCCAGGGTTAACCATAACATTAAAGTAGTCAATATTAAAAAAACGAAAGAAAAACCTCTAGTCATGTTTCACACACCCTAAAGCTTAATGCCATGGAGTTGATAGTGGGTATGAGCCTACTCTTTTCGTGTGCTTTTTAAGGAGACTCAACTAGCAAAATAACAATCAAAATAAAGATTAAAACCAAAGAACCAATGGTAAGCTAAGTCCAAGAATAACCTTAGCTAACGAGTTTTAAGGTTAGAATTACCTTTTGCACAAATTTCCTTGCTACTATAATTGTGGAGAGTTCTAGCGATTTACATGCCCTCAAGGTAGCCATTAATATATGTAGCTCAAGATTTTAGAGAACTTTGCCAAGGGCTGAATTAACAACCAACTCAATACAATAAATGAGCGATAAGACTTAATATGCTGCATAGATCTATCAATCCACGCATTCATAAAACACTGTAGTAGCAGTACCAAACCTTAGCTCGAACTAGGACCATTTCATAAATGATTATTTTGAATGTGCCAGATTCAAATCTTCATTAATTTCATTGTGGTTGCGAGAAGGATTTTATTCAGGTTTTGTTCAAATTCATTTCCACACGTTTCACAAAAGGATTCTCTTTCAGTAGCGCTTTCTTCTGGAGATGCGGGGTATCGATCCCCGTACCTCTCGCATGCTAAGCGAGCGCTCTACCATCTGAGCTACATCCCCACGTTGTACGCGAGGCGCAGAAACTTTATTTATTGGTTTTATTCAGCGACTCAACATTGTATTTATAAATCTTTAAACTCGATTTCCCCTGATTGTCCATACCCTTTATCATCGGTAGGAGCATATAATTAAATTAAACCATTTGAGATTTTTTTAAATCACGAGATTTGTCATCTGTGCCTACTTATATATTTAAAATTTTAAAGTTATTATGTTGAATGGCTTATTTATAATGGGAATATGTTGTCGCAGTGGCCTCGTGAATGGTGCCACAAGAACAATCACCGACATTGTCTACGATGCATCAATGCAACCACCAACATTACCTTTATTTGTTGTTGTAAAATTTGATAGATACAACGGCCCATGTTGGGATCCCTCCAACCCATTACATATTCCCATACCCCCTATTTCGAGAGGGAATCAAAGACAATTGCCGATTAAAATGGCATGGGGATTAACTATCCACAAGTCACAAGGACTTACTTTGCACAGAGCAACCGTCGACATTGGAACCACTGAAAGGCAAGGTCTGA
The DNA here is from genome assembly GCA_018340775.1 of Taxus wallichiana var. yunnanensis. Taxonomy (NCBI): domain Eukaryota; kingdom Viridiplantae; phylum Streptophyta; class Pinopsida; order Cupressales; family Taxaceae; genus Taxus; species Taxus wallichiana. The sequence goes on from CM031241.1 coordinate 141,056,172, forward strand.
CATTCACAACTTTCTCCAGAGTTCCCTCGCTTGCAAATCTGCGCATTTCACCTGCTTTTTCATTCGAGAGATACTCAAATATGGCGCACGTACCAGCACTCGGAGTAAGAAGAAAGGAGGAAGCAAGACTACTATCACTCAACCCATCGTAAATACTACCCTCTGCTTTGATAGCACCTCCACTACTACTATACTCAACACTTCTTCTATCCAAAGCGACACTGTCGTTCAAGGGGTATCAAATGTAATCATGTTTATTGAAACTAAAATTGCCCACTAAAGGCTACCATTCCTGCAAATGTATACATGTCTCATTATGTGTACGTATATCTTCATTTATTTGATGTTTTCAAATATGAAAAGCAACTTTAAATGTATGAATCTGTAACATAATTAAATGTACACATACAACATTTCAATGTAATGTTTCAACTAAATTCCTACACTACAACTATCAATCACACACGTTATCAACTGGACAATAAATGTTTTCCCAACAAAACACCAACCGAACAACCGATGCACAACTAACACAATAAAGCCGAATTAAATACATACAACATCAACTAAAAAAAAATTAACTATCGAAAATGGTATCAAATGTATTCATGTACGAATTTATAACAACTTTGAAATGTATAAACAACCTTAAAATTAAGTGGCCCATCTATATTTCTACACTTACGAAAAAAATCACACCCCTAATCAACATCAACTACAAAAGTAATAACTATACCTCTAAATCAAATAACATATACCATTCGGCATTCACATCTCATGAAACACATGCGATTGCTAGTATACTTAAAATTTTAAAGTTATTATGTTGAATGACTTTTTATAATGGGAATATGTTGTGGCGGTGAGTTGTAATTTTCATGCATAAAATATTAATTGTGATATTTTTTTTAATTTTTTGTTTTTTTGGTATATTTAATCATCATATGGTATTTTTAATTTTTTAAATTTGTTTTGAAAAGTCAATTGAAAAAAAACATAATATCTTTACTTGAAATTTTTTTCAAAACATTTTTCGAGCTCAACATATTGGTTCAATGAGATTGATGTCCTTGGACACTAGTTAGTGGGAAGTTTGTGGAGAAGGTAAATAAATGTATCTAAGATATCTCTACCGTATATAAATAATTGTTTCTTGGAAACATTTTTTTGAGTAGAACACATTGGTTCATCGATATTGATGTCATTTGCACTACCCAAAGGGAAAAATTTAGATTTGGCAATAAAGTTATTGATGAATGTGGTATACAAACAAATCAACATAACATCCTTGAGATTGATAACAATCAATATTTTTTAGATAAGTGTATTTAAGACATCTCTACTAATATATAATGGTTATTACATTAGAGAGTAAGATTTGACCCTAGAGTTAATATATAAATCCCAATATACTATGATCTTTATGTTAATGGTGATACTATAATTGAAGTGACAACTTTACTAACTTAATATTTTATTGTTTAAAGTATAAGTATGTCTACTTGCTCAAATGTTAGATCTACTCTTCCATGGATTTGTGCAATTAAAAAAATCTCATAAAATTTCCTCCAAATATATTCCTTAATACAAAAATTCAATAGGCCTCTTCATTGTATGTGTTAGAATTGTCTATACCAATATCCTCATGTTCTTTCCATCATAAGATAGAGAACGATAACTTTAGCTCCAATATAATAGCATATTTTTGGTTAGTATGTTGGATGGGCAGATTGATAATAAACCTTGAACCACCATATTGATATGTATGTAAGGGAGTTATATATCTACAAATATATAGGATTATGACGAAAAATTATTTAAAATAATTAGAATTAGTAATCATTAAACACTTGTAACATTAATAGAATTAGTAACATAACTTTAGCTCTAATATAATAACATATTTTTGGTTAGTATGTTGGATGGGTAGATTGATAATAAACCCTGAACCACCATATTGATATGCATGTAAGGGGGTTATATATCTACAAATATATAGGATTATGATGAAAAATTATTTAAAATAATTATAATTAGTGATCTTTAAACACTTGTAATATTAATGTTTAGAAATCCCACGATAGGAAGTTACTATTTTTTCATATGTACAAATCTATGTTTATATAAGTATGTTTTTAGAAAACAAAAAAATTGAATTTTCATAATTATCTTTTTGATTAGTAGATGTTGCCTCAAAGACATATGTGATCCCCATATTTTACAAAGTGACTATTTCAATATTCATATTTTTATCACCAAATAATTTCTTGTAAGTCGTACTCCTTCCATGTCTTCCCTTGGTTTGGTGTTGGTGTTTACACCCTTATTAAAAATAATATATTAGTGAGTTAAGTATACTAAATGGATGTAAGAGTAGCTATATGAGGTTATTTTGCTTAATTAAATTTCAACATTAATTATGCAATATCAAATAACATGTACATAATATATGTAATCAAGTGTAATGAGGAAGGAGAAAGGAACTTTAATGAAATAATAACATATGTGCATACATTGTATAATAGATCCTCCCAAATGAAAGAAAGCTTTGGGTAAAGGGCATACTAACACATGTCATCATGTACCACTATGTGTATGTCCCGCATCAAGCTCAATATACCACGTGAACACATGTTTGTAAAGAGTAAAGAGATGATATCTATCAAACCAAAGTGACAAACACCATGTATAATGTGAAGAGCTAACAATGCAACCTATGTGTACAAGTCCTAGTTTTGTGTTTTTACAAATATTTGAATGTTTTTGTGTTTTGTAAATATGCCAGTATTTTCATGTTTTTGAATGTTTAGCTATGACATAGGAGGGGTAGCATAAAATCTATCAAGTTTTATAATAAGGATGGAACCTCGGTTAGACCCATATCTTAGGTTCGTAATAACACATCACAAAAAGAGTCAAAGGTAAAATGTAATGCCCACAAAAATGACATTCTAGGAACACATTAAAACCTTAAACACTTAACCCGAAAGTTGCAGCAATTTTTTTTTGTTTAAGTTAAAAGGTTACAAGGGTGTCAACCCCTAGTGTGCATTAAATTAATTTTCACTAATAATCTTTACTTTACAAGGGATGGACCAGGTCTAGGTTAAATGATTAAATATTCTTAATTTATCTCTAAGGTCAAATAATTAACATTCAACTAGGGAGGTGCCATAATTTAATTTACTTGGTTAAATGCCTTCTCCTCTTTAATCAAACTCAAACCCAAAAGAATCAACCTTATACTTAGTTCCATTATCCTATTAGCTTTAATGCCCATCATTTCATTAATTTCCTAAAACATACTAGAACTAAATAATGACTTTGCACACCAAGGTATTTAAATGGCCCCATTCACCCATCTACACATACCTTTAAATTTATTTAAAACATCTATAATACACATTCCTACCAAACAAAAGTAGGGTTGATCCTCAACCCTTGGATCAATTCAATTGTGGCCACTAGATCCTAGGGTTCCAAACTAACCCTAAAAATCCTTATGAATTTTTATTTAATCCCTTTCATTACCCAAGTCTCCTCATTTGGTCACTTTTCCTTTGTTTAATTTGCAGGTTGGAGAGAAGGAAGCCATGGGAGCAAGGAAGGAAGAACTATGGAGGAGTCTACAAAGAAATCAAGCTTAGTTTAGTTTAGATTGTAGATTTATCATTGTAATTTCTTTCATTCAAGGATTGAAGGGATTTCCTTTACAAATCTGGTTTTATTACAAAACTATTTGTATATTGAGTTCTCTAATTGGGGCAAACCCTACCTCCATTAATATATATGAGATCTAACACTTCTAGTTAACCATTTGAAGATTTGTTTGCTTTGAACAATGAGTTTTAATCATCCTTTTCTTGTTGGAAGTTTCTTATGTAATTTTACAAGCTTAAAATTTATTTAGACCAAGTTAAAATTTACATAGGCATGGATCTTTGTTTTCTACCGTAAGTGACAGAACCACCACCCAGAGTAGGCCGATGGTCTGGGACCGCCGCCCCACCTGGGTGACAATTTATGAGCCACCACCTTTCTAGAGCAAAGGTGGTTCGAGACTACCACCTTGCCGAGCGGCGGTTATGAGACCGTTGCTTCTGCACAGGGTGATGGTCTTGTTTCTTAGAAATAGAACCTTCATTTTTGAGATTTCTCAAAAAAAAAAAGTCACTAGAGTGTTCTAAAATTTATTCTGAACTTGATTTTATGTGCCTAAAGTTTCCAGTTGTAAGATTAATTCATTTATTCATTCCATAGTTAAATTACTCATTTTAAAGCATTTTCTATTTTAATAGTAACAACAACAACTACAAGATCATTTTCATTTTGTTCAACAAATTTTCTTTCAAGTCCAAAAGTAAAAAGAACTAAATCTACTTCTAATATTGTTATTTTTCCTTACTACAAAATGCAACATTTCAACATTACAACATACTTCAAATTTGTTGCCTCTTTCCATTTCCACTACAACTTATTTGTTCAAATAACTACAACAACTTTATTCCACATTCAAGTTTTCTATGCATACACTATTTGCATCTTACAACTTCTATATTTCTTCTTTCTCATTTACAATAATACAACTTCAACAATGAAAGTAAACTTTCTTTTCCTTGAGCATAGCTCATTTCTTTTAAAACAAAGAACTTCTTTTCTCACAATACAAACTAAAACTAAAATTTTAAACATGATTTACATTTTGGTTCATTCCTTTACATACTACCATTTGAGGAGAAAGAAAATTATACAACTCTTCAATGAGCTTCCTTCAAATAATATTACAACTTACAATACAACATTTCCTTTAAACAAAATACAATATTACAAGTCTTCCACCTTGAGTGGGAATAACAAGAAGGTTTTCTCACAAGGAAAGATTTCTTTTGGACACCAACAATGCTCCAAGTTTCACATCACCAACAAGAGCTCCACCATGCTTCATTTGATCAACAAAAAAGGGGGAGAGGCAACACTCTCCACCCAACCAATAATCCAATGAGGAGAAGAAGCCATCCTCCTCATTGGCCCCCGAGCCCCAACCACATTGCAATGAAAAATGGATCCAACTCATGGCAAAAAAACAAGCTTCCACATCACAATACAAGGATTTTACAACCATACCAAAAACACAATCAACACAACTACAATCACAAGAAGGCAACTAACAAAATGTACAAGGCTTCAAAATGCAAAATCCAAAGGAGCAAGGATCTATGGGGAGGTCACTTATGCCTCCCAATGGGAAATAGGTGCCCACCTTAAAACCCTCCAATATACATCTCAAATAGACAAAACACACTTTATTCCTCCTTAAGAACCTCTTATGCCTCCCACATTCTCTTATACCTCCCTACAATCTCTTATGGCTCCCTCATAAAAAAAACCAAGTAAGAAATGCAAGCAATTTCTTGTCCAAGGTGGGGCACCCAACCCAAATCCCTCCAAAACATGAAATAAACTCTTATGCCTCCCTACATGTAAGATCCCCATAGTCCCCTCCTACACCACACTTAGGCAATCTACCCAAGAACCCAACAAGCATACCAAAACACACAAAAACATACACACATACACAATATAAAAGAAAAACATTTAACAAGAGTTTAGCTCCTACCTTTCCATGGTAGAGCTTGTTCCAAGAGTCACACACCAAGCTCCTTCAAGCCCAAACTATCACCAACAAGCTCCAAAAAAATCCACAAGCACTCCAAAATCCTCCAACTCCAAAATGCAAGAGCACCAAAAGAAATCAAGTAACCCCCAAACAAGCAAAATAACTTGAATAAATAGAAAAAGGGAGAGGAGGGTGAGGTGGCTCCATGTAGGATGCCACATCACTCATCCTCAACTCCACCTCACAAGTCAAACCTCAACCCCAATGCACAATAAATTGGTGGGTGAGAGGAATGACAAATTACTTACACACACAATCCAAGCCCACACCCCCTAAGGACAAACTTTAATTACATGAAAGAAAGTGCAATAAAATTTTACCTTTTTGTCTTCCCAAAACACATAATGGGGTCTATTTTTGACCCCCAACCCATAGGTAGGGTTGGTATAGTAATTTAAGAGGTGTGGGACAAGTTTGACTTATCCCACAAGCCTCCAAAATTGGCCCTTAAGGCCAAATCCAAATTTTCATGAAGGGGTAGAGTGTACAACACTCAAGATCACATGCACTCCACTTACAACACATAACCCAAAATCCATCAAATCTAATAAATGAAATATTTTGACCCATCCATAATTAGTTTAGTGAAATTATTTATTTACTAATCTAGACACAAATCAAGTAATTAATAAAAGGAGAATACATCACTATAAAATCACATACTAAAATTAAATAAAGGAACTAAATAAAAGGAGTAACACACAATCCCCTTCATCACAATTGAGGTGATTCCCCCATGGGAACCCCATAACAACAATACAAACACACACACACAACAAAATACATGTTGCCATGGTGACCCTTGTTGAATTCATCTAGCATTCTAATGTGGTTGGTCTCCAATCCCCCGTTGTTTGTTGTGATAGTTTACTTGAAAAACACATAATACCTCCTTTGGCCTCGTGGCGCATCAAAACATCCAAAATAAAATATACAATATAAATCCACAATCATCTATATATGAATCAAATCATCATCTAGGAAAGTAATGATATCATTTACAATTTCTAACAACATCTCGATCTTACATTTCATCAATATCAATAGGATCACAAGATTAGTTCAATTGTTAAGGTCTACTCAAAAAGACACAAATATCGCATGTCAGAAATATGTAACTATGTCAACAACATATCATCATCAATATAAAATGTCTCTAATAATCCACACACAACATACTATGAATCGAAACCAACAATAGACCGAGTATCTCTATCATCTACCATCTTGCTAAGTCAAAATGCTACTATAATGTCCATAAGTATAATCAACAGTATCAAAATCAAATAGAAAAAGTGTCGAAGGGAAGTGGGAACTACATAAAACATAGTGTCATGAATACGGATTATTGCATAGTCTTTAGAGCATGTGGCTATAGTGTGATAATTAGGGAAAGGGTCATGCCTTATATTGAGGGAAGATGAAACTATAATACCAAGAGTGTTGCGAGAGATGTGAGATGTATCAAGAATATGATGTAACACGAGTTATTCAAATGTTGGGCATATATTTATAAGATTAGTGAATAAGGACCAATGTATGAGAAAAAGTAGAGTCACCTTATTGTAATTGTAAGATATAGTCATGCAAATCCCTAAGTTTAAAATGTATAAAAATAAGAAGATATATTAGTACCTATATAAATAGTGTGCATTAGTGTTTAAAGTTTCATGAGATCTACATAAGGATCCATAAAATGATGTTCATCAATGAGACATAATTGTTAAAGTGGATAATCAACGTTTCTGAGTATCAAGTGTATTGTCAATATGATCATGAATCTTAGGAGGTGTATGATCATTACATGTGTATCTAGAAATTTTCTAAGTAACCAATTTGAAATCCATATTCATGGGGACATTTTCAAGTGGAATATGAGATTCCCCAACACTATAGGTATAATAGATGTAGATACAAGAGATAAAGGGTGAGAAAAATCGGAGGGAAATTATTTAGTAAATAATCTAAATGTCGAGTAATAAACTATGGAAAGAGTACGTGAAATAGTAGAATAAGAAGGATATCCCATTTAAAATCATGTGCATGAATAAAATATTGTATAATGTGATGCATTTTAGCACATAGATCAATATGGTGCCCAATGAATCTATGATAGATATACTAAACATTAACATTAAATTTATTTCTAGATTGCTCATATCAACCTCAAATGTTGGATGAAGAGACACTTTGGGTTACACTCAAGTAAGTGTTTCAACACATTATGTGGAGCACAAGGAAAACATTTGAATTATTGTCTAGGTGGAACAATAGGAAGAGATGGAGTGTGATTGTTAATGGATATTTATTTCCATAGAATAATACTTAGAAGGGGAAGGGTTGAATATGTAAAGATGAGTAGAGCCTTGATGAGAAAATTGTAGATGAGCGGGTGCTAAGGTGATGTGTGTAGCATGTAACCAATGTTTCTTAAGGACAATGTTGTAGTTAGGATCATCGAGACAACATAACAAACAATGTCAAAGGTCTTAAGGTCAATAGTGATTGAGACATTGAAAGAACCAAAGTCTTCATGAGGGATATTGTCAAATCCTTGGATACCAGGATTAGAAGGAGAGATATCCTTAACAGAGACAAATGAAAAACATATAAAAGAGATAAAAAGGGAACAATCATCAAAACTCAATGTTTTAGAGATCTCATTTTATCTTTTTGTATGATTCCTCTTATTGTTCTATGTTCTTGATTCTTCTTCAATACAACAAGATAGAAAAAGGAACATATAGCCACATTACCTCCACCCAAGTGGCATAGTAACATGTTGCTCAATACTAATAGCCCTATGACCCCTTGGGCATAACCCCATACAACAAAATAGGTCCATATGTCTAACCACTCCATAGTGAATCCCATGACCCTATTCCATCACATCACAACATTAGAACCAACATAACAATTAGATTCAAATGCCAAGTGGAAACAAAACTCAAGCCTTCGAGTTAGGCTAGAAAATTATAAACTCAAAGGAAGGTTTCAAACTAAAAGAATTAAATGGCTAAATAGCCAAAACAATGCAAAGGCCTAGCAAAAAATCAATTAAAGTCCCAAATATTTAAAGATACATCACTTAAGAAAGTTGTTGGCTCTTACTAGATAAGAGAAGAAGATATATTAACAAATAAAATATGTACATAAAAAGATCACATTATGATAATTGAGTGGAATTTTTGTGGCCACCAAAGGATCTCATCAAGTGTTTGGCTCTCGGATATTGAGCCTCAACTAATCAAATACATAAAAATAGAATAAGCATAATTCCATATATCACCGAATCACACACACGAGGATCCACATAGTCAATATCACATAGGATTGTTCGATGGAAAACCCAAATAAGAGAGAGAAGAGACTCTAGTTCACATAAGCATGAGCCTAAGGTGGTGTACATCCACAATATACTGAGAAAGCTTGAGGTATACCAAACAGATAGAAGTGGGTTTTCAGTCTACATGAGACTCCACTTTCAAACTCGTACTTGGCTCAAGGTTATGGTCACTGTCTAAAAATTATGTCTCCACACATAGACTTCTGGATGTTACCCGTAGGGATCAATAGTGTAGGGTACACAACTTAACACATAACTAAATTACTAAAACAAATATGTGTATACACAATAACCATAGTGTCTTACATATGGTGAAATATATAGAAGTAAAACATATCAATATTCCATGGCTTACAACACGTAATATTCGACATAACACACGAAGAGTGCCAACACAATACATTAGGGGTCATAAAACCAACATAGGCCTCTAATTCATGATCTATATATATCAATGCGTATGCATACATATATACAACAAACATAGAGATTTAACATCATGTCATACATGTAAATACCACACAACATGGTGACATAACACCCAAAATACAATACAACATGGTGGAAATTTACACGATATAACATATTTCACTACGAAGCACTTATCATGCAACAAGTTGTTCCACATATACACTACAACACTTTCGTGGTTCACAAAAAAATTCCCTCCACACAACAAGGTGGTAATACACATCAATTTCATGTTGAATTCACAAGAAAGAGAGAAATTACTCCCATCAAAACACATTAGTATCATAACCAATTCACACAAGTGGTAAACACAACATGTGCATTCACATGATCATAATTACAAATTTGTCACATCACACCATATTATCAAATTTCACTCCCAAATCCTCCACCATCATGAACAATCAACACAATACCAAAATTTCCTAGAGGTTCGAGAGTATGAACCTTCGCTTTGATACCAATTGTAGTGCCCACCCATGTGGGACCCAAACACAAGACCAAATATACCAGGATAATTTTTTTGACTTTCATTTACTTGATACAACTATGTGACACCATATATGCTCACAAGAGATTGCTCAACACCACATGCAACATTTACACCAACATGAAGAACATGCAAATATCAAATGACACAAAATGCAAATTGATGCCACACTTATATGAACAAACAAGTATGAAACCATGACCTAACCATAACATGAACATCACAAATAGGAACCTTCCACAATATCACATTTTCATGTTATCTCTTTATTGAAATCATATTTCATTATTAGCCTTAAAGGTTCAAGATCACTTAACATGCAAACATATAATCTCATTCACAATGCTACAAATTATTCATTTCATTTTAGAATTAACTTATAAACAAATACACTTATTTGGGTTCTTTTCTCTATTACTATCATTTCCATAACTCAATATTAGATTGAAACATTTTATCACACATGTGAGAATCTCCTAGCTCTCGGTCTCAAACTAGAGTTTCCATTTCACCTAAAATCAAAATTTCCTAACATTTTTAGTTGTTATGGTTCAATAATTGGTTAGGGTCACTATGGCATTTGCATAGCATGAGTTTCGTCTTCCAAAGCTTAAAATCACACAAACATTTCCTCCCATCATTAACCACACAAAAGGAGTTAACATTAGTTTTAAGGGAATAGATTCCATATTTTGTTTTACTTAAAAAAACCAACATCTTAGGGACACCTTTTAGGTAGACAAGATTACTATAGGTTTTGAAAGCTAACAAAAATGAAAATTTCCAAGGTTTTAATTTACTTCTATTTGCACTCAAGGATTCTACGTCCAACTAAATATCAATTTTGGAGTGGTTCAACACCTTTATCTCACAAACCTCCCAGTTTTAATTTCTTTATAAAAAGACACCTCAATAATAAAAATTAAATTCTAAATGTTATTAACAAATTCATCCACATTTGAATCTTGTTGTTGTTATGATTCAAAAATAGGTTAGAGTCATTTCTAATAGTTATACGCCATAAGTTTTATTTTCTAGACAAGATATGGTTTTCTCAAATGCTTGAACTCACATGGAGAAATTTATAAGTAATTTCAACAACAAAGAAGGTATAACTAAGTATAAGGTAATACAAAGTTTCACTTATGTGACAATCTTATATCACTTGTATTTTAAAAGAGTCGGAATCTATTAGAGGTACTAAGTGAGGTACCACCTCACTTTATGGTTTGCCAAGGTATGCATGCTCACATTTTAAAGTTGTGAAATTACATTTCCTAATTGTCCCTAGGAATCAAGTGCGTTCAATGCTTAGCCCTCCATGCTTAAACTCAGGATAACTAAACAATTTCATTGCTTAAACTTTACGTTCCACATATACAAAAAGTGTCTCTAAGTATTCAACTAAAGCATCCCACACAACTTCAACATGCATGAATATAATTCCTAGTAGGAACCCCTTTTACTCTAAACAATGTTTAACCATTACCATTCCTATAGGGTGATTTCATGACAAAGTCGACAAGCGAAAAGATTCTACAGAATCCTAATTTTGTGCTCTTATTACCTCTAAGCTAGGAGGTGCCAAAGAATGATAAGAAAACTAGGCTCGTCCTTTAATTATCAGTTTTCTAAGCTAATGTGCTCCCACACAAGAGGGTGTCAAACAAGGATCTTACTCTAAGGTTGTCCTTTTTGCTTTAGTTCTTCTACGAATTCCAAAGTAATTATAAAAAAAAAAGGAGTTCATTCATTAATAACCCACAAAAGAATGCTATGAAAGATCATTTCATTTCCAGTTAAAAAGTACATCTACAACATTAGCAAGATATAAACCTATAATTAAATCACCCCTAGAGTAGAATGCCCATTTTCCAAAGATGTCAATATACTACAATTTCTCACTCATCACAAAATAATCAAAAAATAACATTCATGTTCATAAACATAATGTTGATATACATCCATTTAATATTACATATATTTCAAGGATAACCCATTATTATAAAAGCGTATAGAAAGCGCTACATTTTCTTCATATCCCGCGTAGAATGCAACCAACCGCATGGTCGGGACAACTGATGACATCAAATTTAACAACAATCAAACATGGTTTATGTTATCACATTTTTCCAATAATAATGAAATAATACCTAACACACTTTTAAGGAGAGAAAAAATTCAATTTTCATTTCACTTCATTTCAAAGCCAAACGACAAGGATATAGAGAGGAGAGAGAAAACACCATTTCTTTTCACATTTAATATATTTTGAAATAAGCGTAAAGGAGGTTTCATATAATCATGTATTTATGTTTACAAGATTTCCCAATCATCATTTTGATTGGATAAGGTTATATGACACTTTTATTCATTTAGTTACATGTTTCCGAAAGTGTCAAATTCGAATAAGTTGCTCAAGGTTCATTGTTTAGAAAAAATATTTGGGACTCAAAAACACATAGAAACCAATTCCTACCTACTCCCTATATGCATGGAAACACTTGAAGCTAATGAAATCCAAAACGATGAACTACTTTCAAATGGCGCCCATCTTTTGAACCACTAATCGTTAATGCACCCTTACGGCCTCGTCACCCAATGACCAAAGGCCTACAAAACCTATATGGGAAAAAAAGCTTGTGGGATGTTTTATCAAAACTAAGGGTTTTTATCAAATGTCATGGAGAAATACTAGAGGTATGCATAAGCCAAAGACCATTTCTATACCCAAGGCCAAAACTGTGGGTTAAAACCAAACTATATTTTTAACTTTATGTAATTGTTTAAAGTCATGAACTAGCTTGCTTGAGATCCTAAATGCATGAAAAAACAAGGTAAAACAAACATATGAGGGACAACCGGGGTTTGGTTGAACACTCCATGTGACAAGGAACATGGTCCAAACTTAATTCGAGTTTGTAGGGATGTTTTGTGCCTCATTGAAAATGAGTTTTATTTTGATTTTATAAGGTCGTGGGAGTATTTTTGAGCTAAAATTCAAGTTTAAATATGCCAACTACATGGCTTTTGTAACTAGTATTGATATAACACTTTTTCCTCTTAGCATAAATTGTAATACATTATTTTATTTTGATCTAACTAGGTCGGCTATGCCCTTGTGGCAAGTTAGTTCTTCCTTCTTGTCTTCTTCCAAATGTTTGATAGTTCCGTCAAACTATTTTTATTCTTGTATAAATTTGGCTCTTTTCGTGCTTGGGAGATCAATGAAATAAATTTATATTCTCTCATCCTTGGTGTATCATTGGTATCATAACTGTATGAAGATTGAAGTGTGGCAGTTTTTAGTATTTTCTATCGGACGTGTGTTTAAATTCCAATTAATTAATTTGACATACACCTAACACCTATTCCAAGCCTATTAATTATCCTAGACCAAGTCCCCACTTCCCTTAACTAACTAGGACTTATTCTAACCCTAATCTTAATGACCTATTATTCCTCTAACTACTTCCCACTCCATTTAGCGCCATTCCACACTTTGACCCGAACCAAAATCTCAATCACACCAAAATTAGGAAGAAACAAGCTATTTTTAGTAAAGTATGACCTTTTCTCCCTAACCGACGCTGGTTATTCCTTGGCAAGCACCATGGTCACCTAACCATCATGTTAGTTTCCTTAAATAGGATTTTCTAACTCTTTGTCGGGTTCTATCTTTTTTTTCTCTTGCGACCTTGCATCCTTACTCAAGTTTTTCCAGTGATCTTGTGACATACTAGAGACCCTACAAACATTTCAGACACACACCATTCATCAAAAGATTGATCCAGAGCTCCAGTGCACTCACAGGGAAGCATCGTGCCTCCCTTGTTGCTTGCATTCATTCGGGACCACCTTCTCTTCTACAACCATCACCACCTCCTGCTATTCATCTCCATTTCACAAGTAAGTATATTTCTTCTTTGTCATTGGTTTTAATAGATTAGTTATTTATTAGTTATCTATTTCATTTCATCCTCTACCATACCCGGATCTCTCCCACAACACCTCCATCCAACCATCTACCCAAAGAACCTTCATACCTTTCCCAAACACCCATCTTATCACCTCTGAGTCTTTTTAAAATCCCATGACCTCACCTAAACCTTCCTCACTCTTTTTGTGCAATCACAGAGAGAGATCCCATCAACCCATTTTTAATCATTTTACCTAATTTCCCCTACCGACACCGGTCACCCAACCGACATCGGTTCATTTACTAAGTACTTCAACATCGGTCACCTAACCGATACCGTCTCTGTGATGATCTAATTTCCTCCAAACCAACAAGCTAATTTACCTACCCAAAACCTCTCAAAACTTCCCAAATCACCAAAACCTCACCAACACTCTCATAGCCTCCTCATACACTGCCAAACCTTGAACCATCCACCTTTACCCTTCTTTTAGATTTAGTCTTATATGCATTTATTAGACTAGATTTGATTTATTATTCTTGTGTAGGATACCTAAACTATATAACTACAGTAGGTCTCTTTATTTCATGTTCTTTATTAGCATTAAATTGTTTTAAAACATGGATTGATAGCCTTCTAGGAAGTATCCCACTCTTGGATCTAGCATCTTTAGGCTAGGAATCCACCAACCAATATTTTTAATCCTATTTTTGTGGTCTTGTGTTCTATTTTAGGTCATTCCTCCTAGCCAAAGGGAATCTCTTCACAATCAACTTGGTCAACATTCAACGCACACACCTTCTTTGACTATCACATGTATTCCTCCTCACCCTTTACCTCTTATATCTATTTTATCTCTACTTTGTGGTGAAACATTTTGGCATGCCCGTGGGACCCTCTTTGTGGGTTCTTTTCATTGTTCATATAGGGTGCATTTGTGTGTTTGTTTCTTTCTTTCTAAAAATTCACACTAAATCTCTCCTAGGAAATCTTCTTTTCTTTCTATTTGTCTAAAATAAATTTGTCCTTTGGTGCTTAAAAAGAACACTTCTTCTTTTCTTTTATTACATTTAGTGAAAGAGCATTCCTCTTCCTATTCTCCTTTTTCTACATCGAATATCATTTTTGATTTGGGTTTAAAATATGTGCATTTCATCCTTTGAGTGTTGCATTAGATCACATAGATTTAATTAGCAATCACACGGTGGAGGTCATGACCACTTGGTGATTGGATTTGGATTAAGCATAGTTCACATTTGTGCACACACTCCCAAGCCAAACCACTTAAATAATTTACACATTTCTTAAACATTTCCTTTCCAGAAGAAGTCATCAAGGATTTAACAACCCATTGATGATGGTGGGCCCCACCGGTGTTCTAGCTGGTTTTCATATCAGAGCATGGACCACACATACTAAAAGGTATATCGGGCCACACTTTATCCAAAACTAACCTAAAACCAGCCATAGATTTCTTATAGGGCACCTTCATTATCCAAAAACTCTATTTCATTCATAGTCAGTTTAAAAAGGCATAAGCCACTAAACACTAAAATCTATGATACCTAGGATTTACGTGTTTTGCTAGTTTTTGCTTGATTGAATTGTGTTTTGAGTTGTGAGGATGATTCATCACTTTTTTTTTCTTTCACACTCCACAATCACAACTAGTGTATTCTAGTTCTTTTTGAGTGTGATAGGACATCTTTTTCCATACACAACTTTTGGTTGGCTTTTATTTTGACTTAATTCACTCCAAATCAAAAATTTCTTCATTTTCTCAAAAATTCTCAATAACTCACATCGGTCATCAATCAACGTTACACGTTTCATTCATCATCATCATCATCATACACATTTAATAACCAACATTCGGTTTCTATTTTTTTGATTTTTTTTCAAAAAAAATCATTTATTCATATTCATTCACCTTTTTGTGTTCTAATTTCTTTTTAATACACTATTTTTGAGTCTCTGTCACCATTAACAAAGTCCAATTTCACCTATTTTACCCTTTTCTTCTCAGATTTCCAAATTTTTTGTTATCCATCAAGAATCAACATCGGTCCAAATAGTGATGACATCATTCTTCTTCCTAACCAACACCTAGTTACCTAACTTACGACTATCGTCGTCTGTCTTATGTTTTTATTTTTATCAAAAACAACAACCTATTTCTATCCTCCATTCTTCCCGTCTTTAGTTTTTGTGTTTTTGTATTTTCAGAGCTCAAACCACCTATTTTTCCACCATTCACATGGTTTTGACTCACCAACAAGCCAACACCCTAGTTTTTCATGCTAGTCCATCAGACCACTACCCCCAGCCCTTCACCACCTTCCATTTCTTCACCCATGGACCCCACTTCTTCTATCTATATATACCCATAGGTGACGAGGAATTCACAAAATTCCTTGATCATAATACCACAACCTTGCAATATTACCTCACCCATTCTTCCACCCATGACTCATCTAGGTCATAACCCATGTTTGGATGCCTACCTCCATTTCTCCCACTCTCACCCCCACTTCCATATCAGCCAACACTAGTGTAGCATTACCTACTTCCACCTCACCACCCGTTATTTCTCAGATCATCCCTACATCTTCGATATCTATCACACCTATGACATCTATCACACCTTCGACATTTCTTCACCCCTTGACATCCACCTCACCATCATCTACAACTCTTAGTGTAGGGATACCCACATCATCAACACCTCATGTACCCATTGCTTCTTCTCACCACCACCATATCCTTCATTGACATCTCATACCCCCTTCCAAAACCTGGTCCTTTCCATACCCCAAACTTTTCCACCTATTTCTACGAGGGTCTTCACACAAATTCCTCCCACCTATACCTACCTCAACAACCACCATCATCTCTACTTCTTCTTATTCAGGGTATATGCCTTCATCATCTATTCCCTCTTACATACCCCCATCACAGTTTTCTTATTCGACACCACCATACACTGGTGTGTCATCTATGACTTATCTACCTCATCCACCCCCTTATACCATAGGGGGCGTCCCTCAATCGAATCCTACAATGGATCTTATAAAGATGATGATGGATAAGATGCAAACCCTCAAAGCATCTATTTTTGGCTCTCACAATGCCTTGACTTACGATGAAATCTATAATGAGCCTATTCATCCATCTATACCCATTCATCCTTATCCCACACATTGGGAGATGCCTAAGTTCAATCGATTTAATAGCAAGGAAGATCCATAACAACATTTGTGATCATTCAAACACATTGTTTTATTTGATCACTCACATGATGATGCCTTGCTCCTTAGGAATTTTCCCATGTCCTTGACAGGACCTTTTTAGATTGGTATAGTGCTTTACCCTAAGCACTCAATCTTCTCCTTCAATCAATTAGCCTAAGCCTTCCTTGACCACTTCTCCATCAATATCTCTAAGAAGGTCTCCATGACTGATTTATACTCTATTCATTAATATGATGATGAGTCTATCATTGAATTTTTTGCACATGTTGGTGGGGTCTCATTAATCATCACCTTTCAACTTCCACAAACCAAGCTGATAGAGTTGTTCACTAGGGCTTGTGTCAGGCAC
Source organism: Taxus wallichiana var. yunnanensis (assembly GCA_018340775.1). Taxonomy (NCBI): domain Eukaryota; kingdom Viridiplantae; phylum Streptophyta; class Pinopsida; order Cupressales; family Taxaceae; genus Taxus; species Taxus wallichiana. The sequence goes on from CM031241.1 coordinate 141,073,676, forward strand.
ATCTCCCCAACTCTTTAGGTACAAACATTCTAATGTTTGATGAGGCATTCACCATGGCTCAAAAGCTAGAGATCCATGTGCCCTGAAAGAGAAGAAAAAAATTTAAGTTACATAACAAGAGCTCTTCATTTAAATCAAATGACTCCTCTTCTTCTTCTAAACCACAAAATCAATCATTAATCTAAGGAAAAAGGATCTACCAACATGGTGGTCCTAAAATCCAGCCCCTCTCATCCATCAAACCAACCAAAACCTCCTCTAATTTTTCCCCTGTTTAATAATTTCCAGTACAAGTATGAACAAAGATGTTATACCCCCATAGGAGAACCTTACTCCTCTATGTGTTGGAAAAATTGTTAAAAGTGGGAGCCATCACCCTTCCACCTGTCAAACCACATACTAGTTTTGACCCTTCCCATCCTGTACCCACATGGTATAAGGAGAATGACTACTATAACTATCACCACATTAGGGGGCATAGTGATGGAAAATTGTAAAACATTCAAGAACATTGTCCAGGAAATGTTAGATAATGGAGATCTCATCTTGAAAACCCTAACACACCGAAAAATCAAAACCTTCATATCTTTAAGAAACCTTTTCCAAACCATACCCCTTCATCAAACTAGGTTGGTGAGACCTCTAACAATGACACCAATGTTCACGAGGTTCATGTCATCTTCGACATAATACCTATCCCTTCTTCTCAGTTTCCTCCCATCCCATCTATTGATTGAATTCTTACCCATGAGAGAGATCTATTTTACACTCTACCCATGGAGGAGCCTATTTCACCTACTCCTCTACCCATGGAGGAGCCTACCCTACCCACTATTTTTTACCTACCAAAGTAGCCTACCTCACCTACTCCTTCATCTATAGAGGAGCTTACCCCACTTATCCCTCCACCTATCAAGGAGCCCACACTACCCATGCTTCTACCCATGGAAGAGCCTATCTTATCCTCTTCTCTACCTAAGGAAGAGTCTACACCACCTACCTTGCCCCTCCTCGACCCATAGAGGAGCCACTTTATATCTCTTCTTCCATTGTGATGATTCTCCAATCTTCCAAGATCCTGTCAACCTTCTTACATCACTTCTACCTACTAGAGTCAGAAGCCAAAAAACTTCCCTATCTCACAACCTCAGAATTCTTCACAGAGGATTACCACCAAGTCATCATCATCTTCCTCTACCTCTACGCCATTCTCTCATTTGGCCGATGATCACTTAGAGTATGTTGACTCCACACTTTGGGGGTGCCTTTCAACTCCTAGTATCCACCCAAATGCAGATGTTGTCTCCAGATACTTCAATGATCTATCCTAAAATATTCAAGGCAACCAAATCTATCACACTTGAGCCAGTCATATTAGCCTCTTCTTCATCAACCTCACCTTCACCCCAACCTTCACCTACACCCAAACCTTCATCCACACCCAAACCTTCACCTACACCTAAACCTACCACTACAATTTGGGGGTCTTTCCATGCCTAGTCTAGTCCATCCCCCTGTGAAGATATATTTGACCACCTCTTCACAAACCACCACCAAGTCTATTCCCACACCTAAGAGGAAGACCCAACCTCTTAGGCCTCATACCCCGTTTCTCCCATGCCTTCTTATTCACCTTCACCTCTTCCATCAATCTTAGGCCCACATCCATCGACCTTGGTCAAGAAACCTCTCCCCCAAGGAAAACTTAAAGTGAAAAACCCACACCCTCACCTCGATCTTCTATTTTACCCACATCTTCTTCATCACCTACGCCTTTACCTTCTCTTTTACCTACACCTTCTGCATTACCTTCACCACCATGATCTTACCCACACCTCCATTGTCACCTTGGTTGACTCACACACCTACACCTTCTACATCCCCTTCTTCTTCTTCATGCACTACCCTAACACCTTTACCCAAGAAGGTGTAACCTAAACCAAAAACCACACTACCTACCAAAAAGGTAGTTAAACCAACTCAACCCCCAACTCCACCTCTTTCACAAAAATCATCCACACCTTCATCCAAACCAACTCTGACTTCTCATTGTGATCCATTGGTAGGATCCTATTCTAACATCCTCACTTAGGTTGTTAGAAACCTCTACTATCACACTTACCACCCCCATTAAGCCTTATGACCCACTCAAACCCAAACCAACAGGGTTTGATGATACTAAAAATTTGTGCATATCATCATCCTCAGGGCATGATGTCAAAAGTGTAAGGCCCTCAAAAAATTCTCCTTCAACTCTATTCTTCAGATGGTCTTCGATGAAGATGACCTATTGAGGAGACTTCCATTCCCCTTCACTTGCTACCACCACACACCTCATCCCTATATCTATTCAACAACCTTCACCTCCACCTCCACAACCCTCTTTTTTCCTCCTCCGATCTTTGAAATAAATATGGTTTGAGTTTCCTCTCATCATCAAAAAAAAAAAAAGAGAAACCTAGGTAACCCATCCATCTAGTACACCTCTACCCACCATTCCATCTCCACCTTCCCCCAAGGTAACCATCCATGTGGGCTGACATATCCTATTTTTGATGGAGTCACACATCATACTATGATCAAAAAACTCATCAATCTCCTTTGAAGATGTCTTTGTATGACTTGATCCAAACCTCTAAGTCTCATCATCAGGCCCTCATTGAGGTCCTGTAATCTATCGAGGTTCCACCAATGATCCCTACACCCATTGCCACCATCTTCACCCCTCATCATGTGGCTCTCTCACCACTTCACCTCAAATTTTCATCCCCATTTCTCCTCAAGGTTTCTTTTCCATCAGTTTTCTCTTGATGATTCTAGAGATTTCCCCTCTCCAATCATGATCCTGATCCCACCTCTCTTCATCTCACCTACATCAATGATACTCACATTTGACATGTTATGATTGATGGAGGTGCTAGCATCAATATCATTTCTTCCCATGCATATAAAAAAATGTGCATACCCACCAACTACATGCATAATAACCCAGTTATGTTTGCTATTTTTTTCATGATGCCATGACTTCTACCCTTGGCACCATCATCCTCCACATCCACATGGGGGTCCCCACCATTCCCAAACTATTCTATGTTCTTGAGGGGGAATTTCAATATAACATGTTGTTTGGCTGACCTGGATTCATGCTATGGGGTGTGTACTTTCAACCCTTCATCATTGTTGCTAAAATTTGAATATGAAGGGCACCCCTACACCATTAAGGTGATCCTTCACCTTTAAAACTCAAACATGCTCTATCACCTAATGATGTCCTTATTCTAGTCAAGGTATCTACCCTACCCCACCTTCTTCATCATCTCTTACTTCTCTACTCTTCCACTACCTATCTACTCATCTACTTCATCTTCCACATCATCTACCACTATCATCCTCCATCCTATCCATCCAACCCATCATCCCATCCCCATTCCATCTATCACATTCCATCCAACCCATCTACCAACACCACCTATTTCACCATCAACCAATACCCCACTTTCCCAAACTTCAAGTAGCTCATCCATTCCCCACTACCAAGTAAAGTACCTCTCGATCCCTTGGTAGGTGTTTTTCAATGCCTTACCTTGGGGAGTACCACCTATACAACATCGACACTTTCCTTACTCCTCAAGAGTATGGAAACCTTCACCAACACCCACATTATGACCATCATGTAGGAGAGGTTTTTCCATATGGTCCTCCCCACCTTCACACCAACTTGACATATGGGGACTTGACACTTCTTCTTATCTCCAAACCACCTACCCAAACCCAACCTTCTCATCCAATTTCCAATACCTCACAACCACCCACTTCACCCACACTTTTCTTCATCAATGTGCTTGAAAGGCTTTGGCTTTGGTCTTTATGAGAAAGGTCATCACACAGTCATACCTTGCACACCACCCAAAAACAAAGACCATTGTGGTATTGGATTTTTTTTAACCTCCTCCTAAGAAGGCTCATGAATCACCTCATCAAGGAAGAAAAAACCTTCCCCACCTCACTCACCTACCTTACCACCTATTGCCACCTTCACCCACACCCATGTCCATGGATCCAGAAATCCATCCCTCCTAACTTTTTTTTTTTTCATGAACACCATTTCTTTGGGACCTCTAACCTATCATCATGATGGTGGTGAGGCTCCCTTCTTCCTTCCTCTTTTATTTATCCATGACATGATTAGATGATGACACACCTTCTATCAATGTCATTCAATGTCAAGATGATGATTCCATTCTCACCTATTTAGGTGTGAAGATTCTTACATTCACCATTTACCTTCTGAGACACAAACCATGTTGAATGAATCAACCATAGAGATCAACATTCACACTCAGATGACCCTCAAATTCTAAAGATAGGCCAATCTTTAGATTCTTTTAAACAGAAGCCTTCACCTCTTTCCTTTGAGATCATAACAATTTTTTTTGGTCTTATGCCGATATGCCCGATATTGACCCTAATATCATGGTCCACAATATCGTGACTATCCCCAATGCCAAACCTATGAAACAAAAGCTATGAAAAATGCATCCACACATTTCCCTTCTTGTGAAAGAAGAACTCCAAAGCCCTTCTTTTTGTTTCCTTCATTCTACCCATTGACTATCCACAATGGATTTCTAACATTGTTCCTATCACCAAAGCAACAGGGGGACTCCATCTACATGGATTTCCATGACCTTAACCTTTCCTTCCCTAAGGATGATTTCCTCTACCTAGCATCGACCAACTTGTTGATCTTACAACCGCCATGAGATGTTATCTCTTATGGATGGATTCTCGGGTTATAATCAAATATTACTCACTCCAGAAGATCAACACAAAACCACCTTCATCACCCCTTGGGGACCTTTTTTATCATGTCATGCCCTTTTTGCTTGAAAAATGCTGGTGCCACTTATCAATGCATGCTATGACCTATATCTTCCATGATATCATGCATGATATATTGAAGATTATGTCGATGACCTTCTTGGTAAGTCCAAAAGTCATGTTGCCAAACACCTCCCAGTTCTTAAAATCATCTTTGATCATCTCATCAATACTACATTCACCTTTCAACCAAAGAAGTGTGTCTTTTTCTCTCTAGAAAACTCCTTGGTTTCATCATCTCTTTGTGGGGCATCAAAGTTGATCCCACCAAAATCAAGGCTATTCTCGAGATGCCTCCACCTACTAACCTTTGACAACTTCATAGTTTTGCAAGGAAAATTGCAATCCATTTGATGCTTTATTTCCCAACTTTCTGACCGATGTCACCCTTTTCATCATCTTCTTAAAAAGGATGTCTCCTTCAATTGGAATGATGAGTGCCACAAAGCCTTTGAAGCATTGAAGAAATACCTTCTTCAACACACTGTGCTCATCCCACCTAAAGATGACAAACCTTTTTACCTCTACATTTCTGCCACTGATCATTCCTTGGGTGTCATGCTCATGCATCATCATGACATGAGAAACAACAGGGAGAAAGTGGTTTATTACATAAGTTATACTCTTTTAGACTATGAGACTAGGTATACTCATGCTTGAAAATATTTTCTTAGCCTTAGTCTTCATGGCCACCAAACTTCACCACTACCTACTTAACCACAAAACCTTTCATCATCACCAACACCAACCCTCTATTACATGTATGCTAAACCTTACCAACACCAACACCACACATTTGCTCATGCTCCTTACAGACCTAGACCTAGAATTCATTCATCAAAATTTTTTAAGGGACAAACCATTGCAGATCATCTTGCAGATGCTCCTCTTCTCTTCCTAAATCAATCTTCTAACTTTTATTTTCCTATGAATCCATTACACTACTTTTCCCTGATGACACCATTTATCAATCAATGACCTTATTCTTTGATGGTTCTAAATGTCAATGTGGGGGTGGTGCAGGGGTCATCCTCATTCCTCTTGATGGTGAGCCTATGCCTTTATCCTTCAAACTTGACTTTGAATACACCAATAACATCACCAAGTATGAAGCACTTGTCTTGGGTCTTCAAACTTCCATAGCCTTAGATGTTAAAACCATTAATATCTTTGGTGATTCTCAACTGTTGTGAACCAAGTCAATGGTTTATACCAATGTCATAATGAGGTCCTTCAAAAGTATAAACATCATGTCACATACTTTTGACCACATTTGACACATTACCTCATTCAAACCACTCCATGATCCACTAAAAATTCATGGATACCATGGCTTGCTTTCTCAAAATACAAAAATACTTCACCTCACCTTCAGACTCTAAAATATTTGTCATAATACAATGGTTGTAGTCACCCTCTTATCTATTCCATGTAAATTTTTGGGAAGAATCAAACCGACCCACGTGACATTTGGTATAAGTAATTTTCATTGACTACCTCTCCCTTTCAATTCTTACCTCTAGATCTCACTCACAATGGATGAAGAGCCTTCCTCAAAAGTGTCTCTCTATTATCATCATGGGGGTCTTCTCTACAAATGTGGCTTTGATGGTATCCTCCTACGATGCCTCACTAGTTCTAAAATTTCATACACCATTAAAGAAATCCATGATGGGATTTTTGGTGGACATTTTAATGGCCTCATGTTGTAAAAATGTATCCTTCACCTTCGCTATATTATTGGCCAACCCTTAACCAAGACTATTGTGAATATGTCAAATGTTGTGTGAAGTGTCAACAACATGCTAACCTTCACACCACACCCCAAGTCATGCCTTACAAGTCACTAGAGACTTTTGGCCTTTCTCTCAATGGGGTTTGGATCTCATCGAGAGATTAACCTCATTCTTCTCAACATCATCAATGGATCATCACAATGACCAAATACTACACAAAATGGGTGGAGGTCCATTCCTCTCATTTCTACCAAAGCCAAAAAATATGGAATTCATCAATCATCATATCATTTTTCATTTTGGTGTTCCTCATCACCTTATCATTAAAAATGGAAAACAATTCAAAAAAAAAACCCTACAAAACTATGTGACAAATTTGGCATTCAACTCAGTTTCTCTTCACCATATTATTATCCAAAAAAAATGGCCAAGCCAAATCTTCCAACAAAACCCTCAAAAAATTCTTATGAAATTCATCGATGACACTGGTAAGGATTGGCACACACACATTCCTTTTTCCTTATGGGCTTATCACACCAGCATTCATACCTCTACCAATGCCACACCTTTCTCTTTGGTCTATGGTATAGAGGTCATCCTACCTCTCTTGAAGTCCAAATTCCATCTCTTCATATATCACTTAAAGATATGCTCTTTGATGATGATTTTCACCAAGAATGTTTGGCACAACTTGAGTATTGATGAATGTTGTTAAATGCTCTCTAGACCACCTTCAAATCTACCAAAAATGCATCAAACGCATGCCTATGAAAAATGTGTTCATGAATGAACCTTTCAAGGTCGGTGACCTTGTCCTAAAGGAAAATCAACATGTAACCAAAGCCGAGAAAAAGTAAATGAGGCAAGTTTTCTCCTAATTGGCTTGGACCTTATATCATTATCACCCATACCTATGGATCAGGAGCTTATCATTTATCTTCTCTTGAGGGTAAACCCAAACTGAACCCCTTAATGCCTTTGCATCTTTGACCATTCTATTGTTGAATAAAGTACTACATCACTTTATGTCACTTATATGCTCATCCCTTGAGTGAACCTCTCCTTCCACCTACCTATTTTAAGGACCAATGACTAAACTAGAATTGTGTGATTATCCATCACCATTTCAACCTTGTCTTCAATATGAGTACCATGGCTCTACTCATGGCATGATTCTCATGGATACTTTTCATCCTTTTCAGGATGGAATCCCATGGTCATTCATCACTTAAACCCCTCTTTCATAGCTAACCTTTTTTCATGTTATGGTTTTTCCTTCATAAAAGAGGCCTATACTCCTTTATAGTCTTGTCCATGACTTAAAGTCCAAAAAAATAAAAAAAAAAATATATATATGGGATACTAAAAATTCCACTCCTTGAGTCAAAATTCTTATAAATAGATGATTCCCTCAAAAGGACATCTATGTCTCTCTCTCTTGTTATATAAGTAGACTTCCTCTCAAGGACAACTATAAAAAGCTAGCCACTTATTGTAATTAGTCTATCCAAAAAAAAAGACTAATTATATCTCTCAAATAAAATAATTTTGAGCTTCCCATCGATCAACTTCACGAAGACCTCAAGGAGAACCTATATTTATCCCAATATAGACTTCCCATCGATCAGTCTATACATAAAAAAAAAAAAAAAAAAATCAAGAAAAATAAAACTTTTGGTCATGGACTTGCCTATTCTGGTTTTGGGTATCTTGCAGAAGGGGCATGTTGTCCCACAACAAGGTTACACTTAACAAACCCTCCACCTTACCTTCTTATTTTTTTTCTTCTACTCTAACTCAAGGGACATGGCATATGTGACACATTGTGATCATGTAACTTCTTTCCTCTAGACCTATCATCATCATGTAATGTATCTAGGGACTTATGTTCATAAGTCTAGGGGTATGACATTATGGTCCTTTCCACTAATATGGGCATTTTGTCTTCTTTTTTTTCTTATTTTTTTACTTATTGATTCTTCTTCACATTTGACCTTTGAATCTAATATTTAACCAATTCTTTCATCATCTATTACATAATTCACATCTATTACCTATTACCATTTACCTTTCATTTTTCAATACCTTCATCAACATTACTCTACCTCATCCCAATAACTACCCATTACCTATCTACCTAACCTATTACCTAATCCTATTACATCCTCTATTACATTCTAACCTTATAACACAATCTACCTATTACTTACCCAACCTTACCTACCTAATTTACCTACCTAAACCTTTTCACCTACCTTACCTAACCATCTCATTCTTCCCTAATTTAAGGGAGAACTACATCATCCTAAGGCCCCTTTCACAAGGGCTATGTAGGCAGCACTCTTAGGGCATGGGGCCCTCTTGAAGTTAGCTCAAACACTCTTTTCCCCATCATTCCCCCCCAAAAAAAACATTAAACATATTAGTTAGTTTCCATAAATAACTAAATTTGGAAATTAACAAAAATAAAAATAAATAAACATCATATATCATCATTTATTTTCATAAAATCAATAACTTGGAAATTAAATCCAAAAAAAAAAACATAACCAAACCATGCCATATCAATTTCCATAACATAATAAACTTAAATTATCTAAAATAACATAACATAAAATTAATTTAACTTTCATAACATCAATAACTTGAAATTAAACCAAACCATGCCTAATCATCTAAGTTTCCATAACATCAATAATTATTTCAATCAAATTAAAAAATTAATCAAATTAAAACCATGCCTAATCATCTAGTTTCCATGACATCAATATAATGGAAATAAAATCAATATCATACAACATCATCAAAACCATGCCTACATATCTAGTTTCCATGATAACAATACAATGGAAATAAAAATCAAACACATCATATATAATATCATCATCAACTATATAATGGAATGTTGTATGTGTGTACATACATATATATATATATATATAAATAATAAGTAAATAAAAGTCTCTCAAAATATCTCATATACATCTCACATCTTCACACAGGCGTAAGATATATATATAAAAAAATCAAAAAAAAAAATCTCTATATCATCTCCATATCATCTCTATGAGGGGCCCGACACCTCTCTTCTCTCTCTCTACCCTCATCCTCTCCTCCTCCTCTCTTGAGAACTAGTCACCTCTCCTATGCCCTATCTATGAGACAATGGCTCTCTGAGAGTACTGGTACTATGAGTCCATGAGCTGGTCCTCTCACTAGCTTCTTGTGCTCTATGCTCACTCATACATATGAAAAACACACATATATACCACACTACTCTATCAATCTCAATCCATATAATACCTAGCCTCAATCACATACATCATCTCTATAACTATCCATGGATATACTCGAGGAGGTGTCATCACTCTCTACTCCAACTATGTGACCTTGTCCTAGTAATAGTGGCCCTTTCCTACCACTAAGTGGCCCCTATCCTTTACTAAAAATGGGACCTATCTCGGTGTGCCTATGTGCTGTACCATGGGACCCTATTCATGTTGTCGTGCCTATGCATGTGTATTGCCTATGCCTATATGTGGCCACCTATGCCTATAAGTGTATCTCACTAGCTTGTAATGTGCTACCATCCCCCATATGCTATACCTATGCCTGTGTTGCATATGCAATCAGTGCTATAAAGTGGCCACATGTGTCAACCTAATGTAGTCACCTATGCTATAATGCTAATACCTACCCTCCATCCTCCCTTCCCATGGCTGCACATTGTGCACTCACTGCCTGCTTGTAGTTATCCCCTATAAGGTGGCCACTGCCTTCCTGCCTGAGCTATGCTAGCTATTGAGTAAAGCTAAATAAAAGTCACACCTACCCCTGTAATCTGTCCTCTCTTATAACATGGCCAAATCAGGTTGTTCCTAGCCTCGGTGGTGTTTCCTGTAGCTGGGCTATCCACCACTTGCATATACCATCATAGGTGCCTGCATCATCAATCCTCCTATCAAACCTACTCTCTCCTCCTTCCTACTGGGATCTTTGGATGTGGTGGAGATAATGGTCTCTCCACATCATCCCTACATGATATTATGGAAAGGGTGGAGGCACATCCTACTGAAGCCCAAACTAGCATCTAACTCGGTCAACTGGTATCATCTCATGCTCCCCAGTCACCATCCCCTATATCCATCCATCCATAACCATATAACCCTACCAACTCCTCTCCACCATGCCCCCATATGAAGGGAAATCAACATAAGGCCACCATAAATATCAAGTCATATAGGCCCTCTAATAATCACCTATAATATGTCACATCTCGTGACACCTCATCCACCCTCGAGATGTGCCCTATCGGACCCACCTCTCCTAAAACCTACTCTATATACTCTAAACCAATCTTGTCATGGAAGGCCTACTGGACATAGACACACTATGTGCTCATAGGCCCAACAATGAAGAAGATAGGTACAACACACACCAAACCACAAATCCTCCGATATGCCCATAACTCCTCTATAAAGTTACTAGATATGTAAGTGGTGCCATGCAAAAAAAAACTCTCTCTCAATCATATCCTCCAAAACCCCCATCAATGCCCATGGAAATCTCCCACCCTCTAATCTGGGAGAGCATAACAACCAATAAATCACCATCATCATCAACACTAATAATCTCAGTCTCCTCTGGGTGTGCAACATACATATCCCCATAACTAATGCTTAGCACTATGATAAGACAAAGCTCTCCCATGGCCTCTCCAAACACTATAACCATAGGATCAAATGAATCATCTGAAGAAATATGATATAATGGCTCCCCAACAATAGGTATAGCCTCAAATCCTCATGAGATGTCCTCTAGAGTGATCATCATCTCTCTAGTAGGTAAGTGGAATGTGTTGGTCATCGTCATCCCCATCTATCGATGAGAGAACCATCATGTTGTGATCTCTACTATCTATGCCTATATCACCTAATGGACTCCTATCCCAACAACATCCTCATATGATCCCACTCATCCTCATATAACACTGGGTCTCATCTACACTAAAAGGGGTGGTACCTATCTCTCTCTCATGGTCAACTATGTGCTCACCTACATCATCACATCATCACCATTTAAACATGTTAATCAATTGGCCTTTTCATCATTTATTTTTACCTACCTACCCAATACCTACCTACCTACCTATTTTCCTACCTACCCACCTTTTACTTTACCTACCTTCTTGCCTAACCTATTATTATATTTCTACCTAAACATCTACACTTTTCTTACCTCTTCACCCTTTCCTTTCACCCTTCACCACCTTTTCCTAACTTTCCCTAACCCACCATTTTACCTAATCCTACCTTCACCCTAACCTATACCCTTCACCCCTACCTTCATACCCTTACCCTACATTCCTACCCTTCCCCATATTACCCACCTACACTTACACCTAACTCCATCCCTCCTTATCTTTTCCCATTCCCCTTTCCCTTTTAACCTTTTCACTTTTAATAATGACTCACATTGGTCACCACCGACGATACCGTCCCCCTTTTTAACCCCACCCACTTTCATACCCCGGTCCCCTTGACCTACGACGTCCATTTACCGATGCCACCATACCCAATGCATCGATCGATACACATCGGTCTCACTAGTTCAGCCCTAGGGCCAAACCCCACATCCCCAAATTTTAAAAAATTAACTAAAACACCTAAAACCTACCCACCCAAACCACCCCAAATTGCCTCTAAATTCATTTTACCACCTAATTAAACTAGTTTTCACCCTCCCCATACCCAATTTCACCCAATTTTAACCAAATTTCAAATTCAAATTCAAAAATCCAAATTTTCATTTTTCTACCTTAGTTTTAACCAAAAACAATAATGGAGCTCGAATCCTACCTCTACTCGGCTCCATCTCCATGGTGGGATGTCTGGTCTCTCTAGGAATATGAGGTCCTCTACACACCCCTCTCCTACCTCTACCATGTCTCAATCAATCCCACTCTCTCTCTCAACCAATCAAATCTCATGTAGATCTCATGGGCCCAAACTCCACTCCACTCAACACTAACAACTCTCACCAACTCAGCCTCCTACCTCTCCTTGTCATTTTTCTTTTCAAAAAGTCAAAATTCTCTCTCTCTATCATTTTCAAATTTAGAAATGCAAAAAAAACCTTTTTCATGTGGATTTTTCCATTTTAAACCCAAATTTTCAACCTGACCGATGTCATCGATCAAGTCATGCCCTAGGTGACCAACATCGATTACTACCCTTACCATAGCATCGGTCACCTCAACCAATTGGTCACCCCTACCTAACCCAATTATACCTAATTTTCCCAAATTTTTATGCAAGATGCCATTTTCTTGCTACCACTAGCCTTACCCCAGCCTAACCTATAGGCTCACCTAATAGCCTTATTACACCTAACCCCCGACCTCAATGTACTTCGGGCATATTTTTCTACACCTCAGCCTTACCCATGGCCTTACCTATACCCACCCCGACCTCACCCATTTGACACTCAATTCACTTACTCATTGTACCTTGCATGATGATGACTACTCATGTTGTTTAGCCTACCAACCTTTCCTTTCCTTATGTCATGATGTTTATCTTGACTAGACCAAACCTTTTGGTGCTTTGGAACCCACCTAATGCCCATTCCTACACCTAGCCTCATTGTGTTTCAGGACCATATCCTATACCTTGGATACCTAGACCACATCAACCTTGTTTGGATAAACTATCAACCTTTGATGATGTAGAGTTTGTGAGCTCTTCAACCTAGTGCCTTATCACATTCTACACATGTGCATGTGCATTTGAATGCCCCACCTATTACCCACACCGATATTACCATTTCCTATACCCACACCTTACCTCCTTTTTCATCACCTACCACTTTATCAAACCCATCACCGATTCTACCTGCTACTTCATCAGTTCCTAGGTTTGAGGAGGGGGATCACCTCCACCCATACCTGGGGAAACCTAACCTCTACCCATACTTGGGGAAACCACTCCTATTTTTGTCATCATCACTTATCAATACAAGCTACATGACAAAAAAAAGGGGAAAATGTAGACACCAAAATTAGGTCACAACCCTCTAAACCCCTTCAATTAATTAATTCAACATACATCTAACCATGACCCCTCCTCACATCATTATTAATTTAATTACCTAAATTAAATTAATTTCCACCTCACCTAGCCACCTCATCTCTCCACCTCATCCTAGACCTATTCCAAGCCTATTAATTAACCTAGACTAAGTCCCCACTCCCTTAACTAACTAGGACTCATTCTAACCCTAACCTTAATTACCTATTATTCCTCTAACCAAATTCCCACTCCATTTAGTGTCATTCCACACTCTTGACCCAAAATCAATTCTGAATCATGCCAAAATTGGGAAGAAAAAGGCTATTTTTGGAAAAGTATGACCTTTTCTCCCTAATCGATGCCGTTATTTCTCGGTGGCACCACTTAGTCACCTAACCATCGTTTTACTTTAAATAAGGATTTTCTAAACTCTTTGCTCAAGTTCTTCAATCTTTTTCTAGCTCTTACACCTTTAGCATCCTTACTCTCAAGTTTTCCAAATCTTGTGACATACTAGAGGCTTACAACATTTAGACACCACACCATTCATCAATAGATTAATCCAGAGCTCTAGTGCACTCACAGGAAGCATCATGCCTTCCTTCTACCACTTCATTCATTCGGGACCACTTTCTCCTACAACCATCACCACCCTATCATTCATATCCATTTCACAAGTAAGTATATTTCTTCTTTGTCATTGGTTTTAATAGATTAGTTATTTATTAGTTATCTATTTCATTCCACCTCCTTACTATACCCACCTATCTCTCCCACAACACCTCCATCCAACCATCTTCCCAAAGAACCTTCATACCTTTCCCAAACACCCATCTTATCACCTCTGAGTCTTTTTAAAAATCCCATGACCTTCCAAGCCTCCCTCACTCTTTGTGAAATCATAGAGAGCCTAAAACAACCTCATTTTTAATCATTTTACCCAATTTCCCCTACCGACACCACGGTCACCACCAACCGGTGTCGATCATTACTAGTATCTGACATCGATCACCCTAACCGATATGGTCTCTTGTGACTAGTAAAATCCTTCCTAAACCAGTGATCTTCCTAATAAATCCCTTCCCAAAACCCAAAATTCACCAAATCTCACCTAGACCTTTATAGCCTCTATCTCACCTACACCTACCACACCTAATACACCTTACCTTTACTAGATTTTGTTTTATATTTAGTATTTAGCTTAATCTAGTCTATTGTTTTATATGAGATACCTAAATCATATTATTATAATAGGATCTCTTTCTTTTATTTATTTATTTACATTAATTTGTGTTTAAAATAGTGGATTGACAACCTCTTTAGGAAGTATCACACTTCCTATATCTAGCACACGCTAGGCAGTCCACTGCCATATTGTTTAACTCTATCTTGTGGTCTTGTGTTCTATTTCAGGTCGTTCCTCCTAGCCAAAGGAAGCTCTTCAAAATCAGCTTGGTTAACATTCAACATGCACACACCTTCTTCAACTATCATAGGTATTTCTCCTCACCTTACCCCTTATATGTTTTAT
This sequence comes from Taxus wallichiana var. yunnanensis, assembly GCA_018340775.1. NCBI lineage: Eukaryota > Viridiplantae > Streptophyta > Pinopsida > Cupressales > Taxaceae > Taxus > Taxus wallichiana. The sequence goes on from CM031241.1 coordinate 141,088,894, forward strand.
CTCCACGATGTAGATGAGAAAACAAAGTATGACAAGGATGATGCAAAAGCCTTGATGTTGATCACTCTAAGCATATTTGATGAGGTGTAACCACACATATGGAATGATAGAACATGAAAAAACTGGGATACTCTCTCCACCATCTACAAAGAAACATTTTGACCAAAAATCTTCATCTCCAATAAAATCTTCATACCTTGAGTATGCAAGAAGGTGAGAAAGTGGAAGAATTATTGTGTCGTGTGGTAGAACTATGAAGCAAATCTTAGTGCACTTAGAGAAGTGGTCAAAGATAAGTAGCTTGTCCCACTCACACTATGAGATCTTCCTTCCCAGTTTAGGACATTCATCACCATATTGACCATCACACAATATGAGGCCATCTTTTCCAAACCGGTGAATTTTCTACAACATGAAGAAACCTTTCGGACATTGTAAGAAGAATTTGAGGAAAAATCATTCATCTCGAGGAAGAAAAAGAGTCGGGAAGCCTCGTAAAGGACAACAAGAGAAGAAACATAAAATAAACCAAAAAAGTAACAATAAAAGCATAAGTATCAAAAGGTGAATCAATGGTGTCACATCTATGCCACGAATATGCATGACACTATAAAGTTCTCGTATAATGGCCACACACAATGCAATTCTAGAGAAGAGAGCACATCTTGCCAAGGTTATTCACATAAATACAAGTGGTATCCTCATGGAAATAAGTATAAAGGACATGTCGCAGCCTAACCAAATGATGAATTAGATGAAGATGTCCTAGAATAAGCACATTGTGGTACACACGAAGATGATTTAGTTATTTTCTCCCAAAACATCATGGCCATCGAGAATGTTTGTTTGATAGATTCTAACGCCAACAAGAACATGACAGGTGATAGAAATGTATTTGATTAATTAATTGATCTACCCATTAAGATTGGTTTGTATTATAAAAAAACAAGGAGTATGTAGCATAAGGAATAAGAAATTTAACCATTCTTCTTGTGATGAATAAATCTCTATGTCTCATGTAGGTTCTCTATGTCCTTGTCTTGACTATAAATCTCTTTTCCATCTCTTAGCTATTGAATCACAATCTTAAGGTGGAGTTCCTGGTTTAGAATAACATCAAATCATGTTTGATATCTCAAGAAGGTATGATACTTGCTAGATATTTTTTGAAGGATTGTTTATTTACATTAGATGTAGTTTCATCCTCTATATTTGTGCTATCTACCTCCATGAGAGAATCCACTACACTATGACATTATTGGTATGGACATCTTTCTGTCGACTCCCTCTATTAGCTTAGTTTGAAGCAGATGGTATGAGGACTTCCTCCTCTCTCTCATTCATTACTCTTTGTCCTAGATGTATGGTGGGAAAACATCATCGGGATCCATTTGAGTCGAGTATATTTCATGCCAAGAATAGTCTCAAGGTCATGCATAGAAGTATGTGCAGACACTTTCCTACCTCATTTAAGGTATTTCAGTACTTCCATTTCTTCACTGATGACTATTCTTGCAAGACTTGGGTGTTATTTCTTTGAAATAAGAGCTAAGAATTTACAAATTTCTAGATCTTCTTTAAGAGATTTGTCAAATAGATTGAGAAACCCCTTCTTCTCCTCCACTTAGATTGAAGGGGGAATTTACATTAAAGAAATTCTTACAATTCTTGAAAGATTATGATAGCACACAACACTTTGACTACCCCATATACTCCTCAACAAAATATAATTTTAGAATGTAGTAATCGAATGTCATGGAGATGGCTCGTTGCATGCTTTCCAAAGAATTTTTTCGAGTTGGAGTAGATGAACTCGAGAACCTACAAATATCTTGAAGGACAATACACCGGAAAGAGGTATGGAGTAATCGTAAAATTTTATTTCTCATTTGAGAGTATTTGGATGTACTACAAATATGCATGTTTTAGATAAGAAGAGGATGAAGCTTGATGAAAAAAACACCAATGCATATTTTTAGGGTAGATTGCTACCTCAAAAGCATATCGTCTTATGGATCCTGAGACAAAGAAGATATATGAGAGAAAAGATGTTGTTTGTGATGAGTCATCATTTGACTCATTTCCACATAAGGAAGAGTCAACACCGACCTCCTCTCATAGATTTCTCTCACATCTAGATGATGATCATGAGGATTCTTTAGAGAAGAAAGATGAGATGCAAGGAGAATTATTCATTGATCTTGGGAATTTGAAAAAAATTATTCACATCAACAACAATGTCAATGTCTAAAGTGGGTCCAAAGCACCATGAGAGACTCCCACCTGAACTCTCTTCTAGACACTTCATCGAATTTCAAATGAGAAGACATGTGATAAATGAGGTAAATATCACACTCATGAGTTCAGTGGTTGATAGCACCAAACCTGATTCAATTTGTGAGGCACTCAATCAACTAGAGTGGAAGAAGGCCATGGATGTAGAATATGAATCCTTGATACAAAATTAGACATGGGAACTTTTCGATCTTCTTATAGGTAAGAATTCCATTGGCTGCAAGTGGATTTTTAAAACAAAATATAGGGAAAATGGATCTATTGAAAAGTATAAAGCACAACTATTTTCAAAGGGTTATGCTCAACAAGAAGGAATTGAATATGATGAGACCTTTGTGCCCACTGAAAAGATAAAAACCATCATAGTTGTTTGTGCACTAGCAAAAAAAAATGGATGGAAACTTCAATATATGGATGTAAAAGTGCTTTCTTGAATGGTGATCTCAAAGAAGAAGTATACATGACCCAACCAAAAGGATTTTTCGATGAGCAACATCCTTAGAAGGTATGTCATTGTCTAATTAAGTCTCTTTATGGACTTAAATAGGAACCTAGGGCATGGTACATTAAAATATATGATCACCTATTACAACATGGATTCACTCGTATCCCCTCTCGATTCAAATATGTATATAAAAAAGATAGGAAGAGATATTTTCATCTTGGTTTTATATGTAGATGATCTTGTGATCACAAGGAGTTCTAACAATCTCGTAAAAGATGTTCCAAAATATTTGAAGAAATACTTTTCCATGAATGATTTGGGGATACTTAACTATTGTCTTGGCTTGGAGATATGACAGAAGAAGAATCATATTTTTATCTCCCAAATGAAATATGCCAAGAAACTCCTAGAAAAGTATGGCATGTCATATTGTAAACCTATGTCCACTCCAATGGAAAAAGGTTTGTAACTTTATAGATTCTAGGATTCACCTCAAGTAGATGGTACTCACTATAGACAACTTGTTGGGAGTCTCATTTACTTGACGTATACCATACCAAACCTTTTCTTTGTTGTGAGCTATCTCTCTAGATTCATGCAAGATATGAAGAAATGTCATTGATAACAATGAAGCATGTGTTGAGATATGTCTCGAGGTATAATTGACTATGGTCTGAGTATAAAAATAACTCTCAGTTCTTCTTGTATGGATATACAGACTCAGACTATGATGGATCCATTGATGACAGGAAATCAACTTCGATTATATTTTTCATCTCAGCTTCTTGACCTATCTCATGGATTAGTAAGAAGGAATATGTTGTTTCTCTCTCATCCATTGAGGAAGAGTATCACATTGTACAAGGATCTATGTGTGAATTGATTTGGTTACATCACATTTTGATAGATATGTGCATTCTTGAAGAAAATCCTCCATCATTCATTATGAAAATCAAGGTGTGTTGAAGCTTGTGAAAAATCTAGTTTTCCATGAGAGAACAAAACACATTGAGGTTGAATGTCACTACATTTGAGAACAAGTCTTAAACCACCACATCTAGCTCCAATACTACCTAAAAATGCTCAGATTGCATATATACTCACCAAGTCTCTTGGAAAGGTGAAATTTGAACTATTTCGGGGTACATTTGTAAAAACAATGTATTAAGGGGGAATTTTAGCATAAATTATAATACATTGTTTTATTTTGAACCAACCAAGTCGGTTATGCCCTAGTGGAAAGTTAGTTCTTTCTTCTTGTATTCTTCTAATTGTTTGAGAGTTTCGTGGACTATTTTTTTTTCTTTTTAAAATTGGCTCTTTTCATGCTTAGGAGATCAATGAAATAAATATGTCTTCTCTCATCCTTAGCATATCATTTCAATCATCCATAAGCTAAATGGGAGTAGTATTAAAATTGATGGTCACTTGTTTAGTTTTGAACATAATAGAGGAATTTTTTTCTATAATATAATACATCCCATTTAATTCACCTAAAAGTTATTTTTCTTTAGATTGATTTACGACTTCGTTAAAATTTCAGGAAAACAAGAACATTAAAAAAACATGCAAGGATAGAGTAAGATGACCATACCTGTTTGAGAATAGACACAACAAGAGGGAATCCATATGGTCCACATTCACAATCCGTAAGACCACATAATTGAAGAGTATTTTCATCAAATAGTTTTTGATTGTTGTGCTTACTTCCATGTTTGCATGTAAACTGCTAATTCACTTGCAAATAACCAAAACAACTATGTTTCCCATTGTGCTTTGGCAATTGTCTATGGCCTGCTCTAGGCTCTATACTTGACACGGCTCGGGAATGCTGGAAAAGGTTGTGATGTTTTTATTACACTCGCCAATGAAGTTTTCTTAAGTAACCAAGGAGTTTATAACCAACCAAAATTTGTGCATACACAACAACCAACACATTCCAGGAAAAACATATCTCTCTAAGGCATTTTATCAACAGTTCAAATGTCTTCGCTACCCAAAAACAATGTATGCTTCTACGGTTCCCAAATGACATTGAAGGGGGTATGCTAGACAAGGTTGTGGTGTTTGGATTTACACCTTTCAAATTTTCATTCTGATTAATAGTTTCCAAGGTGCTTTCCTCTAATCCTTTGGTGTGCATTCAACAATTGTTTTTGTCTAAGAACCATACACTATTTTAGGCATTTAAAAAACCAGTTCCCACCCATGTACATGGGTCTTGCTATCTTTTCTATGGAATCCAAAATTGCACAACTGTCCAAGAAACCACATGTCTTTGGCACAATTCCCTTGGTCCATTTTTTCAAACAACTTACATACCATGAAAAAATATCCTTTTTCAGTGCACTTGCAACTGAAATATCTAGCAAGGATCCTCCTCCCAATATGTGCTTGAAAACTTAAAATCATTTCCAATCCAATGCTCTTTTCCTTGCACACGCAGTAGTCAAAGCAAGCATATGAGGCCACATTTTTATAAGGCATTTGTCAAATAGTTTATTTTCCTTGTGTATGCATGTGTGTATGCTACCCACATTTGCAACGTTGCAACAGAAATAAAAACCATACCAATTTCATCCATTCCTATTTAATCCCATAATATAATACATAATTTAACCTTTTATTGTGCTTGGAGGATGTCCAAAATATGTTTCAAAACTCCAATTCAGGCACAAGTTGGGAGACACTGGTAGAGGATGTGGTATCTGGCTTTACACCTGCAACTTATGTTTGTTTTTGAAGCTCCCAAATTTTTCAATGATTCATTTTTGTAGGGGCCGAGCTACTCTCCTCTGTGGCATCCCAAATAATAAAAATAACAATCCACATGACCAACACATGTTTTACTAGCTATAATAATAAGAAAATCAAACAATAAGAATGCCATCCTCCAATTTGGCATGACAGGGAATGTGCAGGAAGGTCTCCAAGGCGTTTTCAACAGCTCCATCCTCTTCCTATCCTGCAGCAATTCAGAAACCAGGACCAACCCATTACAAAAATTCCAAAAAAAGAACTACAAACTACCTTGATGTAACTCAACCGATTTCCCTCACACCAGGAAGATCCAAAACAAAAGCAAGGAAATACAACAAGACATCCTATGATGTGCATTCATTCACACACATAGATCAAACATTCCAAAATCCTTCTCACGTACGTACCTCACAATACCCAAAATTTATTAATTCCTTTTTGGTAAGAGTTTTGACACAAGCCTCATTATTTTGGTACAATTTTGGGTTATTAGATATAATTAAAATTTAATTATTTTCATTTTACTTTTGTTGTGCACAATCTAATATCAAAACAAAATACTATATTATTTATTACTTTAATTTTGCTTTAACCATAACCACAACCATTCCCCAATAAGCCTCTTGCTTTATCACATAACTATCTCCATTTGAAAATATGAGGTTTACCTTTGTTGATATTTGTAATATGATTTAGTTATATCATGTTACATTAAAACAAATATAAATATCAAACTTCAAACATTGAAAATGATCCCGAGTTGGATGAATTACAAGAAAAATGACATCACCGTACAAGACGAAGACACAAAGACACACCATATGTTTAAAAGGTTAGTCCACGTAAAGACAACTTCAAATTTATCCCTATTATTTTATTATCTCAAATGTTTAATTAATTTAATTGTTACCATTATTTTACGATCATGGAAAGAGGCTACAAATGTCTATCGATCCCTCTTCCAAGAAGGAAATGATAATGCAAAGAATGGGATGCTCTTCATCCACGGAGGTAGTATTAACCCATGTTGCACAAAGGCTTAACTCCTACCATAAATAAAGCATCTCGAGGCTTGTATTTTAGTGCTTTCTGAAATATAGATGATTGTACTCTTGACCTTAAAGGAGTGATGATATAATAAAGATATAATTACATACGATTACATTTATCCTTTATCAATGTCAAATATTATAATTTCAGAAAGGTAGTACTATTTTTCTTATGCTCCATTTAATTTTTTAATTTTACAAATTCTTAATATTGTAACAAGAAGCTAGAACAATGAAATCACTCATACCAAGGGTTGAATCGATCCCATGCAACTACATTCGAGATGACATCACCGTAAAGATGAGGGCATTGTTTAAATTTAGTCACATCCTTCAAATTTATCCATATTCTTTAATCTCAAATTTTAAAATTTATTGTTGGATGTATTTTAGGAAGGAAAATCAAAGAGACAAACATAACTCTTCCACAAGTTAAACACAAGAAGATAGGATGCTCTTCATCCATGGAGGTAGTATTAACCCATGTTGCACAAACATCTCTCCATACAAAAAAAGCATCAAAAAAATTTGAGTTTTCTGAAATCCATAATGATGATTAACTCAATCTCAATTTAAATAGATATAATTACATAGATTATATAATTATCACAAATATTATAATGAAAGGCATAAATTAATAAATTTTTTCATTTTAAGGAATCTTAATATCATAGAGAATAAAAATGAATACTCATACGAATCATGTCCCATGCAAACATATGAGAGGGTGGTAATGGGAACTAAACATTTTCACATCACTCATTTAAAACTTGAGGAAATATTGGTGGAGAAGGAAGGGAAAATCAAAGAGACAAACATAACAAGAAACACAAGAAGATAGGAAAATAATAAAAATAAACTTAATTCTTCCAAACACCATTATTTTGTTTAAAATCCAAATTGAAATAATTAAAAATAGAATGAAAGTTATATATTTATCATATATATATATATATATATATATATATATATATATATATATAAATATATATATATATATATATATATATATATATATAAACATATATATATATATATATATATATATATAAATAAACAATCACATTTTAACCATTGATAATTAAAACAATATTTTTAAAATACTTGAACCATTGTAGTAAACATATAAACTAAAAGTTTACTACATTAAAAGGTCATATACACAATGTGTTGATGTGACCAATGAGAGTATCCTCATTGTACAAAAATAGTAAAGAAAACACATGTATATTAACAACAACTTACCTTAAACGGTGCGACCTATATTTATAGTCATGCACAATAGATCTACTAAAAATGGAATGCCACAAAACTCCTTGTTATGATTTCAAATAGATTACAATGCTTGAATACTCCTATATTCTTATTAAAAAATCAACCAAACTGATTTCACAATATCCTTTCTCAATTTATGTGACTTAACTCTCGAATGTGCACCCAACTCTATGTATGCTCCTAACATGTTACTCCTTGTGAATACTCCTATATTCCTATTAAAAAATCAACCAAACTGATTTCACAATATCCTTTCTCAATTTATGTGACTCAACTCTCAGAATGTGTACCCAACTCTATGTATGCTCCTAACATGTTACTCCTTGTGAGCTACTCTAAATTTCTAAGATATAATGGACTTGTTGTGGTAAGTTAACAATATTCCTTACCTTCTCCTATTCATTAGGGAAACATTATTGATCTACGAGTTACATTTTCAAACTATCTTGCTCTCACTCACCCATGCTATCTTAAGTCATATAAAAGGAGATTAATCTTTTTAAATTGTTATGTCCATTCAAGAAAATATCTCGTATGAGATGTAGTGATTCCCTCTCAAGAATGTTGACCCACTCCATAATCATAGTTATGGGAATGATCTTCTAGCCTTAAGGTGACACATTACCCACCATCTTAATCATTTGTGTATAATAATTTCCATGTCATTACATATGATTATACCAACTTTGTAGAAGCTTGGAAGGCTTGTAGATGCATAGCTCTAATGACGTCAATTTCACTTTACCATGTTGAACTTCAAAGAAATGGGAGTTGAAATACTCAAAGGCGTAACATAATGGGTCTTTGACAAATAGAATATCATGTATACCAAATATGCCCTCAAAAACTAGTGGCATCTCAAGTGATGTAGTGAAAGATTGAAATCACATGACATTGCAAGTTTTCATGTAGAGAACCCACTTCATAAGACTTTACAATCCAAAAAGTTGTGAAAACATATTAATGATACTTGTTATTATTTTTGATTGATAGATGAATACTTGTGCACTCAAATGCTCCTACACCAATAATACCATTGACTTAAATATTAAGATAAAGTCAAGAAACACAATAATAAAACATATTTGACCTAATAATTGTGAGATGAAATAATAGATTAAAAACACATGAAATAACACTAATAATATGTGATAAAATAATAGATTAAAAACATATGAAATAACACTAATAATATGTGGTGGGACAATTTTCAAGTTGTAAAATGGGTGGGATCCTCCCTTTCCCACCCAAGTTCAAATGTCAATAATGTTTCAATAGTCAATTTTTCTCTTAATTTTTCAAATGTAAGTGCTAATGGATGATAACTCATTCATAACTATTGAATTAGGGGAATGCGACATAATAATATCTATAATGTCAACTTTATATGATAGGTTATGATACCAAATAAATGTGTTCCTTGGAAAACAAATAACTTTGAAAGTAACAACTATATGTATCTTCTTACATATTCGGGAAAAACATTGTAGAGAGTTGCATTTCATAGGAAGGATTAAGGCATTGGAAAAAATTTTCCCGACAAACACATTTGTGAGAAAGAAGACTTATTTTATGATCATGTTGATCTCCATACTTTGACTTGACTAAACTATGTTGAGACCTATGAGTTTGAATTTTTTTGGGGTTGATGATAATTCTAGTACAAGGATTACAATCTCCACATGCCCAAGAACAATGCAGTACGAGATGATCCAAGTAATGGTTTGAAGAAGAATTTTAGAGTTTCCTTTAGTCAACTTCTCCTCCATTAAATCCTGTGAAAAATTAAACCAAATTATGTTCAAGGCGATATTAAAATAAACAAAATCATGCACCAAATTTTTAGTATTAAAATCCATTAAATCTAGTTAAAACAAGTCATGAAAAGTTCAACTTTGCTTTTCTTGGGGATCCAATCTTGTTTCATTAGAAACAAGGTTGCACATTATATCTGTTGTTGTTAAGGGTTACTGCAGCCACTCAAAACAAAATTAGAGTTTAGGATTCTAAATCAAAACATATTTAACATCCTAAATGAAACCAAATCTATGCAAACATATAAACTTATCAACAATATTTTAAATCAACAAAATAAACACAACAAAATGGTATTTATAAATACATATTTTTAAAAAGTTGGACATCCATAACCATAATGTATGATATACTACAAAAGAGTTTGGGCTAAAAACTTAAATAATCATGCTAGATTTGATTGGTTGTTAACTCTAATTATATTGTCCCTTAATCAATATTTTGAATCATATAATCCTTGAATTCCACACCGTTAAAAGTGAATTACCTCAAGATTGGTAAAAGCCATATCTTTTCTCATTATTACATACCACCACCTTCACCAATTTAATAGGTGTATAATAGTGGAAGTCACTTTGCCTCATCTTTTTCGTTAACTTCCATACTTTATAATTACCATTGTATATTTTTTAATAAAATTAAATAAGAAAATTATTATTTTCATCTTTACTGTTTTTAATTGGAAATTAAACCAACCAGTTAATGGTGCTTGGGAAATATATGTTATTGGTTGCATAAACATGACATATATAGTTATTGTAGTAATAATAATATAAAGATATCGAGGGATATTTATATTGCCTAATTCATTTGACGGTATTTACTTTATCAAATTCCTTCTAAAAATTTTCTTTACCATTTTTAATTAAAAGAGAAACATTCAGATTTAGAATCTTGCATCCAAGTCTTATAATAGATGGTATAACAACTGCCACTTACCATCAGCAGACTACAACCATCTGAAAAAACCCGAATTTAAACAATAGTGGGCCATGCTTTATTTAAAAAAACAAACCCATTCCTCTGAACTTATTTTTAACACAAACAAAATGACCATAAGGTGCTATACCTTTGCTACAGGACGCTATGGAGGGCACTGTCAAAAATGCCAGTACAAGAAGGGCAACCATTCCCTTATGGTTGATGCACTTCGTGGCTTTCATTCTCATTACTTTCATTATCTCTATTTCTCAATCTCTAGAAGCTCAAATCCACAGAAATAGAAAGGGCAATGCGCCACAAAATGGACGCATGGAGATGTGCCACAGTACACAGGTGCAATGGGGATAACGAGACTTTTGACCCTCTCATAAATGTTCACAATCTCAAAGCATTGAATGCCCTAATATTCACGTAACAACGTAAGAAAACCCTCACACTCGTGACGGTCATAAGAAAAAAACTAAGTAAAACCCAACACTTTCGTGACCCTGAGAGTGAAACTCGACAACCCGCAGGTGAGGCCTGTGAAGATTTGGCAATGCATGTGATTTTGAAACGGACTGTCGAATCATGTAAAATACAACCCATGTGAACACTATCAATGAATTCCAAACTCATACCAACATTGCCTTATCAATTATGTCTTTCAACTTCAAAATCATATATAAATTTGTTTGACAGTTTGGATCTGGCAATGCAATCGATCTGAAAGTTTTTCTTCTCAGGAAGTACACAGAGCTTTAAGTTTATCAAAGTTCACCATGAAATCTTTCGTGCATGAGTTGTCTCTGCTTGTATCTTCGTATTTCATTCTGCTTATTCTTCTTCTTCCTTCTAGTGTCTTTGGGAGGCACCTCCATCTGCAATTTGGTAAGTTCATAAATTTCTTTGATATTCAATTTATACTACTCTAAGTAGAAATTTTCAATTGGAGTTTTACTCACCCAGGTTTATAAACAAGTTTTTACATAGAGATTTCTACTGCAGTTTTACCCATATATAAAGCACTAATGAATGCTTCATATGATGCAGATATTAAAAAATCAAGCCTGTCCAATCTGAACTATGAATTGATGTCCTCTGCAACAGTAGAACACGACTCCATGTCCAAAGAATTTATCTCTGCACAACAGCAAATTACTACCAAGGTATATAGTAATTTTAAATTCAAATGGTTGGGTGAGAGCCTGAGAGGGATAATAATAATAATGACGACCAGGACAGTAGGGAATGGCATTGAATGTTTAATAAATTTGTTATGTTTTATTTTGGTGCAGGCCCAAGAAAAACATGCAGGAAATGATAGAGTGCAGCAAATGCTGCGGATTGCAGGCTCCATTTTGCCAGACTGCTCACATGCATGCAGTTCATGTAAGCCTTGCAGAAGAGTGACAGTCAGTTTTAAGTGCTCTGTGGCGACAGACGAGTCAGAATCATGTCCCATGGCTTATAGATGTATGTGCAAGGAAAATCCTTCCCCACTCCATAGATTATATGAGGGATTGGGTACATGGTGTAAGACTACTTTATGTAACATATTACAAAGAGCTATTTTTGCTATTGATGTATTATTGATTGTAGGATATAATATGTTCTACTATTTCCAATATTTTCAAACTCTTCAGATCCTTGAAATTTGAAATTCTTTGAGTGGTTTTTTCTTTGATATTTAGTGCAATTATATAATCAACCCTTAAGAAAACTGTAGAAATATGCACTTGCGAGAGAAAAGAAATGCTCAGAACAGAGTATGACCATCACACAGAGAATAGAATTTCAACTGCAAAAGAATTAAAAACAAGTTACTACTTCAATTTCTTCTTCTTCAAGAATTCAAAACATTCTGCCCCTTTCATCATATCCAATACAATATATCAAAACTATCTATGCATTTACTGCTCCAGGTCTAAGACAAAATGACACAGGACAATACACAACAAGTAGCATTTTAATGCCAGTAATGGATCTTAACTGTGGTTCTTTCTAGACAGTTCTCTTCCCTATATACTTCTTTGGGGCTACATCAAGCCATTATATGCTATGCTTATACAATTCTCTTTGCTGTAAATATCTTTGTTTGCAGGCTACATGAAGCCATTATATGCTTCGCTATAAACATTTTGTTTATTTGCAGGCTACATCAAGCTATTATATGATTTGATTATACAATTCTCTCTTCAGATATGCAAAACTATAAACTTATTTCTATCATTTACAAGCTGCTTTATAAAATGATATCTGATATCAATGTGCTTGCTTTGGACATGGAAAATATTATTACATGAAACTACTATTGTTGAAATGCTTTTATTAGATAAGGTAATAAGGTTGGATTATGGCTCCAAAGGGCCTTACAAAAGATACATCGTGAGAAGAGACTAGAAGGAACAAAACAAAAACAGGGGCAACAATAGGTTAAACAAACTTAACCTAACAACCGGCCCTAAACAAAGACATGGCCAAAGCCAACAAACCAAACCAAAACTGGAAGATGCCCCAAAAACAGAGAGAAACCCCCACCCCTAGAAAATGAAAAAAGGCTGCCAACAGTCAGCCCGCAGTTCAGAAGTCTTTGTACTGCCCCAGATTAAGCTAAACCTTCATATGCCTAGGCGAGCCAACCTCCAGGTTATCATGGCCCTTTCTCTTTTCTCCTTGATTGGCCGAGGGACAATTTCTAGCCTCCATCGGCTCCTCATCATCAAAACTGCTAAGGCACAACTTAAAATTGCGTCTCTTTCGTCCCTGCTCCAACTGCTCCAATCTATCCTGCAAAGTCTCCACCACTTGCTTTAAATGGTTGAAATCATCTCTGAGGGTGTAATGAAGTCTGTAAATACCCGTGGAGGCCGCAATACACTCCTTCAAACTTTCACCCAATCCTGAGCCCGCCTCCCCATCGATTCCACATCCTTCTCAACCAATTGGACACGAAGATTAACCTTCTTTAGACCCAATCCTAATTCTTGGCCTCCAAATTTTCTTTCCCATTATATATATATATATATATATATATATATATATATATATATATCTAACGTTTTTATTCTATCACTAATTGTAATACAAGTAATATAATTACAATCATAAAAATTAAATAGAGGATCTCCCGCCCCTTGCATGCCTGAAAGAGTCATCGCCGCCACCTGAAAATATTTCCTTTCTCCTCCCCTTCAATGTCACTCTGCTTGATCCTCCACATTCTGGAAAGACGCTCTGCCAAAGTGCAATCATCATCTGAACCAGCCAAACCAGGCCACAACTTTGTAGCAATGATAGGCTTACCATGCCAAAAAAGAGCAAGATAATCCCATGATGCAGAGGGGTCTCAACCTTGCCATCCTTAAACTCTTTAATGGAAGTCGACAGAAACATGAAGAGGAAGAACGAAAGGCTCATGTCCACATTATGTCTAAACATGTTCAACATCGACATATGATGAGTGTAGATTTTTCTAAACTTACCTTCAAGCATGATATATCACATGATATGCAAGCAAACATTATTCCAAATACCTGAAATGTAATAACGTGTTATGCCATCCACAAGGAAATAGAATTTCTCATTACCAGTAAAGAAAGTATGAATCTCACGATTCCTACACATTCTATCTTTAAAAATCTTCATCCATGCATCTCCATTATACCCAAGGACACAACAATAAAATGTTTAGACACAAGAATTTACATCCCTCTAATCGCCACCCACATGTTATCCTTGGCCTTAGCAAAGTCCAATGCCAAAAAGGGGTCTGAACCCATAAGCCGAGAGATGAAATTTCTGAAGCCACCCTTTCTCAAAATCTGCCAGAGCGATGAGTTCACCTTAAGCACACCAAAAGAAGAGGGTGTAGTTCATGATCTTCCTCCTCCTATTATCTTAAACTCAAAATGAATAGGAAAATTGTTATAGGATAGTCGGTAAATTTTTTTCTGAATATTAATAGAAAATTTACCCGATTGGTTGCACTGGTGAGAACCCTTCTCCTCATGCTACCATGAATGAAATATATCTATGATGACAGAGTGTTGAAATGGAATCTCAAATCAAAATGTAATGCCACTGTTCGACGTTTACCTTGGTTCTTGTCTCGGTGACCCTGTTGTTCGAGTGTCGAATGGTTGTGTGTAATCCCGTTGACTTAGACCTTGTCTCAGCGAAAGATTAGCATCCTTCCTCTTTGTTTTGGCTCCTCGTGTCGTTGTCGATGCTTCTTGTTCTTTGGCCTCCGCATGACGTCATTCGATTTTCCTATTAAAGGAAAATCATGCTCTCAAATTGTCGAGTTGGTATGTCTGTCATTGTTAATAATTATTTTAAGTGGTAACAATAATAATAATAATTATAAAAAGAAAAATAATAATAATAATAACAATATTATTATTTTAATTATCGATCGACGATAACTTCATTATTTTATTGTCGATTGTTATCAACTTTATTGTTAATTATCGATAAGTGATTTTATTATTTGGTTGGTCACTTTGCATCAAACCTCATTCCGCTACCAAGAAGGGATTTCTCCATCGTGGTGCCATGGTTGGTCATTGATCCGTGTTCGCTTCCGAACGTCAACCTCTAGTTTTCTTCCCTTGGTCGTTTAGGCCTGCTTGCATGTTGTTTTAATAGTTTAGAGTAATGGAGAATTTGATTCTTTCTCCCTCCAGCTTTCCCGTGTGTATGCGATTTAATCTTCTCGGGTTGGCTTGTTCCACATTTTTTTTCAAACTAGATAACATCATATAAAAAGTAAAAGCAATCAAGTAGCATTGATATTAAACATATGGTAGAATTTAATACCTTCCATAGCATGATTATTTCTTCATAAAACCGTAGTTTTCATAAGAAATCTACTTCCTCATGTAATAATGTATTTTAGGACATGTTGTTTTCACACCTCAATGTGCAGATGGAGGGTGGGGTTATTATGACTTAGTCATGTGCTTTTAATGCGTTTCAACCAACAAAAAAAAGAAAACATTATAACTTTTTACTCTTCTCTTATCCTCTGCTGGGTGCCACTTTCTCCCTTGCCTCACTTTGCAAAAATTTAATTGTTAGGCATGGCGGTTGGTGGAAATTCTGGTCTCCCTTTAATTTCTTCACTTTGTGCATTGATGTTCCGTTTTCTACAGCACGTTCCTTCTTTTGTGGGGACACATTTGGGGAAGAAATCCTTTTTTTTTTCTTTCTTTGGCCGCACACTAGTGGATTCTGCTCTACTATTTTTGCGACCTTCTCTTCTCTTGTTGGCTAGCTGTGTGGATGGATGGGTTGAGAACCCCTTGCAGAGATGGAACACCTTGTGGGGAAGCAACTTGTGTTGATGAAGAAGAAATTGTAGGCTGGGTGAATCTAAAGAAGCTCCTTTCAGGCATGTTATGCCTACCCTTGCAATACTTTGCTACTTGTGCTATTATTCCATGAAATGCTTGTTCTTTCCTGCAATGATGCCTTGAATGGATTTTTTGTGGTTGTTTATCTATTTCCTTGAGTGTGCTGGTTGCCTCCCTTGTATCTCCTTTTGAATCACTGGTTCTGCATGGCTATACATTCCCTTGCTTACCCTTTTCATTGCAAAGTAATTATATATATTTCTATGTGAGTAGTTAAATGTGGTATTGTATTGTGGAACCCTAAAACAATTCTTCTCTCTTTTTATTGTTTGAAATGCGAATGATGTAATAAGATTGTTTAAAACTTGGTTCTTGTATTTACTATGAATATAACCTAAAAATATGAAATGGGTAATCGTATTTCTGATGATTCTCAATGTGGTTTGAGGTTCACCTTTTGGAGGGTTACATAAGTTGGTCACTATAGAGTATTTAGAATGAGATTTTGTTTGTGGCCAAGTTTTGGGCTCTGGAAATGATTATACGCTAGCATGATTTTAGGACAACGCATACTCATTTTATTACCCCAAAATAAAATAATGGGATGAATACTCATTTCAAGTTTCTATGTAACTATTGGTTTGGAAACTTGGGTCTATCTTTTCTTCCTCTATTAACCATTCAAAGGAAGTAATGTTACATGTGTGTGACATAGGTTTTGCAATAGTTTTATGGTACTTTTCTTGGCTTGAATGAGTTCCTGGTGGCTGAGTTCGAAATGAATAATTTATTATTCAGGTTTTAAGATAACCCATTTTGGGTAAAGGTAGAAAATGTATGGGTATATATGTATGATTAAGAAATTTTGATGATCAACATAATTCAAGTATACTCTCTCTCCCTCTCTTCAAAGGGAAGCTAAGTAAAAAAAAAGAGAGGTCTTGCATAGGAGGAATCCATAGATGAAATTAGTCTGGTTTTATCTCCTTATGAAAATCCTTGGCTTGGTCTTTCGTGATGCCCTAGTATGTGCTGAGAAGGTTTATTTAGGAATAAGTTAAGGGTGCAATTTTTTTTTTCACTATTATTATTTCTGTTGGAGCCTTTGGGATTTAAAATTGCATGATTGTGGTAAATCATTATTTTTCTATTGAAATTACCTGAAATTTATAATGGAACTTTCTTACTTGACTGGATGAAAATAATCTATTATTCTCCGTCTACTATGAATAATGATCAAATTGTTAAAAGACATTTAAAGTCTATGTTGGTTTCCTTGTGAGCAGCTATAACGGTTACGAGGTATAAATAGTGGCCTATTAAATATGATTTTTTTTGGGTTGTTTGTATAGAAGTAAAATCTGTACATATATAATTGTAGAATAGTAGCTGGTGAGTAAATATAAACCGATGTCGAGTATAAATAGTTGCCTATTAATTGTGAACTTGATCTTGAATGTATATATAAATGATTTCCTAAATAAAATAAAAATGGTTGAAAATATATTCTCTAGACATAAGAGAAAGGGGAAGAAATTTTGGGATCATTATTGCATTCTATAAGGGTGTGACTTTTAACTATAAATAAAAGGTCACTTGTTGATAGACTTTTGATAATCGTAACCTAGTTGACGTTTATGAGGAAGTTTGTTGGTAGAATAATGGATTTTCGTGTCTCATTTATTTTCTTCAAGAGTGGTATTGATTATGTTAACAAGGTACTATTTTTAGTGACCCAGTAAGGAGGAGGTGGTAAACTCCTGGTTTAAAACTGAAACTATAGATTGTTTTTTTAGGAGGGTTACGAACCCTTTTGCTATGAAACCTCCCTCCTGGAAGGATTGAATAACTTTGTTTTGTTCACACCTATGATCATAACTAGTATGCTTTGACTTCTCTTGGACCTTTTTAGATGGATGGATTGAGTATTAGATTTCAATCACGTAATCCATAGGATTACATGATTGAAATCTCAATACTCTTGACCTTCTTGTTCCTAACCAATAAGGTCTTGCCTTGATTTTTCTTTTGAGATATCGTTCTTACTAGAATAATTGGCTTCGTCCTTGTTGGCTGGTGTAAATCTTTACCATGTGTGAAAATGTTGAATTGTGGTTTGTTTTGATCCATTCTGAAGTAGAACATTCCTTTCATGGCATTGTTAAATGTTAGCTTACTGTTGTAATGGGTAGTCTTAACATGCTCAATTCTCGCGAAATGACTCGAGTTAATACTTGTGCAGATGGCTTGTGCGTGTTGATAAAGGAAAGATTGTAAAGGTTTCATCGGTTTGATTTATGAAGTTCCTTGTACGAATGTCAAATGTGTTGTAATTCTTGCAATGGTGCTTGTAATGGAGTTTGGAAGGCCTCTTGCCTTGGATTTTTCGGTAATTGTGAAATAAAGTTGTCTTGTTCTTTTGTAGTTAAACTTGTAATTATCTTTTGAGAAATAATATTCAATCTTTACATTATTATGAGTATTCTTGTGGTAATATTATTTATCAGTCATGAAAATGTTGTGGCATGGCTTGACCATTATTGTTACCTTCTTGCTCTTAGCCAAGTTCAATCGAATCTCTTGACACCTTTGTTATGTGTGCCATGATGAATAGAAATGTCATAACCATGTTTAGTTCTCTCATTTAGCAATGGTAGTTTCTTCTTTTGAGTCATAAAACTTTCCTGTCTTATTAACCCTCCATGGTCTTGACATCAATGTAATTCTATGTTTATTTTAGTGGTTGGCAATCCTCTCTCTAAAGTTACTCAAAGATAAAATAAAATGAATTCATAGATGAATCAATAAATAAAATAATAATGAAATTGGGTTCTTGTTGATAAATCTAAGAATATTAATAAAAAGGGGTTTTCTACTAGTGTAAAGAAACCTACCCTCATTAACCTTAAGCTACGGATTAAACCTTTTTTTCTCATTATTGTGAAACATTAAGTCTTATTTTTCCTTTGTCGAACTTAATCAAGATGATTGCTAAATGAATCTTTTTCCAAAATCCAGTTTAACTCTTAAGTTTCATTAAAAGACCGGTTATTAACTAAATAGATCATAATGAAATAAATTGACCTTCTCTCTCTAACCGTTGCCATAGTACTTTGTAACCCTTTCTTAAGTTATGATAAAATTTTAATCCTTGAACAAAGAAGATTAGGGTTCCGAACCTAAACGATACTCCACTTATTTTGAGCTTACGCTTGCCTCCTTATGCAATGGAGGTATGAAACAAGTTTCAGTAGTGTGGGTTTGGATAGATAACCTTGTGGAATTGAATACCTCCTTGTTTTGTAAAACGAATTAAACAAGTAATTGTCATATTAGAGATGATCTTAAGCTAGTTACTCAATAGTATAAAAGAAAATAAATCTAGCCCTATAAGAAGAATTGTATGAATCATAACATGAATCTTCTAGACCGCAAAGTTAGGTCTTGAAAGACTGTTTAGTGAATACATAACCTTAAAAGGATTTTGCCTTTGTGGAGTGTCCTGAACTGTAACTAGGTATTATGGGTTGGTCTTTTTGTGGTGTCTTGTCTAAGAGAAAAGTGAACTATCCTTGATGGGTGTTGAGTGTTTCCTTGTTGCCCTTGTGGTCATCGTTGTGTCAAGTTGTTCAAGGAGCTAGTTGTAGCCATTGTGACCACTGTTGTGTCGTGCTATGTTTCAAACAAGTCAAAAAAAAAAATTATCCTGTATTTTGCTATGTTTTCTTGTGTGTTTGAGATGGTGGGTGTTAAACAAAGCATAAATTTTTCATCATTAATTAGGGTGTTAATCCTGTTGGGGTACTCATCTTCCTCCGTCCAAACCTTTAACTCATTACTACACACTCCCATGTTGGCAAGGACATCAACACATTTATTACCACCCCTAAGGGTATGAAGGAGAACAAAATTATCAAGAACTTTCAACAACTCCTTAATGTCATGAATAATATTCCTAAGGAACCAATTGTGGTTCATTTCCCCCTTCAAAATGTGAATAATATAGAGGGAATCTCCTTCAATCTGAACTCTTCTGAACCCTTTCTCTTTAACCAACTTGATTCCCCAGAAGGCGGCCATGGCTTCAACATAATTGTTTGATTGAACTCCCAATGGACCAACGTAGGCCAATAAACATCTCCCATCATGGTCCCTAAGGATACCACCACCTTCATAGCACCTAGGTTTCCTTTAGAAGCCCCATCAAAATTCAGCTTCACCCAATTTTCATCGTGGATTAATCCACTTAGTGTGAACTTGTGGAAACTGTATATTAATAGGGGGACTAGAGATGAAATGTTTAAGAACCATAGATTCTCCTTGAGGAAAAGGAGATTTAATCTTACACTTGAAAATTCTCAAATTCTCCTTAATAGAAGACAAAAGACAATCACCGACCTTTTAGACTAAAGCAAACTATCCCTAAAGATTCTCCCATTTCTTTCCTTCCAGATGCACCAAAGGAAATGAGGGAGAGAAATGTCCCAAGCAGCCATAAGTAAAGGGAATTTGAAGGGACAAACCCATTGAGAGAAAAGACCATCCATAGACTCGACATAATCCACTAAATATTAAAGAGGCCAACCAAAGGATAAAGAACCATTGAGGAAAAGGGACAATGAATGAACATATGGTTCACATTTTCCTCTTGCTGACCACAAAGGATACACCTACTTGGAATAATCATACCTCTTTTTCTCAAAATTTTTACGTGTAATAATACTATTTTGAGTAGTCAACCAATAAAAGATATTAACTTTAGGAAGCATATTCTTAATCTAGATTTTATTCTAAAGCCAACTCTGAGCCAAAGGTTTAAAGTTTAAATTATAAGAAAATTTGACCGAAAAGTCCCCTAAATCCTCTTCCCTCTAGACCATTGCCGTATCCTCTTGTTGGGCCTAGGGAATATGAAACTTTTGGAGTTTGAGGTTGAGATCATGAAAAGGTTGAAGAGGTCCCTCGAAGTTAGGAGGTGGAAGGATGGTAATCCACTTAATACCCTCACCCCTCCCTTCCCAATAATCGACCATTCTTTTCCCATCCACAACAAAAAGGGAAGCAAATATTTCCAAGGTTCTTTCAAAGCTAGTGGAAAATATCCCAACCAGTTATCTTCCCAAAATCTGATTCTAACTCCTTTCCCCACATTCCATCTAATACCCTGAGCTAGAATGTCCTTTGAGGAAAAAAAAGAATTCCAAAAGTTAGAACTGAAGGAAGATCATTAGATAGGAAAAAAGTGTCCAATCTTTCAACATTTCAATTTTTTTTTTTCAGAATATCCACTCACAACCCTTCCTCCTTAATTATCCTCCAACCAAATTTAGCTAGCAAGGATTCATTCATCATCTTAATATATTTTAGGCCAAAACCCCAATGAGACTTCCGTTAAGTAACTTTATTTCAGCCACCATAGGGTATTTGATCTACCAAAAATAAGATTTTGTAAAACCTTAATATTGCATAGTCACGTATGATAAATAAATGCCAAATTATAGATTTGAAACAAAAATAAGCTAGTAAATATGAAACCTTAAGTGCAAGAAAGAGAGAAAAGGACTTAGTTGATTTGTGCATGATCGTATAATTATTCGAATTGGAAAAATGATGAGTAGGAAGGAATATTTATTTCTAATGCCCAAATTAAATTATGAAATTGTCGTATAAGGCCGATTAGGGTGCATGGACTAGTCGAAGTGCATGGGCATCAAATTCTGTTCCTATGTGCTTGTGACTATGAAAGTGGTTAGAACCTTATTTTTCTCGGTGTCACATGTAAGTGTCGATGATAGTTTTTGTTGGTCACTTGTATGTCGCAATATGATGACCGAATTCACCAACTCCGAAAGAGATGTTCACCTACAAAACCCTCAAACTACATCAAATCTCAAAACGAAAGATACAATATGGGGAATAAGATGACCCTAGTGATCACTCGAATGAGTGAGCTTACAATCGATAGTTTTACTACATTACAGACTCCATGTAGTTCTTATGTGTGTGTGAAATAATCATGCCCTAGGAAGCCCTTGTGCAAGTGCACTTGATAATGGGTGATAACTAGATGTACCAATGTAAATAGATGTGTGGATGGAATAATGAACTTTCCCTTCCTATGTAGTGTGTATGTAGAAAATGTAGTCCCTTTTCCCTTGAATGAATGCTAGATGGATGTATTTGATTCTCTTAGATGCCTTTGGATGTAATCTTAGGTGATGATAATAGATGCTTAGAGTTTGGTCCTTTATTTTGATCACATAGATTTGTATTTATATGATTCTGTACGTCGGAAAAGTGACAGGTGAGCTTGAGAATCAACAAGTAACTCTTCTGCGTACCCGACCTCCCGAGGTCGTGCCGAGACAGCCGGTGTGGGTAGAATGTGCAGGCAAACTAGTTAGGCAGTCTAATGTCTTCGACACGCACTAATGGTATTTGCGAATCTAAGGCAAAGAAGGCCCTTCTAACTTGGACTGGTGTGATAGATCGATCAGCGAGGATGACTGCTCGAAGGCTCCAATCAATATCGAGCTCTGGCGTGATTCGATCTATGGGTTGTGGGATGCGTGGAAAATGACCCGGGATGGTTTCGTGTATTTCTCCTGATAGGGTCATATGGTGAATATAGTCAACTCTATGGACGATTCTCTGGCCTAGTCCAAAATTCTCTAGCTTCGTTGGCTGTTGTGTCTAGTAGGGATAACTGTTGAATGATGAGAGGTGGAATCGGAGTAGACTGAAATACTAATTTACGTAGGCCAGTGTCTATGTCTAATTCTCTTATGGATTCGTTAGGCTGTGGGATCTGTGGATCACAACCATAGACTCTTGGTTGTTGCGGTCCCGTTATGGTCATACGGGAGATCAAGTTCTGATCCCTAGTATCCAGTAGTCGTAAGCTTTTTCAGCTTCTATGTTTAGAACCAACAGTTGTGTGATCTTCTCAGAATACCTTACAGGCGTTCTCGCAACTTGGATTCTTAAGCTGGTATCTATATCTACTAGGGTGTCTCCAGCGTCTTTTTGTGGAACTAAAGGATCACACCCAATGTTCATTCTCTTTCGAGCCCTTCTACAGTCATGTGGGTATTTTCTAGGGTAATCTGTAGTTTGGCTGATTTGACCAAAACAGATATGCTTGGTCGTCTTCGATGTTTAACCCTCTCAACTGTGTCCTGATCTGTTGGAAGTCTGTTGTTGTTTGGAAGACTTGTATCCTAAGGTTTTGGTCAATGTCAGTTATTGCCACTACGGTATTGGGCTGGGGCACAATTGGCTCGAAAATGTATTCCCTGGGCTCCCTAGGTCCCGTAATTGTCATGCAAAAGCAGTAATGAAACAAACTATAATAAAGTAAAATCTAAGTGCACTTCTAGCATATATAATTTCTTTTTGTATTTTCTGGCAATTTATAAGAAAGCAGCTATTTAAAAATATTTAGAATTGACAACTAAACTAACAACGTAAAACAAACAAAATAGCCGAGTGTAGCTATTTGTCTGTGCGATTTCGTATATCTATTCTAAACAACGAAATAACTAATCTATCTGCAAGATTCTCGATCCTACCTCAGAAGTGAGGAATGAATCATAGTTTCTCAGAAACTATCAATCCCCACAACCTCCCTGGCAATATCGAGAATGGAAATAACTGAAATAAAGTGATTAACTACTTTATTTGATAAGTTCTAACTAAAAATTTGAAATATGGAACTGGATTTCGCGAGCAGTGGCGAATCCGACGGTGTGTGTGTTCTTGTCCCCTCGCATGATCTCTTCGTTCTTTGTGCTCACGTGAATCCGAAAAGCGTGGAATGCTTGCATCATCAAGGAATAGATATTTGGATCAATGGACAACCTTCGAATGCGAGACGAGAATAGAATGCGGATAGGAGAGGGATATCGCAAGAGTACAGAGCTTGGCCTATGCAATTCCTAGCGGGGTCTACTGCGAATCATGCAACAAAAGCGTCCCGAGACACGAAACTAGTCTGTATGAAGAGCAAAACCTACAACTTTAATGGCTGCCTAGACTATTCTACTCCAAAACAATAATACTGTTTGCACAAGTTGGATCTGTGGCTTACCAACAGCAACACAAAGCTAAAACAAACCTGCAACAAACTATGCTACCAATCCTAAGCAAACTAAAAGGACCACAAAGATCAAAAACATGAAAGTTGGAGTGAAAATGGTGGCCCAAATAATGTTTGCACTTGCACAAGTTGGATATGTGGCTTACCACCGAAATTTACACAATACTAACCAAAGCACTCAATGAGAAAACTAAATCTAAGCAAAGTAAAACTAAGAAATTCAAAAGCAAACTTTGGAGCAAAATTCAGAGGCCAATTGCATGTGCACAAACCATGCATTTATAGGAATCCAAACATCCAAAAATCAAATCCAAACTGAACTCCTAAACATTAAACAAAAGAAAAACACTATTCTAGGGGACCAAAAACATTAATGCATGCTCAAGTCGGCAAGAAAAGCTGGTGAGTCGTGATATTTCACGCGGGTCGCGTCAAAAGAGCGTTCTGGAAAATGCGCACAGGACCGCCGCCCACGCCACTGGGCGGCGGTTAGGACCGCCGCCTGTTGAAGCGGCGGTTTCGCCATCGAAGACCAAAAATCCAAGAAAAGAGGGAAAAATAGGGAAAACAAAGCATGCGGGCTAAGCGGGGCATGCGGGATGTTAACGCATATCTGTAAAGCTTCTCTGGATCCCGAACACCTTGCGAAGAGACCTGTATCATCATTGGGGCACTTATTACACCGTTCCGCAGTACAGTACCTTACAATTTTGGGTACGTACATATTGCCCCCTCGGAGAAGCGTTTTAGCCATGAAGAGGCATAAAACGGTGGGTCCGAGTATGGCAGTCCCGAAATGGGAAGTTAGAAGTTATACCTTACACGTCCGTGTGTCGAAATGACGCCATCCAAAATTCCCGCCACCTGCAAAATGAAAAGAGAACTCAAGTGCAGATAGATACAATAATTTGGAAAATAAACGCTAAAATAATAGGGGAAGAGGACGTACCATTAGTGCGAGGATAGAAACTTACCTCCGTCAGCGCTCCGAACCTGCGAAAAAGCCATTTTAAAACGAAACAGAAGGATATATATATGAAAGTGGGCCCATTTTCCTATTCATTTGCGCGAGTCGATTTGATAGATTTTGAGCTCTGGGGCCCACGGTAACGGTTTCTCACGTGAGTAGCGTCAAAACGTCCACGGCGAGATAGTGATCATGCCTCCACGTGCGGAACGCCACCCCGCGAGATCACAGGTTGGTTTTTCTTCAATTTTGTGCTTTTCCCTCTTCAATTTTAAAATGCTAAATTTGTTGTAATGGGGGGGTCATTTTTGAAAATGTTAGGTTTAAAAGGTCCGTCTAGGGGGGGCGCCTACTGGGTAGGCTTTGTTTTTAGCTAAAACGGTCGTTTTTTGCGTTTTTTGGACTTTTTAGGGTTAAAAACCCGCGCGGGTTTTTTGGAAGTCGCGCCGCTTACCGCCATACGGCGGCGGGGCGGATGACCGCCGCCCTAATCGGGCGGCGCGGTTCTGGAGACCGCCGCCTTTAAGGCGGCGGTTACAAAACCGCCCCCCTGCTCAGGGCGGCGGTTTTGCACAGAATGCAACAGAGCTTGTTTTGGAGACTTATACTTATATTTTCTTGCATTTCTGTATGTTTTTGCGATTCTCCCGATATCGTTTAGATACTAACTTACTCTGTTTTGTGTGTTTTTGGGTGTACGCGAGTGAAGGAGGAGTATATTAGATGGAGCCGGAGAGAGAGTGTGGCTGCCCGGGGTATTGGATGCCCTTTCAGCAGATGAGGAGGACACATTGCAGAGGGCCGGCATATTGCGGATATCGCGTGTGCCTCACGTTGCTCCGTCTAGTCACATACTCTGTGACTTATTCTCATACTGGGATGCAGATCGGAACACTTTCCGATTGCCAGGGGTCCGTGGTGAGTGGACCATTACATTAGAGGACGTCTATCGCGCATTAAGGGTCCCGATCATCGGGAGGAGACTCACACTAGAGGCAGCGAGCTCACGGGCACGAGATTGCAGCATGGGCGACATATATGGGAGATGCAGCTATTTCCACGGGGCCGAAGAAGGGAGTGAGAGTTAGATCCATTCCTTCTTTGCCCATCCCCGTATTTCGACAGGCCATCATGGGGATCCTTGCCTCGAGACTGATCGGGGACAAGGGAGGTGACACTTTGTTATATTGTTGGGCCCCCATCATTACACAGATAGAGGGGCATGGCCGGATATACACCTGGGGGGCAGACATCTTGGGGACCACCTATCACGACTTATACAGGGTGGTCCGTTTACAGGGACAGTCTTTGAGTCACCCTACTCTAGTTATGAGTTGGGTGTATGAGTGCTTCATTCCCTATGGAAGAGGCGTGGAGGTGGCAGATCCTGGGGCTGTGAGGGCAGCCAGGTGGTCAGATATGTCGGTGCTTAGAGCACCTCATCAACCAGTAGCTTCCCTTACTATAGCAGACATGGAGGCCACACCGTACCAGCTTATGGCCGGCGTATGGGGAGAGGAGGCCATGACATTGGTCTCCTGCTCCATCACAGGGCAGCTTATTGACCGTGTGGGACGGGTAGAGGTACATCCTTTCAGCAGAGTTCCTCAGCAGTTCGGCCTCCCATATGTGGGCATGCTTCCTCCAGTAGCACCAGTTTACAGATCAGTTCGGGAGGCTAGAGGGCTTAGAGGCCGTGGTTGGGCAGTGGTTACCCCAGGATTCCTATTGCAGCCTGGGGGGATAGTTCGGGCCGAGGGGGAGAGCTGGTGCGCCTCGGGCACCTTTACTTGATTACCGCGGGTCCTGCTCATAGTAGTGATGACCTAGATATTGACTCGATTCTAAGGAGTCCACGAGGAGGAGGGTCGGAGGAGCAGATGGATGAGAGTGATCCCGAGTGGCATGACACTCAGGATATCATGCAGGCGGAGAGGGCGGAGTAGAGCGCAGAGAGAGAGACTCTGGTTTCCGAGGAGCCACTCTCCCGGGGCCATGGTGGAGATGATGAGTCCGTTGCGGGCGTCATGTTGCCCCAACTACAGGAGCAGCTCCTCAGTCGGCAGCGGCATCTGCAGCGGGTCCTGGCCCTAGTGACCCATCTTGGAGGCTCGGTGATCCGAGTAAGTTATCTTCTCCTCCTTTGCAGTGTTAATTTGATTTAGGACTTGTTTTAACTGCTATCTCTCCTTATATTGGTATCCTGTATATTTTAGCCTCTTGCCTAGTTTTTAATTCGTCTTTCCTCTTTGTTTTGCAGAGACCGTTGACGAGTGGCGGGATCTAATCCGTAGGGTATGTACCGATTCTCTGATGATCCCTATGGATAAGACCCGTGCGGAGCTATCCGTAGATGCCGGGGAGCCCTCAGCAGCCGGCAGGCATACCGACGTCTTCGCTCCCGTTTGGCATGTGGCCAAGATGGTGTCGACTCTCCGCAGAGTTGGCGAGGCTATAGCTATAGGATGCCCGGCGCCTTATGAGGAGCCATTCTCATGGCGAGACCACGACCGCTCCTCGGGACCACGAGCCTCCGTCCATTCGGAGCGCCGGGCCAGTAGCCGAGTCCTGGCGAGGCGCGCACCTTTAAGCGGGATCGCATAGGGGTTGAGAGGCCACTTGGCTCCCCATGCATCTTTTGTATTATAGATTCTTTTGTGTATTACGGGCTCTTTGAGCGTTTTGACCATGCCTAGTGCATGATGGCATTGTATACAAATATTGATTATTTATATATATGCGCCGATTTTGGATCAAAACTTTGTCACTTGGGTCTTCCCTTTCTGTTTCCAGCTTTTTTGTGTATACTACGATGTATGTTTCATATGCTTTCTAGAATGTATGCAATGGAAAATAGATGATGCAAATGTTTGCTTTCTTTTTGTGTTTCATGATGCTGATACATGATTTTGTAGATATATCGTGATCTTAAATCTTAGTTTCTGTGAGCAATTTGGATACCTCATGATTTGTTTTGGCAAAGTGATGAAAATAATCAGTATGATGAACAGATTAACTTGCCCCACTCCTAACTCCACGCAACTAGTAAGATGCGAGGGCTCATCACCAAGAGCCAAGAAGGGCGCAAGTTATGGAATATGGTGAAGTGATAGTGATGAAAGACAGACGAAGCTTTGGTGGAACCAAATGAAAACTACAAGCTTATTCTACCTGAATGACTTCATAGTTTTGGATGTAACTTGCTTTGCGGTTTATCCAGACTTAGACCCGTAGATGGCCACATAGTAGACAAAATCTGGGTTTTTAGGATTTTTAACTCTCTTGGAATTTTGAACATCTGATTCATTCGTTATTGACTCAAAGTTTGAATTGATTGTTTATGACCTTTTAACATTTACTTTGTTTAGAGGACCCCCTACACTTTGCCCCATGCTACCTGTAAGAAGCATGGGTTTATCACCGTGGGCAAGGCATAGGCGAGTAAGGGCATTTCCATCCTTTCCCAACCCTACGTCACTAGTAAGAGATGCAAGCTCATCACCGAAGGTTGGTGGGGCAAGGAAATGTGTAAAAATAAAATTTTCTTTAATCACTTCTTGACTTGTCTATTTGAGTAAAATGTCAGTATATGCTTATTTTCCAAAGAGATGTGTATATGGGATAGATGTGACACCATGAAGCTTCTAGAACAGACCATAGGCAAGACACCTATCCTAAGAAGAAATCAAAGCGAGAACGAACTTGCAGATCTTGGTATGGTTACCGTTAGGACTTCGTCATGTCTGATTTTGTTTGATAAAAGATTCTGAGTTGATTGATGATATCGAAGACGGAGAAGTATGATTAAAGAACTTTATGCCAAAAACATCACGAGTTTGAAATAAATTGCTTTGAGAATAGATTCCCTGATCACAATTTATGTAAGAAACAAGTGGACAAAATGATCTAAATCTATATGAAGATGCAATGTAGATAGTTATATAGGTAGCGTTAGCTGCTTACGCGTAGAAACGCTTGAGGTGGAGAGAATTGACTGTTTCGCCAAACTCCTCACCTTCTAGCGTGCATAAGAGGTATGCACCATTTCCGTAGTCCTTTGTGACTCAGCAGGCCCCAACCATTTGGGCCGAATTTCCCCTTCCTTCGCCGGTCTTCTTGTCGATCCAGTTTGTCTAACCTTAGAACTAGGTCACCTTCGTATATGTCATGTTCATAGACCTTCTTGTTATCTTTGCCGCACATCCGGTGGCATAGACTCTATGTCGTTGTTCAGCGTCTAACCTAGCTTCATCCAGGCTTTCTAATTGAGAAAGACGTGCTTCTCTGTAAGCGTCCTCATCCAGAATCCCTTGTAGCGAAATGCGGAGACTGGGGATTTCAACTTCGAGTGGGAGAACTGCTTCTGACCCAAATACCAGCGAGAAAGGAGTTGCTCCTGTCGGAGTTCTTATTGAGGTTCGATGGGCCCACAAGGCCGGATATAACTTTAAATGCCAATCCCGCTTGTTTTCTTTCACTGTTTTAAGGAGAATGGCTTTCAGTGTTTTGTTTGTTGCTTCAGCCTGCCCATTGGCTTGGGGATAGTACAAGGAAGCCGTATGATGGCTGATTTTAAATTTGTTGCATAGCTCACGAACTTCTTCATTCTTGAAAGAAGTTCCATTATCTGAGATAATGATTTGGGGATACTGTACCTGTAAATGATTTGGTTCAAAATGAACTTAGCGATTACAGAACCAGGTACAGTTGTAAGAGGCATGGCCTCTACCCATTTAGTGAAATATTCAGTGGCCGTGATTATAAAATTGTGGCCATCTGTGGACGAGGGAGAGAACTTCCCTATCAAGTCCAGGCCCCATGTAGAAAAGGGCCACGGAGTAGCGATCGGTTGCAAAGCTTGTGCCGGCATGTGGATCTCATGAGAGAACTCCTGACATTTATGACACCTGCGTACAAACTCTATTGTGTCATGTTCTAGAGTGGGCCAGAAATAGCCCATTCGATGTATTTTTCGAGCAGTGGCATGGCCACCGAAGTGGCCTCCACATATACCGCTATGGGATTCATGGAGAATCCTCTTGGACTCTTCTGTGTCAACACACCTTAAGAGCATTCCATCGAATGCTTTCCGATAGAGCACCTGCTCTATAATGACGTATTTAGCTACGATAATGCGTAACCGCCTTCTTTGTTGAGGTGTAGCTCCTTCTGGGTACCTATGGTCCATGATATAACTAATGATATCAGCGTACCAAGGGCACTCAGATATAGCAGGTCGGGTTTCGACGTAGTATACGCATTCATCTGGAAAGTCTAAGTCTACTAAGTCGCCTCCGTCTAGCGGGTTATCAGCTAACCAATCTGTGATGATTTGCCCTTTAACTGACTTTTGGTTTACAAAAGTTAATTCAACTCTCCCATTAAGGTTATAAAACATCCACTTTTTTTTTTGGACAAGGACCCTTGTGTGAGAAAAGTCCGTAAATGGTCCGTCTTTACTATGACCCTTGTCTCTTGATTTAGCATGTAGTGTCTTAGGCGTTTAGTAGCAAAGACTATGGCAAGACATTCTCGCTCTGCTTGTGTATAGCGCGTTTCGTAGTCGAGCAATGTTCGGCTAATGAAATAAATCGCACGCTCTCTCTTGTCATCGTCTTCTTGGGCTAGCATGCAAGCTAACGAAACATCGGTAGCCCGTGAGTACAAAATTAAAGGGCGATCTAGCTTTGGTGGCATTAGCGTAGGCGGTGATAGCAGGAAACGCTTGACTGCATCAAAAGCTTCATTGCAATCTTCAGTCCAATCAATGCTATAGTCCTTCTTGAGTAAATTGTTGATTGGATGAACGGCGAAGCTTAGATCCGGGATAAATCTCTGGATTGCACCCAACTTTCCGAGAAATGATCTGATTCCAGATTCATTCGAGGGTGGGACCATTTCGAGGACAGCCCGAATTTTGGCTGGATCAACATCGATCCCTCGTGACGATATGATGTAACCTAGGAGCTTTCCTCCTGTTACACCAAATACGCATTTTTCTGGATTTAGCGTGACTCCGTATTCTATTAGACGTGAAAGAATGATGCGGAGTACTTCGGGATGGTCACAACGCTTCTTGGCCTTAGCCAACAAGTCATCTACGTAGGATTCCATGATTTTATGGATTAAATCGTGAAATATGTATGTCATGGCCGTTGACGCAGCTTTGGCGTTCTTGAGACCGAATGGCATAACAGGCGTAGCAATAGGTTCCCAAGGAGTTATAAACGTGGTTTTAGCTTGATCTTGCTCGGATATTTTGATTTGATTGTATCCCGAGAATCCATCCATGAGAGACAAGAGTTCAAAACCTGTTGTTGCATCAACAATAACGTCTATGGATGGTAATGGGAAGTCGTCCTTAGGGCAAGCTTTGTTGATATCTCGAAAATCTATGCAGATGCGTATCTTTCCATTCTTCTTGAGAACGGGAACGATGTTGGATACCCATTGGGAGTAGTCAACTGGCTTGATGAATCCTACCTGAAGGAGTTTTATTACCTCCTCTTTTACCATGAGGGCTACTTTGGGCTTCATGGGTCTTGATTTTTGTTTAATTGGCTTTGCATCTGATCTAGTGACGAGGTTGTGTACCGCAATGTGGGGTGCGACTCCTGTCATCTCTTTGTAATTAAATGCAAATGCCTTTTGATGTTCTTTGAGAACCTGAGTATGTATTTCCACTTCCTCTGGGGTTAACGAAGAACCTAGCTTTAAAATTCTTGGTTCATCTTCCGTTCTGATATTGACATCGATTGTTTCTTCAATTAAAGAGGCATTACCCTCTTCGAACTCAGGTGGTGCCGGAGGTAGATCTATATCATCCCCGTTTTCCACCGCGTATATATTAGGTTCTTTTTGTGAGGGAAGATTCATTACGGGATTTCCGAAGTAGGAAGATGAATGCGGGATCAGAGATAAATCTAGCGTGTGATAGGAGAGATGTAGTGCTGCATAGGCATTTAAGTAATCCAAAGTAGCCGCATCGTTTCCAACATGGTCTAGGACGGTAGATTCACTTCCGTTTGAAAGAGGATCTATCATTGTTTTTATCAATGGTTCGTTTCGAATGGATATTGTGAAGTGAGTGTCTTCTAGCTCATTGTTTGGAGTAAAACGTGATGCTGAGGTTGCTATTGAATCGGCGAGAAGATTTTTTTCTCGCGGGATTGCTTCAATGGATATGAAGTTGAATGCCTTGCTTAAATCTAATACAGCGTTTTTGTAAAGTTGCAAGTGTTCGGCTTTAGTTTCATATACCTCTGAAACTTGGTTTGCCACTAATTGCGAGTCTCCTAAAACTCTGATATTATCAATACCAATTCTTTTGGCTAAGGTAAGGCCAAGGAGGAGGGCTTCGTACTCAGCGCTGTTGTTTGTGCATTCAAAGTTTAATTTAAAAGAAAATGGGAGGACCTTCTCTTCGGGCGAGGTAAGAATTATACCTGCCCCCGCTCCATAACGGCATTTAGCTCCATCGAAATGGAGAGTCCAATACTTAGCCGGGAGTATGGATGTAGGTGTATCTGCTGTGTTTGCACACTCTACTTCTACCATACAGAGATCTTCTGGCAAGGCGAGGAACCAACACCTAGGAAAATCCGATACCTCTTTGAATCGAATGGTAAGAACATTGGTGAATCTTGTTCTATCAACTCAACAATCTTCGCAGTAGTCCCTAATGATACTATTTCTTTAGTTTTGCCTTTAGGGGTTGGAATTGTTTGGGCTATGTTGGTAGTTTCAAGATCCGTCGTAGGTATCAACTTTTCCTCTGGCTTTGGGTCGAGGGGTTTGTTAAGTTGGTTTGTTGGAAGTTCGAATTACGAGTGTATACAGGTCTTTTCTTTAAATCAGCTAGGTGTACGTCAAACGGCTTTGGATCACCTTTGGCTACAAATACCTTTCCCAGATGCAGGAATATTACTTCTTGAAATAGCGTGGAAGGGATTGCCTTCATTCGATGTATCCAGGGCCGGCCGAGGATCATATTATAGTTAGTTTCCCGATCTATAATATAAAACTCAGTCAGGATTGTTTTAGGTCCTAAGGTGACCGGTAGTATTATAGTTCCTATCGATGTGGCTTTAAGGCTATCGTAGCCTCTCAAGGTATTTCGTGTAGTAGAACATGTCTGTTTCTCCATATCCCAATTTTGGAGAAAAGAGAAAGGGACTATGTTAACCGCAGCTCCATCGTCAACCATTGCCCATTTTACATAGTTATTATAAACTTGTACTTGCAAGTGTAGGGCTGGATCGCCTCGGCGTGCGATCTCGAAGATCGTAGGAATTTTACTTATTTCGAATATGAATTCAACATCCCTATCACTTTGTCATCCCGGAGGATAAACATCAAAGTCTATATGATTTACTTGTGCTTGGTGGTGGAGTGATACTAATTAAATGACACAAACCTAACGCCTCTAAAGAGCAGCCACAGAGCGGGGAATTCTTTAGTAAATCAAGGAATGAAATATGTGAGAAGGTTTTGTTAGATCATTAATTAGATCGTAAAGCACCAATAGGTTTTTGCTACGGTTTCTTTGGATGTTATCTGCTTTCGGCAGTGGCTTGGACTTGGTTGAGAGAAATACTCTCGTGTTCTCGTAATTGCTTCAACGGGTAATTTGGAGTCTAACTCTACTAATCCAACTACCTTAGGTCGTGGTTGACTTCCTAGTTGTGGGCGCAACTAACGGTTTAGTGAGGTTGAGGCCTCGTGATCGTTGTTTCCTCGTTATTGCACCTTTGTTTGTTCCAATTGGTTTCAACCTATCACTATCATGATTTGGGAGTGGATCATTAAAGATCTTGAGAGGGGCATTTTGAGGGAAGCGCCTGCAAGGTACTTGCCATTGGTGACGTAGGATCTGCTAAGAACATATCCATAAAAAATTGTTTTTGTTCATTTGGCAAGCATTGTAATTCCCGTTTTGTTGGTTTGGTGTGTATTGTGGCCTAAAATTCCGATCAAACTGTTGCCTATTAGGACTAAAGTTTTGTTGTTTCTGGTTTTGACTTTGGTTTTGATAACCAAAGGAGTTTTGGCTTGGTCCTTGTATGGGATTTCACCATTGTTGTTGTTGTGGATTATTAAAATCCACCGTATTGATCGTCGGGGTAAAATTGTTGTTTCTTTGGTTGTTTGTTTGTGACGGAGTATTAACGACATTTACCCTCTTGGGCTGGTCAGTTACCCCATCTGTTGTTACCCCACGATTTTTGTTAAGGATTTTGGGTCCTTGATTGACGCTTGTGGTGGTTGTAGTATTTTGAGTAGAGGTGATTAACCTCCCGTTTGCTCCATACGTCTTACGGCCACTATCTATTGCTGCTTGATCAATTCGCAGAGCGCTCTCAAGTACCTCGTCATAAGTCCTTAGTGGGAACTTCTGGACTTCTTCCTTCACTTCTCTGCTAAGAGAATGAAGGAATAAATCGCATAGCTCCATCTGATCCATGTTTGGAGCGCTTGCCGAGGAATAAAGGACTGTGCGCCACCTTTGGATGAAATGGGTGACAGACTCGTTATGTTCTTGCTTGATGTGCAAGAACTCCCTGATTCCTGTCCTTAATAGTTTGTTCATGTCGAAGGCTTTGATGAACTCAGACACGAGTTGTTTGAATGAATGTATGGAAGCTTCGGGTATTCTGTAATACCAATCGAGGGCAATGCCTTCCAGTGTTTTGGGGAATATTTTAGCAACAACCCCATCCCATGGGAGTAGTTCACGAATGGTCAGAGCGTAAGATTTGATATGCGCATTCGGATCTCCTTCTCCTTTGTATTTGGGCAAATCGGGAAGAGGCCTTGGAAGCATAACGCTTCGTATGGCGAAATCTAAGGGCTCCTTTAAATATTCTGAATAAGTCCCTATCGCATACGTCTCAACCATTGATGGTGCCTGTTGAGGAGGCGGTGGCGGAACGGGTTGTTGATATGGCGTAATGTACGTTAGCGGGGGCATAAGGCAATCCTGTATTTGAGTAAACACGACGGGGATGAGTACATATCCCCTTATGGTGATTTGGAGTACATGTTTAAGTACGAAGGTGTACTATCCAGAATGGATTGCTCAGTCTTTGGACCGGGAGGAACAAGCTAGCGATAGTGGGTCTAGTTGGCACTTGTTGTGAATATTGAGGAGTCATACCTAACGTGCCTACTCCTGTGAAGAGATCTACTTGGCTAGGATGGTGCGTGTTGGTTTTCAAATAGGAATTTTTAGAAGAACAACGATCAGGGGACAAGAAGTCCCTCCTCTTTAATGGGAGAGAGGTTCCCTTATTCTCAAACAAACTTATTTACAAAGTACGAACATTATTTTATGGTCGAACTTGGATATTACGAAAGTGTTTTCCACAAGGATCATCGATTACGCCAGGAGCTGAGGAAGGGGAATAAGAAGATGAGCGAGAATGGCAACATTGACTATAGATAGCGAGAATAATTCTTCGTGTATGCGAAGCTTCAAAGGATTTAAGACAAGACCATTTGCATTAGCTGAATGGGATTAAATTTAAAGACACAAAGTTCCGTAAATAACCTTCTTGATTTGTTAGTCAAGGACACAAAGTTCCTTCTTGGTTGTACAAGATCACTTTGTACTTATTGCAAAATCGAACAGATGTGCATGTCAATCGAGAGAGACTAAACGAGTTAGGAACAAAATGATCTTCACAATATTAAAGGAAAACACAGAAACAACAGGAATAAGATAGACAAAGAATGGAAAGCCCTTTTGTATTGATTTCTTTAAGATCTATTTACACTTTCAGCAAATATCCAAGTTCTTCCTCCACTTAAAATGGCATGGAAAGACCATTATATAGATTACAAATCAGTTACTCCTCGTAACCATTTCTTTTAACTAAAGAATAGTTAGGGAATGCTAATCGCAATACCTTAACTGATTACAAAGAATACGAAAAGAAAGGGAAGAAGAGAAAGAAAGGAGAAGGAGACGGTGTCCGAGCCTTAAGAAGGACCCACCGTCTTAAACCGCCTTGAATCTTTCTAACGTCTCGGCTCTGTCTCTACCACATGGAACCCGATGTTTCATCTTGAGGATGACAATGAGTGTCTTTGGCCCGATGCAATCGTGTCTTGAGAGCTTCGTCCTTCCGCCTTGTCCTTGAAATTTGATCTTCGGATTGATAGCATCGAGCCGCAACTTAAATTCATATTTTGAAAAACAGCATATTCGGGTCGAGCGGGAAAAACTAAGTGTGAACGACACTTGGTACGCTTGGGACGGTGAGACGCGAATCGCGCAAACACGCTGTGACTCTGGTTTGGCGAAAGCAGGAGAAGACGCACAAATGTATTTGGGACAAATGGGGTGAAAATGTGCAAGTACGCGATTCGGTGTTTCGGCTGAAATTGGAGCAATGGGCCCGTTTGGACTTGGGACATTCGGGACAAAAGTTCAAGTCGCGACTCGACCGCTCGGCTGAAATAGGGAAAGCTCGCACTTTTTAAATGGGGCGATTGGGACAAAATTACGCGAAGGACGCGGTCAAGGCGAACTGAAAATGGAACAGAGAGCAATTTGGAACTCGGGGCAGTTGGGACAAAATCGGGCGAATCGGCGGAAATGGAAACAGTCCGTTCGAACTTGGGACATTTGGGATGAAAAGTTCCGGAGTATGAGGTTCGGCCGGTTCGGGTGAAAATGGAGGCGACTCGCACTTTTACTTGGGACATTCGGGACAGAAAGTGCGAAGTACGCTGAAGAGGATGATTCGGCGATCGGAGAACGAGTAAGACACTTTCGTACTTGGGACAGATGGGACAAAAAGTTCCGACAGTTCAAAATCACACAAAATGACCCGAACACGATTTTTTCGATTTCATGACTTAGGCACCTCGTAGAAAAACACTTAAGACTCAAAATTTTGAAAATTTTACTCTTATCAGAGCGGGAAGTTTTGAGTGGACAACAGCTGGCTCCTTCTGGGGATGACTTGGTGTAAATTCATAGAATGAGACAAGGCAAGAACTTAGAGAACTCGGTGAAGCAGACCAGTGCCTTATCCATTGGGAAAAGGAGTCAAAAACAAACCAATACAGAGGGCAACACACACAACAGAAGGGAAACACACCAAAAGCAGAAAAAGCAAAAACACTGTACATAATATACAAAGGGACTCCCTAGTCACCTAGGACTTGAACAACTTCAAATACTACCCACTATAAGGAAGTGGGAGGGGAGAACCATCCATGTAATCAAGATAGAAAGAGTCCTTACCAGCAAAGTGTCTTATCTTGAAAGGTCCAAGCCACAGAGAATCAAATTTTCCATGGCTGCCACGAGGTTCATGTCTTTTGTCCCATAACAGCACGGTATCACCAACTTGGAACTCTCTGGACCTAGCTTTCTTATCGAACAGAACCTTCACCTTCTGCTGGTGAGCAGATATTCTGTCAGCAACCTCCAATCTATCCTCGTTCAGTTTGTGCAGGTACATGATTCTTTTGTCCAGAGCATCACTGAAACTAGTGTCTTCAATGGCCTTCATCAGTGTAAGGTGGCAGTTCTCTCTTGCCACTGCAATTGGGCCTCTACTCCATACACTACTTGAAAGGGGGACATTCCAATGGCTCTTTTAGGTGTGATCCTGTCTGCCCAAAGAGCATCATAAAGCTTCTTATGCCAGTTTCGCTGAGACTCATTGACCAACTTCCTTATGATAGTCACCAGATTTTTGTTGGTGGATTCTGCTTGTCCATTTCCCTGGGGATAATAATCTGAAGAATGAGCCAGAGAGATGCCATACCCATAGCAGAAATCCATGATCTCAGTTGAGGAGAAGTTTGAAGCATTATCTGTTACAATCTTGTTAGGTACACCATACCTTACCAAGATGTTCTCCTTGATGAAGTTGCATACTACTTCAGAAGTAGTGCTCTTGACTGGGATAGCTTCCACCCATTTGGTGAAGTAGTCGGTGCTGATTAGCACATGAGTGTGCCCAAAGCCACTAGAAACTTGAGGGTTGAGTGTACCAATGAAGTCTAGACCCCACCGTTGAAATGGTTCCTCGATCACAACCGGCTTGAGAGGCAAAGGCGGCGATTGGGTCTTCCCACAAAAGTTCGACAGGCCTCGCATTTATCCACCCACTTGGATGCATCTCTCCGAACAAGGAAGGCCCGATGTCCCCCTCCCGGAGTATCCTGTGAGTTTGTGACTTATTGACGAATAGTTCCCTCCACACGCCCGATCATGGAAAGGCGAGAGCAACTTTCTCTGTTGTTCCTTATCAACACATTTCAGAAATCTCCCATCTAAGCCACGCTTGAACAAAGCATTTTCCCACAGTACATATTGCGCTGATCTCAATTTAACAGTCCTCTTTTCCTTGGTAGTTAAATGAGATGGGCATTCCCCATAGGTGAGAAAATGGGCGATGTCAGCATACCATTCATCAACTGAACTAAGGAATAGAACAGTAGGAACGTCAGCTTTCTCCTCCAGCAACTCATGTTTGGCTCCTTCAGCAATGAGCTCACAAAGACCCTTTCCACGAACCAGCTTGGTCGGTTTGATATCAATGTCATACTCCTGGACCTTAGCCACCCAGTTGCCCCTCTTGGATCCAAATTCTTGTGTGGTAAGTTGACTTGATCGTATCTGGAACCAGCACCATGGAGTGAGAATTGAGGATATAAAAGTGAAACTGCTTAACAGCCTTGACTACTGCAAAAGCATGCTTCTCCATCATGGTGTACTTTAGCTCATGATCCTTCAGGATATAGCTCATGAAGGCAATTGGTAGCTCATGTCCATCGAATCTTCTTGGTTAAGGCAGTGCCAACGTTGTATTGTAGTAGCGTAGCAATAGATGATGAAATCTTTGCTGAAGTCAGGGTAGGCCAAAACTGGAGTTTTAGCAATGGCTTTCTTGATATCCTCAAAGGATTCCTTTCCTTCAGAAGACCATCCAAATGTTTGCTTCCCTTTCATCATCTGAGAAATATTCAACGTTAATTCAGCAAAATCAGGGATAAATCTTCTTAAGAAATTGATCTTACCGAAGAAGGAATGCACGCCTTTTTTACTAGTAGGGAGAGGAATTTGCTGGATGGCTTGGACTCGTTCAGGATCAATCTTGATGCCGTCCTTTGAGACAATGTGCCCTAATAGCTTCCCTTCTGTAACACAGAAGACAGATTTTTTAGGATTTAAAGAAATCCCATGCTCTCGGCATCTCTGCAGAACTGTTTCCAAGTGGTCGAAGTGATCCGCTCTTGACTTTGAAAACACCGTCAGGTCATCAAGGTATATGACAATACATTTTCCTTTCAAGCTTCCAAAAGCCAAATCCATAGCTCTCTGGAAAGTGGCACCAGCATTAATCAGCCCAAAAGGCATTCTCTTGTAGGCAAAGGTACCCCAAGGAGTGGTGAATGCTTTGTCTTGTGTTGATCTGATATCAACCTCTACTCCGATCAGTATCCCGAAATCCATCAAGCATAGATAACATCTCGAGATCCTCACTACTTTTGCTTGCAAAATCTGATCCATCATGCCAGCGAGAGGGTAGTTATCTTTCGAGAGGCTGATTCGAGTTTCGAAATCAACACGATGCGAGATCTCACTATTCTTCTTCCACAGCCGACAGCACAATGTTTGCAATCCATGTTGAATGGTGAATGGGAAAAATGATTTTAGCCTTCAACAATTTCTCGGATCTCTGAAAGATGGTGTCGGCTATTTTTGGATTATCTTTGCCTTTGTTTCTGGGAAGGCTTGATTCTGGTTTGAGAGGGATAGAGTGTTGCATTTCTTTTGGCTTGAAGGCTTTTAGATCTTCATAAGAATATGCAAGAACATCCTTATACTTCCTTAGAAGATCAATTGCTCTCTTCCTCTCATCGATGTGCAACATTTCCCAATATTCACCAGCTTGGGTCATCGAACTCCCAATATCAATCTTATCATACTCGGCTAATTCTTTGAGGTCCAAGTAAGCTTTAGATCTCACGTATCTGTCATGTTTGTCAAACAACTCTTCCAAACTCACCAAACCTTTGGGAATCTTGTTTCCTTTGAGTTTAATGCACCCTTCCTGATCTGTTTCTTGTCCTTGGGTAACAGCTTGGTCAGAGGACACACTCTCACGAGGCAGGTTGTCACTTCCCTCAAAATATAGTTGTTTGAAATTCCCCTTGAGTTCCGGAAGGAAAGTAGATGCTTTGGTCATCGTTGAAAACTTGCCGATTATTAGTGTTATCGGGAACACTAGGCCGGTGGACCATTTCAATAGTGAACTTGTCTCACGAGAGAATTCAGGATGGGGAACCAAGTGACCTCGAGACGGCGGTGAATCAGCCACAGCTTGTTCTTTCTCTAGGTATTGCTCGATAGAAAAGCATCAAGGAATTCAATTGAATCCCAAACCCCGATTCCGATAATGCTTGACCTTCCATTCTTTACCCGAAAAGGCTTCTCCGACTTGCTTCACAATCAGCTCTGCATCACCACGAGCGAAGATTTTTACACCTTGTTCTTTGGCTACTTTGCAGTCGAAGGAGAGCCTCATACTCTGCTTGCGTGTTGTTGGTGTTCTCGAACGCAACTTAAATGAAAAAGGGTGCGAGTAGCCTTGGGTGATACTAGCAAGACGCCACTCCGAACCCAGCCGAGAACAACTTCCATCAAATTCTAAAGTCCAGAGCGCATTGCTGTTAGGATATTTTGGTGATACTTTGGAGGGCTTGGATTTCATCAGGATAAAATCATGTAATTACCATGGCCCCTGTCCTCATAGAGTATTTGTGCCTTAGGATCATCAGTCTTCTGCACAATATACTCGGACTGCTTCTCAGGTAGTAACTTCTTCATTTGTCCATGGACAGGTATGAGTGCGTGTGACCAATCCATTTGAATCTCTCCACCCACATCTTTACAGAAGTTCCTACTTAGCAACATTCCATAGGAAGGAGGAATGTCTGCTACTAGGATGGTAGCCAAGACCTTCTTCTCAGGTAAAGCAGCAAAAGCCACTTGTGCATCTTTAATCCTTCCAACTAAAGGTACTTCCTTACTTTCCATGGAGTAGCAAGATCCATAAGTGCGAGTAAGGGTCAAGCCTAAAGCATGAGCTACCTTAGCAGGCATCACATTATCTGAGGCTCCGGAATCTATGACACAGTTACTGAGCCTATGGCCAGCTATAAGGAGTGTTACATAAAAAGGCTTGATTTTGTCTCTAGGTGAGGTGACAGCAGCTACCAGGCTAGGTTGTGGTGCAGAAGGTGTGGGCAAAGGCCTTGAGAGGTGGTCTTGGAATGGGAATTTACAAATTGGATCATCTTGGCAAAAGCTTTAGGGTGGGTTTGGTAGTATTCAGCTTCTGAAATTTGAACTTTAGTCCTTTTAAGATGATCAACAATATCAAAGGATCCAGAGGTGGATGGGCCATCATCATTTGAAATTCTAGGCTTATCAACTTTGGGAGAAAAAGAAGAGGAAGAAGTAGCTTTGGGAGCAGGGATTGGCAAGATTTACCTTTGGTGCGAGATGAGGTAGGGATAGAGATCCTCTCCTAGAAATTACGAGGATAGTTGCCATGCTCCTTAGATTTCTTTAGGGGCGTGTCACCTTCTCCTTCGCCTTATGCTTCTCCGAGTCATGAAGAAATGATTCACTGCTCATGTCTCATACCACTTCATCATAGTCATCTCCATCATCAATGCCTTCGGGTAAAGAAATTGACTTGAGATCCTTGAGTTCTTCCGCCTCATCATCGAATTCCTCCAGGAACTCCTCACAAGCTTCATTATCATCTTCCTCGGCTCTTCAACCTCACAAGTTGCATTTACCGGAACTTTGTGGGGAGGTCCTTCAAGTGCCATCTTGTGTGGGAGCTGCTGCAAATGGTTCTCAGGTTGAAAATTTCTTCTCGGAATGTTTGCATATGGTGCATCTTTGGGCTAATTGTTTCTTTATAGCCACTTTTAGATCATTTGCAAGTTTACGGACTAATGGATTAGTATTGGGTCCAGAGGTGGAAGAGGAAGAAGCGGAGATTTAGATTTAGGGAGGATCTCTTCTCAACTTCCCCGACATGATCGAAAGTCATCCTCGACACTAACAATAGTTATTGATCTAGAATTAACGTTCCGAGATTAGCCCTTCTTAGAGCATAACTCGACTTTAGGCGTTTGGGCATTCAAAAAGAAACATTTCGAATTTGATCAACCGGCCGAGTATTTACAGTGAATTTTGTTGATCAATCTGTTGAACCGAGCCACAAATTCTCTCATAAGTTCTGATGGATCTTTCTTTATCTGAGAAATCTGGGCAAGCAGGGCATGCACATCTTCTGCCGGCTTGAAACGGCTTTCAAATTGAGTTCTCATTGTATTCCAGTCGGTGATGGCACCAAATTTAAGGTGATAGAACCGATCAAGAAAGGCATTATCCTGTAACGTCTCAACGAACAGTCTTACTGAGACGTCTTCATGTTCAACCCCCAAGACTCCACAGGCAACTATGAATGCTGCAATATGTTCATCAGGGTGAATTTTGCCATCTCCTTTAAATTTTGGGAAGTTTTTCTTTGGTTACCTCTAGGTAACTCATGCAAAGGTCGCGCAAGAGCCAGGGGCCCGACACGTTGACCCCATGGTAATTGTGCCATTCTTGGAAATACGGCTTGGAGGGGAACTGTAACACCGGCAAGGATCAAAGCTCGTAGATTAGGACTAGCAGGCTCTGAAGGAATACCACTGCAGGACTTTTGTCTTGGGCGACAGTGGAGTGCTCGTCGAACGAGTTCTTCTATATTGAAGGGAAAGGAAAACCACTGTTGCTCAAAAGATGAAACCGAGAATCTTCAATACCAAGGGTCCTTCTCCCTCGAGTGAAACGCAGAGTCGCCAGATCAAAGGATGATCGAAAAAAATTGCAGATCTTGAATGTGATTTCCCAGTAGCTGAATGCAAATTTCTTCCCAATGTAGTGCAAAAACTCGTTGGTTTTCAAATAGGACTTTTAGAAGAACAATGGTCAGGGGACAAGAAGTCCCTCCTCTTTAATGGGAGAGGCTCCCTTATTCTGAAACAAACTTATTTACAAAAGTACGTAACATTATTTTATGGTCGAACTTGGATATTACGAAAGTGTTTTCCACAAGGATCATCAATTACGCCGGGATCGAGGAAGGGAATAAGAAGATGAGCGAATGGCAACATTGAATTATAGATAGCGAGAATAATTCTTCGTATATGCCGAAGCTTCAAAGGATTTAAGACAAGACCATTTGCATTAGCTGAATGGGATTAAATTTAAAGACACAAAGTTCCATAAATAACCTTCTTCAGATTTGTTAATCAAGGACACAAAGTTCCTTCTTGTCAGCATACAAGATCAACTGTACTTCAAAACCCGAATAGTATGCAATCGTCGAGAGACTAAACGAGTTAGGAAAAAAATGATCTTCACAATATTAAAGGAAAACACGAAACAACAGAATCGAGATAGACAAAGAATGGAAAGCCCTTTTGTATTGA
Organism: Taxus wallichiana var. yunnanensis; assembly: GCA_018340775.1. Lineage (NCBI taxonomy): Eukaryota > Viridiplantae > Streptophyta > Pinopsida > Cupressales > Taxaceae > Taxus > Taxus wallichiana. The sequence goes on from CM031241.1 coordinate 141,132,401, forward strand.
TTTCTTTAAGATCTATTTACACTTTCAACAAATATCCAAGTTCTTCCTCCTCTTAAAATGGCGTGGAAAGACCATTATATAGATTACAAATCAGTTACTCCTCGTAACCGTTTCTTTTAACTAAAGAATAGTTAGGGAATGCTAATCGCAATACCTTAACTGATTACAAAGAATACGAAAAGAAAGGGAAGAAGAGAAAAGAAAGGAGAAGGAGACAGGTGTCCAGTTCTGAGAAGGACCCACTGTCTTCAGAAACCGCTGCTTGAATCTTTCTAACGTCTCAGCTCTGTCTCTACCACGTGGGCCGACGTTTCATCTTGAGGATGACAATGAGTGTCTTTGAAAACCGATGCTGTCGCGTCTTGAGAGCTTCGTCCTTCCGCCACCGTCCTTAAAATTTGATCTTCGGATTGATAGCATCGTGAGCCGCAACTTAAATTCATATTTTGAAAAACAAAGATATTCGGGTTCGAAAGGAAAAACTAAGTGTGAACGACACTTGGTATGCTTGGGACAGTGAGACGCAAATGCGCAAACACATTTGCTCGGCTGGTTCGGGGCGAAAACAGGAGAAGACGCACAAATGTATTTGGGACAAATGGGGCGAAAATGTGTGAAGTACGCGATTCGGGTGTTTCGGCTAAATCGGGAACAATGCGGGCCCGCTTGACTTGGGACATTCGGACAAAAAGTTCCGGCACGCGACTCGACTGCTCGGCCAGAAATAGGGAAAGCTTCGCTTTTTTAAATGGGCGATTGGGACAAATTGCACGAAGGGCACGTGATGCAGGCGAACCGCCGAAAATGGAACAGAGCAATTTGGAACTCGGGACGATTGGGACAAAACGTCGGGTGAATCGGCCGAAAATGGAATAGGTCCGTTCGAACTTGGGACATTTGGGACGAAAAGTTCCAGTACACTGTTCACCCGGTCGGGTGAAAATGGAACGACTCGCACTTTTACTTGGGACATTCCCATGGGACGAGGAAAGTGCGAGTCACGCGGAAGGATGATTCGGCCGATCGAGAATAGAAGACACTTTCGTACTTGGGATAGATGGGACAAAAAGTTCCGACAGTTCGAAAATCACACAAAACGACCTGAACACAGATTTTTTCGATTTCATGACTTAGGCACCTCGGAGAAAAACACTTAAGACTCAAAATTTTGAAAATTTTACTCTTGCGGGAAGTTTTGAGTGGACAATAAACGGAGGATTGGAACTCCCTGTTTGTATGAATCTCGAATTTTGGCTTGCTTGGGCAAGTTCTAATCCTCTAACCTTTTCTATTAGAGTTGAAATGACTTCGTTCGGTGAAGCCACGATATCGTGCCTTGTGGCGTTTGTTATATAACATGGATTTGCGGAGGTGTGTGATATCCCTGCTATGAATCGATCACTATCTCGCCAAGCATCTCTCGAGAGTATTTTCCATACGTGATGGCATAGGGAATTTTCTTGAGGAGAGAACTCGGGTTGTATCAGTAAAGTTCCTACGGTGGGTACATGCCTTGAGCGTTGTTCACTCCTAGGATAACGTATTGAGTACTCGTCCATCTGTAATCGAGTATGAATCGATTGTCTACTAATAAAGCGGTCCGAGTAATACGAGGAGATGAAAGCGGACTCTCCGCTTAATGTCATATTGTTCGAGCTCAAGGCTCTGTTTGTGTTTGAGCAAGTTGCTCCAACCCCTCTCGTTTGGAAGGACGAGTTATATCTAGTCCTTGGTGTTTGTGTTGACAATCGATTAGTTGCATAGTTGCGCCTACATTGAGAGTGAGGGTGATGATTGCCTCATTCAGTTGGGCGTAGTATGCCTCAAGACCCAAGAGGGTCTCATGCCAGATGCATCGAATCCCGATATATTCGGGGTATATGAATACCCGCAGAATAATGGGAAGGAGCGAAGGTGATTTGGAGAAGATGAAACTTCTCAAAGAGAAGGTGAAAGAATTGTTTGGTTCACGCGGGTTCACCAATTTTTGTACGTCGGAAAAGTGACAGGTGAGCTTGAGAATCAACAAGTAACTCTTCTGCACCCGACCTCCCGAGGTCGTGGCTTGAGACAAAAGTGTGGGTAGAATGTGCAGAAAACTAGTTAGCGCGAGTCTAATGTCTTCGACACGCACTAATGGTATTTGCGAATCTAAGGCAAAGAAGGCCCTTCTAACTTGGATCGGTGTGATAGATCGATCATGAGGATGACTACTCAAGGCTCCAATCAATATCGAGCTCTGGCGTGATTCGATCTATGGGTTGTGGGATGCGTGGAAAATGACCCGGGATGGTTTCGTGTATTTCTCCTGATAGGGTCATATGGTGAATATAGTCAATTCTATGGACGGTTCTCTGGCCTAGTCCAAAATTCTCTAGCTTCGTTAGGTACATTGTGTGTCTAGTAGGGATAACTGTTGAATGATGAGAGGTGGAATCGGAGTAGACTGAAATACTAATTTACATAGGCGAGTGTCTATGTCTAATTCTCTTATGGATTCGTTAGGCTGTGGGATCTGTGGATCACAACCATAGACTCTTGGTTGTTGCGGTCCCGTTATGGTCATATGGGAGATCAAGTTCTGATCCCTAGTATCCAGTAGTCGTAAACTTTTTCAGCTTCTATGTTTAGAACCAACAGTTGTGCGATCTTCTCAGAATACCTTACAGGCGTTCTCGCAACTTGGATTCTTAAGCTGGTATCTATATCTACTAGGGTGTCTCCAGCGTCCTGGTCATGGAACTAAAGGATCACACACCGAATGTTCGTTCTCTTTCGAGCCCTTCTACGATCATGTGGGTATTTTCTAGGGTAATCAGTAGTTTGGCTGATTTGACCAAAACAAATATGCTTGGTCGTCTTCGATGTTTAACCCTCTCAACCGTGTGTCCGATCTGTTGGAAGTCTGTTGTTGTTTGGAAGACTTGTATCCTAAGGTTTTGGTCAATGTCGATTATCGCCACTACGGTATTGAAATGGGGGACAATTGGCTCAAAATGTATTCCACACGGGCTCCCTAGGTCCCGTAATTGTCATGCAAAAGCAGTAATGAAACAAACTATAATAAAGTAAAATCTAAGTGCACTTCTAGCATATATAATTTCTTTTTGTATTTTCTGGCAATTTATAAGAAAGCAACTATTTAAAAATATTTAGAATTGACAACTAAACTAACAACGTAAAACAAACAAAATAGCCGAGTGTAGCTATTTGTCTGTGCGATTTCGTATATCTATTCTAAACAACGAAATAACTAATCTATCTGCAAGATTCTCGATCCTACCTCAGAAGTGAGGAATGAATCATAGTTTCTCAGAAACTATCAATCCCCACAACCTCCCTGGCAATATCGAGAATGGAAATAACTGAAATAAAGTGATTAACTACTTTATTTGATAAGTTCTAACTAAAACTTTGAAAGATGGAACCCGGATTTCACGAGTAATGCATGCGAATCCGGCGGTGTGTGTGTTTCTTGTCCCCTCGGTATGATCTCTTCGTTCTTTGTGCTCACGTGAATCCGTAGAAAAGCATGGAATGCTTGCATCAACGAGGAATAGATATTTGGATCAATGGACAGGCCTTGAATGCGAGATGAGAATAGAATGCGGATAGGAGAGGGATAACGCAAGAGTATAGAG